>CM062819.1:1768716084-1769222071 GCA_031772625.1 Pinus tabuliformis
TGCATTAATTCCATGTGGTGATTGCACTCCGATGTGATCTCTTTCATTCTATCACTTTCTTTATAGATCAAAATATTTGCAATCAATATGTTTTCATGATTGACATTCATTTATTTCCATGGAATTTATATATTTTCTCTACCACGTCATATGCCCCTTTGCATAGTTTTATTTTATGGCATCGTTGAGTTTAACATATATGTGTTTCCTTATAGCATCCATTGTTAGCTTTAATGCATATGATGGCCTTATGCAAGCATTGTCATGTTCACTTGTGAATTGAATCATCTTCCTCATCTCATGGAACAAAATGTGATCTTGTGGGTGCATTGAATCCTTGTCACTTCTTCATACATCGAATATTCATTGCGTTGCTAAGATTTTAATGCAAAACCTTTTATGAAAGCTTGGTATCTATTGGAAATATGTTGTCATTGATGACAACAGGGTGTCCATTGATACAACAGGTGGCACAAGTGTTAAAGAAGGTCGCAGGAAGCAATCTTAAGGAGTAATATGGATCAACATGGTAGCAGTAATGGTGTTAATATTTGGAGCTAGTTTTGGTGTAGAACATCACCTAAAACCCAGGTCAAACCCATTCAGATGGAAAGGGCTCTAAAATATATTTCCAGTGATGTGTGGAAGATCAAAAATTCCCTCCTATATCAATACATAGAGCTAGTCAAAGTTTGGTGACCTCAAGATAAAGCTAGGAGGGATAAGAGGTGATTGGGTGAGTCTTGCTGCATAGCCAAATTTGGCACAAGTGACAAACCTGACAACAAGGTTGGTGGAGCTGATATATAGAAGTTCCAGGTAGACTTGGTTGCCAATAGAGCAATGGAAAGTGTTTTATTGGCTAAGGAAGAGGCCACTTGAAGAATTTATCACAAAGGTAATACCCCAAGAAGGTGACGTGATCCTGACGGACTTACCTCGATAGGTGCACCCTGAAAGATTTCAAAGGAGGTGCAAACATTAAGTACCAAGATGAAATAGGATGGGAAAACGTGGCCTAACATAGTGAAACAAAGGATTCCTATTGGTTAAGGTTGAGCCCAGCAGACAACCTGGCCCGGTGGAGGAATCCTGACAGTATGAGGATGGTGGATTATAAAGTGGTGCACATGAGAGGACCAGGATGATAGAAGCCTGAGTTAAAATACAAGAAAGTCTATCAGTGGTTTAGGTGCCACGCGTCCCCCACTGGTGCATCAGAGGAATTACGTGGGGGTCCATAGGTTGACTATTAAAAGGAAAGATGGGTCGCAGAATAAGCCATATTCCCCAAACTGCCGATCAAAGATCAATGGTGGAAATTGATTGTGCACCCCCCCTCTAAAACCAAAATCCATGTTGAGGCAGATGCTGTTGGAATAAGGAATTATTGAGAGGGGGGTGAATCAATAATAGTGAGATTCTTAAATATTTTTCTTGAATATGCTTTCATCTTCTCATTTTTTGTTACTTACGAGAGCATTCATTCATAAAGATAGTGAGAAACAAGTTTAATCATTCGTATGTTCATACAACCAATCACATGAGCAACACACAAATTTTGACATCGGTATTTTCACATGGAAACTAGGAGGGAAAAAACCACCAATTTTTTCTTTGTTTATGATGCAATTTAAGAACCTAATTAATTACATTAGTTTGTTTGTGATTACCCACTTACAGGAGGCACCAACCCCCTCAGGGTATAAAGCACCAACTTGCCAAGAGTAACCAACCTCTTCTCAATGTAGGAACCAATGTGCTCTTGCCACTGTTGTACTATTTCATACAATTTTCAAACTGAAAACAAAAGAATATACATTTATAGAAAATACCAATAAGGTTGGTTGCAAAAATAACTTCTACTTTTGGTCCATTTCTATTCCACAAACTCCCCTTGGTCTCATACAATTTCTCTTTGCTTGCTACTCACAGAAACATATCCTAAACACTCTGCCTTCTCTTGCACAGACTCTCTATTGCCAAAAATTCATCTTTTCTCTTGTTGTTTGTCTCAAAACACTCTCCCTTCTCTTGCTACTTGGCACACTCTCTACTCACCTTGCACTCAATGCTCAACACACTCTCTACTCACCCTGCACTCACTGCTTAGCACTTCGACAATACACCCTTTCTCCCTTTTTTCTCGATGGAATTCGATGGTTTTTACCCTTAGATGCACACCGCACAATGCTGTCTCTACTTTGTGACCTGTTGACAGTGCTGGACCCGCCAATTTGTCAAGGGGATATCCCCGGTAAGAAGTCCCAGCAGTGGGTCGTATAACAATGCCTTGACCGCGATTTCGTAGAGAGGCAAGTAAGATAACTTTGTTGGTAGGAAGGGTGTGACCACTATGGTGAGTCAAGGAAGGTGCAAGAGAGGTTCTAACACATGTGGGTTGAGATGAGTGTGCCCCTCGGAAACTTGTAATAATAATCAGATGGGAAGGGAACACACGAGCGAAGATGCATCACAAGCTGGAAAGCAAGTCAACTGGCAATCCAAAGTGATGGTTAAACCAATGAACACATTTCAAAAAGATTCATACATTCTCATACAGAACAATACATACATGTGTGCGTAAGAAAGAAAATACATATGCCATTTAGAGTAAACAAGAAAATTGGAATACAATACAACATATGCATAAAACTTGTTGGATCTTATTATATAAAGAAGTGTAAGTTATAGTCATACAATACATCCATGCACACCCGCTAGCCCCAAAAGTGGAATATTACAGCCACATTCGCCTAATCCTCTAAAGAGTTGTACTAGCTCCGTGCAGTGGAGAAGCCAAGGCACGTTACAATATTGTCCAAGCTCTCTCCAAGATATTCTTTTCGGAAGCTTGGCTGACCAAAAGCCTCTACAATGAGTTATGAGGTTCTATTTATAGCAAAGGGTGGGGTGACCCTTGACATTCCCCTTTGTGACAGTTCATCTGCCCTCATGAATCTTCATCTACTCTATGACTGTTACATCCAACTATCGAAAATTGACTTACACTTGACATGACATTACATTACAATGTAGATGTTCTCATGTGAGACAAAATGGCTTGAGCAAGCCATGCAAGACATCACTGACACTCGGTCTATTGTGATGAGACCAACTCTTTGACATGCTTGTGATGGCGAAGGTGTTGAGTTGATGCCAAGCTTGGTCATCTGTGATGGTGTGTATGCACTCCATGGTGACATCTTGCTTAAGTGAACTCTTGCCTCTGTTGCAACTAGTGCATTGGTTCAGCTCCTTCATCCAACTCGTCTGCTAACATGTGCACGGTATTCTTGGGTGTGGCTAAACTGGCAACACACTGATGCATAATATTCGTGCTGATATTCAAGTGTGTGTAGGGGGTCATGCACATCAACTTTCTGAAGTACATGTTCAGCTTTAGTTGGAGTTCTTGTCTTCGCCTTGGTGAGTGTGTTGAATGGGTTGGATCGCATGCATGTGCACAATGACATGCATGCTGCTGAATCCTGTGCATGAAATAAACAGCATTGATCACCATGTTTGCTTCGTGCCAGCTACTGGGATAGATCTATAACTTGTACGGGCACAATTTCATCCATGAGTGCATGTTGCGCCCACTATTGTTCCTATTCCTACTGGAACTCATTCATCTATCTGTGCAGCTTCATGTTCTTCCTTGAGTTGCTGCATCAGCACATGCAACTCCTTCTTTTTTCCATTCTCTATCTTCGCGCAATCTTCATGTCCTACCGTCATCTCATAGCCTGAGTCTCCAAAGTTTCTTTCATCATCACTGGATTTGCTTGAGCTTTCAACTTTGTTCTGCCTCTATGTTGTCAACAACCTTCCTCTTGCATTCATTGCATTCGGTATGCTGCCTTCGGTGGCTATTCATGATGCTGATCGCTGTGATGTTTCTATTGTCATATCTTGATGTCCTTATCTACAAACAACTTTATATCTTCATGAGTTGGAAAGCTCATAGAAATTTGATCGAGTGCATCCCGAAGTGTGCTCTGAATGGTGTCTTCGACTCTCCTCTCTTGAAACCATTGTACCTGCACTGTTAAGAGGCAAATGAACACTTGTAGTACCTAGAGACATGGAAACACTCATGGCAAGTAATCTGTCAATCGAAAACCAAAATGAACTTGAGAATTGACTTGCAACATACTTGTGTGGCTGATCATGAAGGTTGCACAATTTTGGACGGGAGGTCGAGAGACTGACTTCCAAGACTGCAAAAGGTACAGTCTGGGCTGCTGGGAGACTAACTGACTACTAGAACTATGCAATGCATAGTCCATTCTGGCTGTTGACTACTAGAATTGCGTAATTTGCAATATGAGATGGCAATGGCTGCAGGCTTAGCGACTGCATTGCACAATTTTCTGGGCCAGCAGTCACTGTCCCTTAGAAATGTGCAAAACAGTACCAAAGGAAAGTGCCTGGGAAGAAATGCCCATTTTTGGAGAGGAAGACATCGCCTTCCTTCCCCGAATTGTGCAATGCTGTCTCAGTGAGGGAAGAGTCTGGGCCAAGGTTGATCAGACTCATCGACGGAAAACTAAAAGAAAATATGACAGGGAATGCATGGCGACACTAAGTGAAAGCAGAAGCGATTGATCACACATGCAAACATTGAATGAAATATTCAATAAATAGATCACATGCATGTGGGTGAAGCAAGTCACCGAATCGATGACCATTCATGCAAAACAGTTTCATGCAGGTGACAGCAGTGAGATAGCAACAAAAACTGAAACGACACTAGTACAAGCTAGTATGTATCAAAATGACAGCAAGCGCTCATTGAAATCAAGTAGACAACATTCAAACGAAGCAAGACTCAAAAAGTTCTAGAAATGCAACACAAGACATGGGAAGCAAGCTTACCCCAAAACAACTGAGCTGAATGTGTCGACTTCTCCTAGATGTGATGTGGGATGTCAGAGCTGTAAGGTTGATGTGAGGAATGAGCTTTGCAGCATCAGGTTGATGCATCGAGGTTGTGACGCGCATGCCACAAATCTAGGGAAAGCGACACTTGGTGGGAGGTTTATGAAATGACCCTTGCATGTAACCTCCAACTACAAAAAACATATCCTTGAAATAAGGGATGCCTTTGCATGCTGCCTTGGGAGAAGCAGACCATGCATACAAGTCTATTTTTCTTGGTCCTGGAGGGAATCGTCAACTCAGTTGCACATGAAAGAGGATGTTTGACTTCTGGGATAAAATGTGCATTTCTGGCTAGGAGCTGGGCTGGTTGCCCAGGAGATGTGTGCAATTTATGGGCAGAGTAGCTAATTGCTGCCCAGATTTACACAAATTTTGGGCTGAGCAGCCCTGTTGGGGAAAATTGCGCAATTCTCAATGAGAGTGTTGATTGCCAAAATTGTGCAATTCTAGAGCCCAGCAGGCTGCCAATCAGGATTACACAATTTCTGGAGGCAAGGCTGGTTGCCCTCCAGAATTGCACAATTTCTTGGGGGAGCTACTTAGCCTACAGCTAGACCAAGTCTGGGTGATTAGCCTGTGAGGGTAAGGCATCAATTTGTGATCGACAGGCTGCCCTTGTGCAAGAAAAACACCGAAGCTTGTGTACTTGATGAAGCAAGACAAGTTGTTGCGAAAAGTTGGTAAGGAGGCTTCAAAATGAAACTAAGGAAAAATTTTGGAGGGTGGTTGTAGCCGCTACAACACTTGGCGACGCACTGGTAGAACTCTAACTCTCTGAATGGACCTTGTTCGTGAAAAGCAAGTCTAACACCTCTAGAAGTATTGTTCAATTCTCAGCTCATCTTGGTTTCATACTAGCTTGATTATAAGATGTAGCATCTACCAAGCTCTTGGTCGGTTGACACACATTCCAAGCCAAGGAAACACAGTTGTTTTGATTGGGGTTGATGGGTATATTGGTGCATAAGTAGTATAGTCGTCAGAGTCTTACTTTCATCTCTGGTGTTGCTCCGCTATCAGCAGGCCTGAACAATACTCCGATGGAGTCACATAGGAACACAAGCATGGCTCCACTGCCATCAAGCCTGGTCGGTACCCTGACGGAGTTACTTGCATCACCTCTCTGCATAGGAAGCCTTATCTTCTTTCACCTTATTCATTTTCATTTGAATTTTTTGACTTTTTTCATTTTTCATTTTTTTTTTTAATTGTGCACAAAACTTATTCATTTCAGAGGCGGAAGAGGGATTCCGACTTATTGAGAGTAGAAGAGGTTGTTCTAGTAGAGAAGTAGTTTATTGTATCTCTGATGTGCCTGTTAAGGTTTCCCCCTCACCTTACTCTACTTGACTGAGATGACAAGGGTTAACCCAAAAACAACCGACTAGAGAAGGTGACACTAGTTAGCACGCAAGCGTTGTGTTTTCACCAAGGTTCACTTTGAACAGTACGTATTTTCCTTCGACGTATCATGGACTAAAAGTAACAAGCTCTTCATACAGAGGCAATATGACAGATAACCAAGTAGTGATAGCTGTACAAGCCCTCTTTTACTTCACCCATCTCGTTTCAAGAGTCATACATGGTTTCATGCGAAACTAACCTACGAACAAAACAAGCGAACTATACGAATGAAACAAGTGAACTAACAAACAACAAAGAAAAGCAAGAGTAGAAGCAAAAATGAAAGAAAAGCAAGTAAGCAAACAAGCAAGTAGACAAACAAGCAAACAAAGTGAGTAAGCAAACAAGCATGCAAGCAAACTAACCGAAAGCAAACACTACTCCTACTCCTACACTAACGGTGCATGGGCCTAATCACGTGAAGTGATATTTCCAATGCAGCTACCGGTGCATTGGTTGACCCATGTTGGTGAAGGCTTGGTCTGCGAGCAACCTAGTTGTGTGAACCAGCAAACAAGAAAGATACAACAATGAGACAACCACACTTCATGTTTTAAAGTGCCCACAGGACATAAGTGAGTGCAAGTGCATGATGAGCAGTTCGTGGACTTATCATAGTGTTGTATGACACTGCATGCAACTTTGAAGCATAAGCACACTCTTGACTGTGACATGCAAGCAAATGAAAGAAACAAAGATAACTTGCGTCGCAAATGAGTGCTTGCAATGTAATATTCCTCTAATGCATGAGCGATGGGATAATGTAGTTCAAGTGGAGGAAGTATGCTCTGTGTGTGAGATGGATCTTCAATGCATATAGATGAGTGATGAGGAACCTTGGATGATTGAACAACTTCATGATTGGAAGTTAGACTAGCACCAAGAGAGCGAGGACCTGACATAACCATCAGCTTGGGCTGAAGTGCCTCGACAGTCTTGGGTGTTTCAACTTCTTCATCAGATAGATCATCATAAACCAATGGCTTTGAAATATCAACTATGATAGAGTCATGATCATGATAAAATATGGAAACAAATGGATCACGACCGCCATGATTAGAAAAATCAATGATTGCATCGGCATCCTCATGATCAGATGAATCAAACAGAGGGGTAGATGAAAAGCGAACAAACTCATCCTCCATGTTTTTGGAAAAGACAGATGAAAGATCAAGTGGATTTTGAATGAATAACTTATCCTCTCCGTTATCGAATGATGGACCAACATTCGGTGAATCCTACGAGTGATCAACAATGGGTGCATCGGTGGATGAAAACACACATGCGAAATCATGGATGGAAAGTTGACCAAAGATATCAGGAAAGAATGGAGGGGTGTCAGATGGAAGGGAGTCATCCTTCATCGAGTTTTGATGCTCAAGCTCCCACTCATAATCTTTGCGAATGACAGTGCATGTTTGTTGTGCAACACCAACTCCATCAGTGGCTTGTTTCTCATTCACAACAAGTGAAGAGTCTGGAATGGATGAACATAAGACAATATCATCTAGAGGAACACTCGAGTGCAAAGACAGAGGTTGTAGAACATAATGCATATAAGATTTCGAATGACTCACAACCAAATCTGCGCGAAAATTGAGTGAAGTGACGTTGGGAGGATGTGAAAGTTGAACAAGTGTGTGAGCATGATCCTCAACATCACTCAGCGGTGGTGGAGCTGTTGAATGAGGGGAAGGCAGATAATCAGTCGAGACAGTGACTGAATCCAAATGAGATTACGTAGCTCCCTCACTGAAGAATGTTGAGCAAGGCTTGATCTCAAGCTTATTCTTGGGCAAATTTCTTAATGAAATACTCGAACTGGTCCCAAAGATAGGCAAATTTCATCTAGCTCCTCAGAGCTTGAAACTGCAAGTAACGGAAGTGCTACCAAAAATCTATAACCGATTCATGCAGAGTCTTCCATTGCTATAATAGTCTTCAGTCAAGATGGTCTGGATCAAAATGATAGAAAGTGTCTTCAATGAGATCACAAAAGTGCTCAAGTGAGTGCACGCTGTTAGTCAGTAGGCTGAACAACCATCGAAATGGATATTCACAAAATGTGTGTACAAGCAGCAAGCTAGCCTATTCATCAAAACACCCATCTTCCTCATGAAAAATGGAAAGAAAGGCATGTAAGTACTCAGGCCAGGCCACTTCGCCTTCATCGTCATACATGTAAGTGGACAAGAAATTGAAAAAATCCCCCGTGATGGAGACATCTTCATGATTCAAGATAGATCGTGGAGGGAGAAGAGTGCAAGAATCCATGAAAGGTAAGAAAAGGTTCAAAAATGGATGAGAGGACACATCTTGTCATCTAGCCCTCCTTCTAGCACTAAAAATGTTGACGGTGCTAGACTTGCCAACATGTTAAGGGGATCTCCCCGTAAGAAGTCCCAATTAGACTTCAGACCGTTTGGTGTAGGAGTCCCAGTGGTGGGTCATATAACAATTCCTTGACCACGATTTCGCACAGAGGAAAGTAAGATAACTCTGTTGGTAGCAAGGGTGTGACCATTGCGGTGAGTCAAGGAAGGTGCATGAGAGGTTCTAACACGTGGGTTGAGATGAGTGCACCCCTTGGCAACTTGTAACAGTACTTGGATGGGAAGGGAACACACGAGTGAAGATGCATCACAAGCTAGAAAGCAAGTCAGTTGTCAATCCAAAGAGATGGTTAAACCAATCAACACATTTCAGAAATATGCATACATGCTCATATAAAACAATTCATACATGCATGTGTAAGAAAGAAAATACATTTGCCATTTAAAGTAAACAAGATATTTGGAATACAATACAACATATGCCTGAAATGTGCTGGCTCTTATTATATAAAGAAGTGTAAGTTCCAGTCATACAATACATCCATGTACACCCGCTAGCCCCAACAATGGAACGTTACAGCCACATCCGCCTGCTCCTCCAAAGAGATGTACTAGCTCCGTGTAGTGGAGAAGCCAAGGCGCATTACAATACTGTCCAAGCTCTCTCCAAGATAGTCTTATTGGAAGCTTGGCTGACCAAAAGCCTCTACAATGAGTTATGAGGTTCTATTTATAACAAAGGGTGGGGTGACCCTTGATATTCCCCTTTATGACAGTTCATCTACCCTCATGACTCTTCATCTACTCTATGACTCTTACATCCAACTATTGACTCTTGACTTACACTTGACATGACGTTACATTACAATGCACATGTTCTCATGTGAGACAAAATGGCTTGAGAAAGCCATCCAAGATATCACTAACACTTGGTCCATTATGATGAGACCAACTCTTTGACATGCTTGTGATGGCGAAGGTGGTGAATTGATGCCAAGATTGGTCATCCGTGATGGTGTGCATGCACCACATGGTGACATCTTGTCGAAGCGAACTCTTACCTCCGTTGCAACCGGTGCATTGGTTTGACTCCATCATCCAACTCATCTGCTAACATGCGCATGGTATTCTTGGGTGCATTTGAACTGACAACACACTGATGTAGAGTGTTCGTACTGATCTTCAAGTGTGTGCTGGTGGTCATGCACATCAACTTGCTGAAGTACATGTTCAGCTCCAGTTGGACTTGCTTCTTGTCTTCGCCTTGGTGAGTGTGCTGAATGGGTTGGATCGCATGCGTGCGCACAATGACATGCATGCTGCTAAATCCCTTGCATGCGATCAACAACACTACTCACCATGTCTACTCCGTGCCAGCTGCTGGGATAGATCTATAACTTGTACGGGTGCAGTTTCATCCGTGAGTGCATGTTGCGCCCACTGCTGTTCCTGTTCCTGCTGCAACTCATTCGTCTATCTGTGCAGCTTCATGTTCTTCCTTGAGTTGCTTCTTCAACACATGCAACTCCTTTGTTCCATTCTCTATCTTCACGCGATCTTCATGTCACGTCGTCACCTCATAGCTTGAGTCTCCAAAGTTTCTTTTATCATCAGTGGATCTGCTTGAGCTTATAACTTTGTTTTGCCTCTGTGTTGTCAACAACCTTCCTCTTGCATTCGTTGCATTTGGTATGCTGCCTTCAGTGGTTTTTCATGATGCTTCTTGCTGTGATGGTGTTTCTATCATATCTTGATGTCCTTTTTTATGAAAAACTTGATATCTTCATGAGTAGGAAAGCTCATAGACATTTAATCGACTGCATCCCCAAGTGTGCTCTGAACGGTGTCTTCAACTATGCTCTCTTGAAACCATTGTACCTGCATTGCTAAGAGGAAAATGAACACTTGCGGTACCTGGAGACATGGCAATGCTCATGGCAAGCAATCTGTTAGTCGAAAAACAAAATGAACTTGAGAAATGACTTGCAACATACTTGTGTGGCTGATCATGAAGGTTCCGCAATTTCGGATGGGAGGTTGGGAGACTGACTGCCGAGACTGTGAAAGGCATAGTCTGGGCTACTGGGGGACTGACTTACTACTGGAACTATGCAATGCACAGTCCATTCTAGTTGCCGACCATTGGAATTGCACAATTTGCAATCTCAGCTGGCAATGGTTGCAGGCTAAGTGATTGCATTGCGCAATTTTCTGGGCCAGCAGTCACTATCCCTCAGAAATGTGCAAAACAGTCCTAGAGGACAGTGCCTGGGAAGAAATGTGCATTTTTGGAGAGGAAGACAGAGCCTTCCTTCCCTAGATTGCGCAATGTTGTCTCAGTGAGGTCAAAGTCCGGGCCAAGGTTGGCCAAACTCACCGATGGGAAACTGAAAGAAAATATGACAGTGAATGCATGGCGACACTAAGTGAAAGCAGAAGTGATTGATCGTGCATGCAAACATTGAATGAAAGATTCAATAAATAGATCAACATGCATGTGGGTGAAGCGAGTCGCCGAATCGACGACCGTTCGTGCAAAACAATTTCATGCATGCGACATTAGTGAGATAGCAGCAAAAACTTAAACGATGCTAGTACAAGCTAATATATATCAAAACGACAACAAACATTCATTGAAATCAAGTAGACAACATTCAAATGAAGCGAGAGACAAAAAGCGCCAGAAATGCAACATAAGACATGGGAAGCGGGCTACCCCAAAACAATTGAGTTGAATGTGCCGACAGCTCCTAGATGTGATGCGGCATATCAAAGCTGCAAGGTTGATGTGAGGAATGAGCTTTGCAGCATCTGTTTGATGATTTTTGATAACATCAAGTTTGTGAGGTGCATGCCACAAATCTAGGGAAAGAGACACTTGGTGGGAGGTTTATGAAATTACCCTTGCATGTAGCCTCCAATTGCCAAATATTGATCCCTGAAACAAGGGATGCCTTTGCATGTTGCCTTGGGAGAAGAAGCCCATGCATATAATTTTGTTTTTCTCGGTCCCAGAGGGAACCGGTCAAATCAATTGCACATGCAAGAGGATGTTCGACTGCTGGGAGAAAGTGCACATTTCTGGCTGGGACCTGGGCTGGCTACCCAGGAGATGTGTGCAATTTCTGGGCAGAGCAGCTAACTACTGCCCAAATTTCCACAAATTTTGGGTTGAGAAACCCTACTGGGGAAAATTGCGCAATTTTCACTATGAGTGTTGACTTCCAAGATTTTGCAATTCTGGAGCCTAACAGGCTTCCAGTCAGGATTCCACAATTTCTAGAGGGAAGGCTGGTTGCCCCCCAGAATTGCACAATTTCTTGTGGAGCTGGTCAGCCTGCAGCTGGACCAAGTCCGGGGGATCAGCCTGTGAGGGGAAGACATTGAGCTATGATCAACATGCTACCCTTGTGCAAGAAAAACACTGAAGCTTGTGTAATTGACGAAGCAAGACAATCTACTCTGAAAAGTTGGTAGGGAGGCTCCAAAACGAAGCTAAGAAAAAATTTTGGAGGTTGGTTGTAGTTGCTACAACATGACCATATTTCTCAAGTGTAATTCAACATGGCTCCTCCTGTTGTTGTTGCATATGCTAGTTGAACTTCTTCCATGGCATTAGATATAAAGATGGGTTGCTGAATTGTTCACTGACTCCCCTACGTAATCCTCCATACTGAGAATTTAATCTCAGGCATCTTGCACACTCTATCATGAGTACCCATGCTTATCTATTGCTCCACAAAGCTTGAAATCACTTTGGAATGGCCACTCTAATAAGCATTTAAATCTATTAGATGTGCATGTGAAGCATCTCCATTTCTTCAATTTTTCTTTGTAAACTGTTGTTCTCATTGCCTTGTCTCAACACCTTCTACAGATCCAACTAACTCCATCAACTAACTCCGCCAATCCACACTTAATCTTCAACTGCAGTCTCATACATCCATTAAACTCATTGTACTGCTTCATCAGAGCTCCAATATATTGTAACTTAAATAAACAAAATGTTATGATATTGCACAACCCTGATATCCTTAGCCCACTTGGCACTTAGCTCCTTGAGCGTCTACTTTATCATATGACCTGGCCTGTGACCATCAACTTAGCTTTTTATCAGAGCCCCTTTGTATTGTAACTTCTGTGTAGTGATGATCGTGTCTTAGCTCCCTCTGTTTAGCCCTTGGTTCCTTTGTGCTCCATACGACCATGTGTCATATAATATCAAAGCCCCTTTTATCGTATTTTTTCAAAGGCTATTTGCACTTGATTTACGATGTCCTGATCCTCCGATATAATGACCTTCAATATGATGACGTCACTTCTACATGTGGCGACTCCTAAGAGGTGACATGTGTCACTCTGATTTCCCCATTAGGCCACTGGAAATACAAAACAGGATGCCACGTGTCCACCGTACTGTCATGTCATTCTAATGTCAATTGCCGCTTCATCTTCTCAGAGCCAATAACATGCCACCATGTGTCCTACTAGAGGAGAGCGAAAGAGTCCCTATTAGTTGGTTTGGCAACAAAATCTTTTGTTAACTCTACTAAGGATCCCTCGGTGCTTTAATAATATCAACAACACTAAATATTGTAACTTCTCAAAATATAGATGTTAAGAAGTTCCGATATTCCGATATGCTCTGACCTCCAATATGCCGATGACCTTCAATATTACCATGGAATCTAGCCTCTGATATCCCAATATGACAAGCTTCGATGTCCTGATATTCTCCAATCTCCGATATTCCGATATGACCTACTCTGAGGTCCCAATATTCTTCGATCTCAGATATTTTCATGCTACCATGGCCCTATGCTCCGAGGTTTCAATATTGGGTCCTGATGTGCTCTGAACTTTGATATTTATCCTTTCTCTTTGCTAACCTCTGATATAGCTTGATGCAATGTGTTGACCTCTGATATGTCATCCTGCTTAGGACTTCAAGACCCTGAACTTCGGCAGACCGTAACTTTTTATCCAAGAGGCCATTTTTAGACTTCCACACATCGTTGGAAATCTCTTTCAAAGAATTTTCCAATGAAGAGGGTTTGGTGTAGACCATCTAAAATATCTTTGTCATTCTTTCCTCATGGTATCCTGAACTCCCAACCACAATAATCATAATTTTATGACTTCTCAAGCAAGCTTGCTACTATGATGATTCTCTACAAAGCACTGTAGCAACCATGGGATTCCTCTTGAACTCCCAATCACCATGATAATCCTGGTTGACATAAATTCCAACACTTATCACAACCATTAGTCATCCAGACACTGCCAATTATCCAACAATATCCCCCTTTGGCATTGATGTCAACACCATAAGCTCTCCATAAATCTAGGCATGGTCTCTCCAATTAAGATTGCCCTCAGGCTGGGAATGGTCTTCTTTGATGCCCCAGTAATATTATCCCCCTTTGGAATCAATGGAAAATAATACTTCTTGAATACTCCTCCTAAACCACTACATCCTACTCTTCCATAGGTCCCACATGCTGAGTAGCTGCCAACACCTACCAAAATGAAGTCATTTGGAAGGAGGCGTCACAACTCCTATCTGCTGCCTCAAATATTCAAAGGGTTCTCTTGCAAATGGCATAATAAATATATCTGCAAGTTGATATTTAGTGGCCACGTATTCAATTCTAACAATATTGGTTGCAAGTTGTTCCCTCAAGAAATGGAAGTTGATAGGAATATGCTTAGTCCTTGAATGCGTGACTAGATTTTTGGAGATACCGCTGGAACTTGTATTATTACACATAATTGGAATAGGATCAGTGAGCTCTACCTGAATATATTTTAAATTCCGCTTTATCCATGGAATCTGTGTGTAACAAGTGGAACCAACAATATACTATGCTTCAACAGTTGATAAAGAAATGGAGGCTTATTTCTTGCTAACCCATGACAACAAACATTTCCCCAAGAAGAAAGTTGCACTAGAGGTTCTTTTCCTATCATCGAGACAACCAAACCAATCTGCATCCGTGTAGGCCTTCAACTTAAATTATTTTCTCTTACCATACCACAATACATATTTTGTTGTTCCTTGAAGATATTTGAAAATCCTTTTGATAGTAAGAACATGACTTTCACTTGGGAAGGCCTGAAATCTAGCCACAAGACCCACAACTTGCATGATTTATGGCCTTGAAGCTATAAGATACAACAAACTTCATATCATGGATCTTTATGTGGTTTGATTTACCAGTGGTGTCTCATCTTCTTTGCATAATTTGCAGGCTGTAGTCATAGGTGTGCTCACTGGCTTGCAATCTTCCATCCCAAACTTCTTCAGAGTTTCCTTCAGATATTTGGATTGGGATATAAACACTCCTTATGGAAAATCAGAGCTTTGCAAAACCCAGGAAGAAGGAAACTCTCCAATCATGGAAACTTTGAACTCTGTCTACATACATTTTGCAAATTGATGCCTCAATTGTTCCATGTCACTACCAAATATTATATCATCCACATACGCTACTACAAGTAGTAGATGTTCACCTTCAGACTTTATGTATAAATTGTTGTCAACATTACCTTTCTAAAAGCCTTGTTGTTGAAGGTATTTATCCAACCTTTCATACCAAGCTCAGGGAGCTTGTTTTAGTCCATATAGAGCCTTTTTCAATTTTCATACAAACCCTTCATCTGTGGTGAGTATAAACTTTTCTAGATACTCAATGTAAACTTCCTCTTCTAGGTCTCCATTGAGAAATGCAGAATTCACATCCATATGATATACCTTCATGTTTTTATGGCTTGAAAGAGTAAGACAGATTCTGATAGCTTCTAGTCTTGCTACTGGTGCAAAGGTTTCCTTGAAATCTACCCTTTCTATTTGGGCATACGCTTTGTAGAGTAATCAAGCCTTGTTCTTAATTACTTAACCCTGCTCATTTAGCTTGTTTTGAAAACCCATTTGGTTCCAATAACATTTTTCTATTTAGGCCGTGGAACAAGCTCCCAAATGTCATTATTTTCAATCTAGTCAAGTTCTTCATTCATAGCTTTCACTCGGAACTTGTCTTCACTTTCTTGGTTGAGATTCTTGGGTCCAATCTCTGACAGTATAGGCAGCCTTGCATAACTTGTTTCCAACAAGTTTCCTCCTGGTTGGATACCATGTCTTTGATCTCCAAGTATATGACTCTGAGGATGTTCTTTTTGTGCATACCTAAAAGGTGTCTTTGGCCTTGGAGTTATGCCTGCTTCCTCACCTTCACTATGTGAATCTATTTCTTTTATATTTGTGGACCTCATATCTAGATTTTCTTCATCATCTGAGTTCATATTTCTTTTAGAGGACTCAAGTTGTGAATATATTTCATCTACTATCACATCAATGCAACCCTCAATCTTTTTCGTCTGCTTGTTATAACACTTATATCCTTTACTTCGAGTAGAGTACCCAGGTAATATTCCCTTGTCAGCGCGAGAGTCAAACTTTCCAGGTTCTTATCATTTCTTTTGATAAAGTATTTTCTCCCAAACACCTTGAGGTGTTTAATTGATGTAGTTATTCCCTTCTACAACTCATGGGGGTTTTATTACTATTAGCTCTGAGTTAAGTTCTATTTAACAGATACACTGCTGCCTGTGCTACTTCTCCCCAGAAGATGTGAGACACACCTACTTCATCCAACATTGCTCTAGCCATTTCATGGATCGTTCTGTTATTTCTCTCCACTACATTTTGCTATGGGGTTCTAGCCATTGAATATTGCCTCTTAATGTCGTGATCTTCACATAATTATTCAAACTCTCTTGAAGTGTACTCTCCTCCTATGCCCGATCTTAAAAAATTTATCTTTAAGTCTTTCTCATTCTCTACTTTAGCTTTAAATTTTCTAAAATGCTTAAATATTTCTGATTTTTCTTTTAAGAGCACAATCCAAGTGGCTCTGGTAAAATGATCAATGAGCAACATGAAATATTCTTCTCCTTTTGGGTTTTTATTGTGGTTGGGCCACACATATCTGTGTGAATGAGCTCCAGTGGTCTAAATGAGGAGAAATATTTTCACTTGAAATGAGTCCTAGCCTTCTTGCTAAATTGGCATGACTTGTGGATTGAGTTATCAGGCCTTGATAGTCTTGGTAATCCTCTCACGGCTTCCATCTTGCTAACTATTATCAAATTTTAAAAATTAATATGGCCAAGCCTCTTGTGCCACAACCGTGCTTCATTTATTTTTCTTAAATAACAGTTAACTCTGGAATCATCAAACACATATACATTATTTTGGGTTCTGATTGTTTTTTCAACCATCTTCCCATTTTTCATATTGTGAATCTCACAGTCCTTGGTTCAAAATATCACACCATATCCACTGTCGCACATTTGGCTAACACTAAGTATATTGTGCTTGAGACCTTCCACATACAACACATTTTGTTCTTTTGTCTTTTGATCAAGACTAACTATGCCTTTACCCTTAATTCTTGCTGGAGCATTGTTTGCGAAGGTAACATTGCTTCCTCTGTCCTTTTCTTTAAGTGACATAAATTTTCTTTTATCCCCAGTCATATGCTTGGAACAACCACTATCCACATACCATCTATTCTCTTGATTATGGGCTGATAGAGCGAGTTCACAATGCATGCTCTTTTTCATCTTTCATTTCTAGTTCCCCTTATCCTTTTGGATGACTGTTTGTCTAATATTTTAGAACTTAGATATGTATTCAAACATACTTTTTCACTCACTTTCTTTGTGCCCAAAATTATTACATTTGAAGGATTCTATTTCGCTTAATAGGGGAGAGAAGCTAGTTCGATCTCTAAGAGGATATTTTTGAGATCTAAATTTCTGATACTTATTATATCTAGAATTTTCATCTCTTTCAACTTTGATCCTTCTACAATCAACAACTTTATGTCCAAATATATGACACTTAAAACAATGACCATAAAATAAATAGGAGTGCCTATTGTTGGAAGTCTTATGAGATTGTGAATGAAGATACCTTAGTTGTCTGGTTGATTGATTTGTTCTCCTTTGATGATCTCCTCTTTGCTCTGCTTCTCTTTTGTCTATATTGATTCTTTCTTGATGCTTCTTTGCATAACTTTGTGGTTCTTCGAAACCTGCAGAATGGAATTTTATCTTGTCCATAGAAGATTTATATGTCTTTGAGTATCCCAAACTTTTTTAATTTCTGAGGTCCTATGGCTATTTATAATCTAATCTAGTTTCCTTGTGCATTCTGAAATTTTTTCATTTAAACACTTCTCGGTATTTATTCCCTCAAGATCCATTCTTAGAGAGACAATCTTTGCTTCAAGACTTTGATAGTTCTCTTCCCATTCATAGTTCAAGTCTTGAAGAATCTCTTCCTTTTGTTTGGCTTCTTCCAATTTAACTTTCAAAGACAAAATATCATCTTTGCATGTATTTGAGATCGTTTCCTTCCTTAAATTGAGTAACTCCGGTTTTAATTGCTTGTTCTCTTCTTCTAGTTTCTCGAAATGTTCCTTGTTTTTCTTCTAGTAGAAGGACTAAACTATCTTTGCTCTGGATCGCTTCTTCAAGTTTTTCTTTTTTGATAAGAAAAATCCTAATTATTAGAGTTATACATACATTATTCAACACGTTGTAGCTATTCCTTTAGCTGCTTATTCTTTTTCCTTTCTTTCTTTAACTCATAAATAGCACTAATGAGTTCCCTTCAAGGTCCACTGCTCCTTCTTCTTCCTCTTCAGAGTCCATAATAATTTGTTTCTTGTAGTCTATTCCAAAGGCTATAAGTAAATACTTATCTGAATCATCCTCTGAAGAGTTTTCACTAGCTGACTCTAGTGCTGAGCTATCCTCTTTAGAGTAGAACCCCTTT
Source organism: Pinus tabuliformis (assembly GCA_031772625.1). Taxonomy (NCBI): domain Eukaryota; kingdom Viridiplantae; phylum Streptophyta; class Pinopsida; order Pinales; family Pinaceae; genus Pinus; species Pinus tabuliformis. The sequence goes on from CM062819.1 coordinate 1,768,734,613, forward strand.
TTCTTATAGAACTTTTTATTCTGATGTTTCTGAGATTTGCTTCCAAATTTCTGATCATCTTCATTTTCAACCTTTTATTTGTAAGGACATTTGGATGAAAAATGTCCAACTCTTCCACAGTCAAAACATTTAAAGGGAAATTTCCCTTTATATTTTCCTCAACCACGCTTCAGTTTCCTGGCTAATTGAGCTAAGTCTTGATCATATTCACAGTTGGAGCAATCTTGATGATGTTTGTGCTCCTTGGCCTTTTTGGATACTTTGAATGTTGCTTCCTTCGGTTCAAACTTCTCTCTTCCTACTCTCATTTCATAGGATGTGAGAGTACCATGCAGTTGGTACATCTTGAGATGATTTAAATTAGACATTTCTTCTATAGATGAAACTTTGGCATTAGGAGAAGATCTTAATATTTTTTGAACAATCATCTCTTCCTTGACCTCTTCGCTAAGTCCTCTAATCAAATTGGTTACTTCATCGACTTTGAGGAAGTATTATACTATGATTTCATAGTCACTCATTCTCAACCTCTCAAACATCATTTTGAAGGTTTGAAGTTTTTCCTGCTTGACTTTGTCATCTCCTTCATGACTCTGATTAATATTTACCCACACTTCCTTAGCAGACTTATATTACATGGCCTTTACAAGTTATGGTTGACTAAGACCAAAGAGAATGACATTCTTGGCTTTAGCATTATTTCCATATATTTTTACCATCTGCATCCATGAGAGGAATATCAAGGACACTGTAGTCTACTGGCAATGAAGTCCAAATATTTACTCCTAGTGACATAAGATATGATTCCATCCTTACTTTCCAAAATGAATAGTTGGTCCCATTCATGACTAGTATTCTACTTGAGTAATCCTTTTAACTCTCTTTACTATACCTAATTCCTTGTAGATATACCTTCTAATGCTTAGAATATTCCTAAAGGAACCTTGGGTCTGATACCAATTGTTGGAATAAGGAATTATTGAGAGGCGGGGTGAAACAACAATAGTGAGATTCTTAAATCTTTTTCTTGAATATGCTTTCAGTATTTTTATTTTATGTTACTTATGAGAGAATTCATTCTTAAAGAAAACAAGAAACAAGTTTAATCATTCATATGTTCATACAACCAATCACATGAGAAACACACACATTTTGACACTGATATTATCACGTGGAAACCCAGAGGGGAAAAACCACCAATTTGTTGTTTGTTTATGATGTATTTTAAGCACCTACTTAATTACATCAGTTTTTTTGTTAGCACCCACTCACAGGAGGCACCAACCCCCTTAGGTTATCAAACACCAACTTTCCAAGAGGCACCAACCTCTTTTGAATACAGGCATCAACCTACTATTGCCACTGTTCTACTATTTCTTACAGTTTTCAAACCGAAAACAAAAGCATATACATTTATAGAAAATACCAATCAAGTTGGTTATAGAAACAACTTCTTATTTTGGTCCACTATTGTTCTACAGACTCCCATTGGTATCATACAACTACTCTTTTCCCTCTACTCACAACAACATATCCTTAGCACTCTGCCTTCTCTCGCATAGGCTCTCTGCTGTAAAAAAACATCTCTTCTCTTCTTGTTCATCTCTTAACACTCTCTTTGCTCTCGCTGCTCATAACACTCTCTACTCTCGCTGATCAACACACTCTCTACTCACCTTGCACTCACTACTCAACGCAATCTCTACTCACCATGCACTAACTTCTCACCACTTCGACAATACACGCTTTCCCCCTTTTTTCTCAATGGAAATCGATGGTTTTGATCCTCTGATGAAAACTACACAATGTTGCCTCTTCTTTGTGACTATACTTCCTAAGTGTAATTCACATGGCTCCCCCTACTGTTGTTGTTTCTACTGTTTGAACTTTTTCCATGGAATTAAACACAAATATGGGCTGCTGAATTTTTCACTAACACCCCTGCTTAATCCTCCATATTGAGAATTTAATCTTAGGTACCTGCACACTCTACCGTGACTACCCATGTTTATTTTTTTCTCCACAAATCTTAACATTACTCTAGAATGGCCACTTTGATCCTCATTTAAATGTATTAGATGTGCACGTGAAGCAACTGATTGCTTTCTCCATTTCTTCAATCCATCTATGTGAAATGTTGTCCTTGTTGCCTTGTCTCAGTGTCTTCTGCAGATCTGGCTAACTCCATCAAACAACTTTGTGATCTCCACTTAATCTTTAGTTTTCGACTCATACATCCATTAACCTCACTATACTTCATCATCAGAGCTCCAACATATTGTAACTTAAACAAATGAAACATTACGATATTGAACAACCCCTATATCCTTAGCCCCCTTGGCACTTAGCTTCTTGAGCATTTACTTTCTCATATGATTGAGCCTGTGACTGTTGGCTTAGCATTATATCGGAGGCCCTTTGTATCATAACTTTTGTAGAGTGTCGATTACATCTTAGCTCCCTTTGTTTAGCCCTTGGTTCCTTTGTGCTCCATACGACCATGTGCCAAATAATATCAGAGCCCCCTTTATCATAACTTTTCAAACACATTTTCACTGGGGTTACGATGTCCTCATCCTCCAATATATTGACGTCACTTTGACATGTGGTGACTCTTGAGAGGTGACACATGTCACTCTGATTTTCCCCATTGGGCCACTGAAAATGCCAAAACAGGATGCCACGTGTCCACTGTACTTGTCATGTCATTCTAACGTCAATTGCCACTTCAGCTTCTCAGAGCCAATGACGTGTGCCATGTGTCCTACCAGAGGAGAGAGAAAGAGTTCTGACTAGTTGGTTTTGCAAAAAATCCTTTGTTAACTCTGCTAAGCATCCCTCAATGCTTTAACAATATCGACAACACTGAATATCATAACTTCTCAAAATACAAGTGTTAAGAAGTTTCAATATTATGATATGCTCCGAACTCTGATATGTCAATGACCTCTGGTATTATAATGGTGTCCAACCTTTGATATCCTCATATGACATGCTCTGATGTCTCGATATTCTCCAAGATCCGATATTCCGATATGACCTACTCCGAGATCCCGATATTCTGATGCTCCCATGAACCTATGCTCTGGGGTTCCGATATCGGGTCTTGATGTGCTCTAACCTCCAATATTCATCCTTCCCCTCTGCTAAACTTCAATATGGCTTGCTCCGATGTCCTGACCTTCGATATTTCAACCTTCTTAGGAATTCAAGACCCTGAACTTCGGCATACCATAGCTTTTGATCTAGGAGGCCATTTTCATACTTCCACACATCGTTGGAAAGATCTTTTAGAGCACTCTTTAATGAAGAGGGTTTGATGTAGACTCTGATCCCATCTGCGATCTATAAACTGGCTGCCTCTCGGTCATTCTTTTCTCATGGAATCCTGAACTCCCAACTACTATAGTCATAATTTTATGGCTTCTCTAGTAAGCTTGCTACTATGATGATTATATATAGAGTACTACACCAACCATGGGATTCCTCCTGAACTCCCAATCACCATGATGATCCTAGTTGACATCAATTCCAACACTATCACATCCACTAACCATCCATACACTAGCCCACTAGCGATTGTCCAATAGATGCGCAAACCATGAATGGTTTTCTTATAATGAAGTAAATGACTGGGACTCGTTAAAAATTTTATAAAGGAATTTTTTTACAAAAATCAAGGTCCAAGGACCCCTTATCTCTCCTTTGACACAAGACACTTGGTAGCATCTTATTGGCTCGGATGAAGGTTGGTAACGACGTAAGCTCAACCAATCAAGGAAAAATATGTGGCATGTAGATTTGGTGTTTTCAGGCACCCGAAGGACCCATATTTGATTGAAACTTGGACCAATCATTGGTCGAAACGTGGTGCAGGTGATGCACACATGACATCATCCTACTGGATGGAGCTTATCAATTTGTTAATAGTGTGCATAGAGGAAGCATCGGATAGAAGATAGACGGGAGATGTCAGCACTAACAAGCCAGAGTGGTAGCAGATGAGATTGAGGCCAAAAGTACCTCAAAGGACACGTCATCCTGTAAGGATGACCCTGTTGGTTAATAAGATGGCGAAAGGGAATATGCTAGGAGGCAATTCACTGGGATAGAAAGGGCTACGGGCTAAGCCATGACCCTTGGTCATTTCGCATAGAAATATACCAAGGATGAGGAGATTAAAACAAAGATATTTGTCCCCCGATAGGTAAAAGGACTTAGTTTCTAAAAGGCCTAGCCAATGGTCACAAAGACCTAGCCTTAAGGTAGAAAAATTGCTACATAAATCTAGGAAATACTTTGTCCTACATCCCCAACTATCTGTGCCTCCTAAGAACTATATATCTAATTCCTAACACCTTGATGTAATGGAAATTACTTCATTTGATGGCATCCACCACAATTCCAACACTTGAATGGTTCTCTACCATTTCCTTTATTACACTGCTCCACAGGCTGAGGCCCACGCCCTTCTCAACTGCATTGAACTTGTTATAAGGGGCCACATTTTCCTTATCACCTTCATCTTGAGGTCCTCCTCACTTCTCAGGCCATTTTCCTTTAGTCTTATCATTACCCTTCCATTCATGCTTGAATTCAAGTTTACGCTTTGACTGTTCATAAAAATTATTCAAATTTATGATGTCTTCATCCAATGACCGAGGCTAATCAAACTCAATCTGGTCTTTGAATGATAACGACATTCCAATGATGAACCTTTGGATATTTATTTTCTCATCCTTGATATATGACACATATCTCAAGAAATCTAGAAATATGGTTGTATACTCTTCATAAATCATGGAACTCATCTCTAGCTAATAGAATTCCTTGGCCTTTCCATCATAATACCTCTCAAACATGTACTTCTTTCTGAAGAGTCTTTCAAATTCTTCCCAAATCAGCTCCTCTTCCTTGATGCCTTTGACATGCTTGACATCTTCCCACCAGATATCTTCTTTTCCTTTAAGATTGAAGGTGGCTATCTTGGCTTTCATATTCTCTGAGTAATCATGAAGTCTAAAAAATTTCCTCATCCCAAGAAGCCATGCTTCTGCATCTTCTGATTTGGTCATCTCACCATCAAAAGTAGGAGGCTTAGCTTTCTTGAATTCCTCTGGAAAATACCCCTTCTCACTCCTCCTATAATGATGATGGCAGTGATGGTGATAATGTCTCCTAGAAGTAAAGCTAGAATAAAATCCATGCATACTAGCCCTCCTCTTAGGTGTATCCAAGAGTTTGCCACTCTTTACTGTACCATCCCTATCCATCCTGCACCTTTTCTTAGACCTGCTTCCATTTCCACCATTGGTCCTTTCTTCCTATCTATCTCTGTGATTAATCCCCAACTATCCTTGCTTCTGTAAATATGAAAGGCTTTGAAAAATAATCGTGTTAACCTAATATTTATTTTCTTGAGCTTTCACAAGCCTTTCATGGGCTTCAATCAACTTCTCATTATCTACCTTACAACTTATGATTTATCCCTTCAAACTTCTCAATGTATCTACTAGATCAAGAGAGTCTCCCTCTCCCTACTATTCAACTAACTTCTCCCATCCCACTAATTTAACTTCTGTTCTGTATAGGGACACATATGAAACATAATCCACCATTCTGCTCTTCATCTCTTGACTTTCTATTTCATGCAAAATATAATTATAAGATAAAATAAAAGACATAATCAAAATCATTACCCCAATTTATTACTAGTGAGGATATTACATCTGCATAGGTCAATCCAGATTAACACAATACAAGCATATCATGTACATGGATATAATAGAAATAACAATAAATAGCTGACAAGCATGCATAACAATTTGATTTACCTCGAGTTCCATTGTTGTGAACCTTCTCTGATACCATTATGTAACACCCCACCCCACATTTACCCACTTTTAAAAGCTCACCCAGGTAAACATTAGCTATGAGTTACTATGCATGACCCAACTTCCAAGATGCACTTATGGAAATGGGGTCCATTGTCCTTAACTTACTGCAACCTCCTAGGGACACATGATCACCCAGATGTCAGACAACTTCCACTAGTGATCTTTCTTTTAGATGGAACTACCCTTCTGACCCACTTTACCTTCCAGTCACATGTATGCATACCTATGAATTTGGATAGCGGATTTCAATCGCATGGATAAGATGTCCTCCATGTGGATACAATCGAGATTTTCTAGTTAAGAGAGTGCGACCAAAAGCCCTATTTTAGATTTTTAGGGCTAGCTTATAGGCCAACAACCCAAATTTGCTCAAAAGTTTCCAGAACTCCCTCAACAGCTTGTAGGAGTCTTCATTCTTTTCATCTTGGCTATGTTCTTGCTCAAGATTTCCAAATACATAATAATCATTTATACAAACATTTTGTAAAAATAGTACCTTTAGGTCATGATTTCATATATGTTCATTGTTCCATTACTTTCATCATAGGTTCATTAAGAAGGCTTACTTCCCTCTTAATCTAGCTGCAACAAACACTTATTAGCTCATGCACTTATATAAACTATCCAAGAGCTTGTTAACCATGAAAAAGATCAACACCAAGAACACATCATACAATAAGAATATATACCATGCATGTAACCAAAATTTAAACATAATGAATCCATGAAAAAAAAATCATAAAATCTTACATTAAACCAAAACATGTGCTTATTGATATCAATAGGAAATAACACATAATAACATATGCATAAAACCAACCAAATAAGGGACTCCCACATACCACCTAAACATAGATTACAGCTAAACCAAATCTTTCTTCCAACGCAATCACCTTTGTGCCATATTCCAATCCTTAATTTTGGATTAAATGGGATAAAAAAAAACATAGCCAAACATAGAATCTAGAGGTTAAACGACCTCCACCCTAAAGCCATAGTGATTTCACCTAAACTAGTCCAAAAATGACCAAAACCAGTATAAGCTTGGATGCCTCAAGATTTCTTCGCCATACCCAGAGGAATTTTCCTATCTCAACCCACTTGTTAAGAGCTTCCCAGAGAAAACCATCTCCACCCTCAAACCTTGGGATTTTCTTGAGACCACCTAAATCAGATCTAAATCCACCGACAATCCAAAGCTCAACCAAAATTAAAACTCACTGTACCATGACTATCCGAGAAATTGCAAGGCACGGATGTACATGAGTATCAATCTAGGCAATTCCCATGCCAATGACAACAACCATGACCAATAAACCAATGCATAAACAATGCATTCACATCCCAACAAGATAATCAAACATGCAACCTCTTACCTAAAACATTCTCATGTTAGTTTCTCTTTCTTTTATTTTTTTATGCCCTTGCTTACTATTGTCCAATCTTCTTCTTTCACTCTCCTGATTTCCTTGCTTTCTTACTTGTACCTTCCTTGTGTCTAAGTTCTTTCTTTCTTTATCTCTCTTACTCAAGTGATAATGGTTGAATGTTTCTCCATTTTTATTTTCTTTTCCTTTTCCTTCATTTTCCCTTGCATACATATTCTTGTCTCTTCATCTTATTTTTCTCTTATTTTAGTTTGTTTCTCATATTAATTTGCTATTTATTGTCTTTTTCCTCTTTCCAATGCCAATGTCAATTTCCATAGCCAATAAATAAATAATTAATCACAAGTGGATCCAAATACAATGTTTTTCCCCTCATTCATCTTGGAATACATGTCCCATGACCTTGGTTTGATTTTTTCCTTTATGATGTCCATACCTTATATATTTACATGGAAGTTCAACCAGAGGTTCTTATAATTAAAGAGGGAAATTTTATAGAAAAGAAATTCTCTTTAACTTCATGTGACTGTGAATATTTTTTAATTACACTCTGAGTTTTTCAGACTTGGTTTTATTCATTCAACTACTTATTGTGCCTTCAATCATTCCATAGTCATTGTTTCTTATCATCCTCTAGCTTATGTGTAATTTGATTTCTTAGAATACAAGAGACAACAATTTACTTTTTGTGTGATTTCGTTCTGTAAACAATTAGCAATTTCATCACATTTATTTTATGCCTTACATTGATTCAATTTCTATAGGTTCTTATACGGTCAGTATCACTCTTCAGTGACTTGTATCCTAAGATCGATAATTGATTTGGGCATCCATCTAGTCTAGGTTCTTGTGGTTTTATTCTAGAAATTTAGAACTAAGATAATGCCATCTTTCTCATAAGAATTGAATTAATGTTTATGTTGTAGCAATTTCTAAGTTTATATGTTCATTTCAATTATTTGCTTATTGGCTTGATTCATAAACAAGTAATTGAATGGTTATCCTTTTTTTATGAGATTGTTATAATTGCCCTTTATATGCACCTCGAGCAAGAAGTAGGAATTTTAATGCATTAGTTATTTGATGCATTTATGCTTGATGTCAATTATTAAAACAAACACAGTTTTATCTTCATTTGTTTAAAGGATAATGGATTTGCATGTTAACAACTACCTGCCATTTTTCTATTTATATTAAGGATTATTTTATTTGTAATTTCAATCTATAATTTCATTTATAAATTAAAATTAGATTATAATCTCTCACTATTTCTGCAATTATATTTCATTCCTTTTAAACCATTTTATAGTTTGTTCTTATATTTCTTCCGGTAACATAGCCTTGTACATTTCTTGTATTATAACACATTGCTTTAGTTTCGGTAACATAATTCCATAACTTATTTTTCTATAGAAGATTGTTTTATAATATTTTAAGTCATAACATTAATTCTAATTTATAAATAGCATATATAAATTAGAATTAGTTAGCATAAGGAAATATAGAGTCTTGTCCTTTTAACAACTATATTAAGTCTCGACTATTTTATTTCTATTAGTTCATTTGTATCAATAATTTGATCTTTTATTTATTATTTTTATTAATTATTAACTCTTAGTTTTATGCATAAATAAAAATAGTTTAGGTTTTATTAGATAGTATAGGTTAGGATTAGTTTTCCCCTAGTGTTCTTCTTCGCAAGAGGAGGAATCCAAAGGCTAATGGAGCCTTAAAACCTGTCGAGAGTGACCACACCAAACAAATAGGGCTATTTGAAGAGCTCTAGTCAGGGTCACTTCTCCCTTGTTGGCTAGGGTGCATAAAACCCGCATTAACAACTTGCTACTTCGTGCCATATTAGTGTCCAAAATTTTCTTTTTGATATCTATTAGACTAGGTTTGGACTTGTGCCTACCTATATAGATGGAATTGAGCTCCTATTGTTTTTGCGTTTGTAGGTCTAATAGGCTTTTAAATATTACTCAATTTACCTCTTCTTGCCTTTCTTGTGCTCTAACTATCTTTTCATTGTCTACTTTGCAACTACTCAACTCAACTCTTAAACTCCTAAGGGTATCCATCCAATAAGGGGAGTCTTCCTCATTCCTTGTCCCAACTGAGTCTTCTTCTTCACCATGATGGGAGCTATCAGTGCTATATTGCCCCGTTATTATCTTCATTATTTGGTATTCATGTTATTCCTTGGTGTCTTCTTATGTGTTGTTACACATACATATCTATTAGTTGAATCAACACACAAATAGACATATTTACCCATCATTTTGGCATGTTTTTAATAAGCATGTTTTTGTGAAACTAGTTGAAACATCAAATCTCAGGTTAGTATGTAGGCTAAGAGATAAAATAACCTATTAATACTCTGTCAAGTCAAAAACCATTAAGGGAATTTTGAGGTAAAATACGGGCCTAAAAAAAGTGTACCAATAAAATTAACTTTAAAAGAACCAATAAGATTCAATATGATAATGTCATCCCTAGGCGAAAGTATGTTGAAGGGAAAAGAAGAAAACTACATTTTTTATTGCATTTTCGGCCTATCTCCTTATCCGAGTTTACTCAAATGTCAAGTGTAGATACTTGTTAGATGAGGAATTCAATTCCATATCCAAAAAGTACCCACTTTCAATACTGATAAGTAGACACATTGAAAAAAATTGAAAATACATGAAAAGGTGTGTTAACATACCTTTTCATGTATTTTCAATTTCTTTCAATGTGTATCTACTCAAAAGTATCTAGAGGGGGTAATTTTTGGATGTGGAATTGAATTTCGCATTTGACAAGTGTCTACACTTGAAATTTGAGTAAACCTATAAGGAGATAGGCCAAAAATACAATAAAAAAAATAGGTTCCTTTTTCTTTTCTTTCAAACATAATAAATCTTATTTTATTATTTTCCTTAGGAGGCCCATTTTAGACCTGAAAATTCCCCTAATGTATATCTGTTGTAACTTAAAATATACAAACATATGTAAATAATAATGAAACTAGCTAATTAAACATTTATCTTATATGTGTATAAGCCTCTTTAGGTCAAGAATTCAACCTTAGCTTTAATACCTCTCTATAACACTCCCTCCCATCACCTTGGGTCATTCTCGTTTTGTGGAGGGTGTTACTTATGAATTAACTCGACTCTCACTATCTATTGTGAGGATGGGGTACAGAAATCCTCTTTTCCAACCTCATCGAAACTCAAAACAAATGTCACCATTGCATTCATCTTGTTGACAAATTTTCAACGTTTTCAATTTCATCTCCATTCGACTCATGGATTGGAGGTTATGACCCTTTTAAGTTTGGTCAATTAACTCTTGCCACATTAGTGGGACATTGCCACATGACACCCATTTGGCTCTGTCATGACACCTCAAATAGTCCCACATCGCCCATGGAACTGTCGTTTCACTCACATAGCCATTACCAAACTCTGTGGCATTTTCCACCTCATCCCATCTTGCAGGTCCCACCAGGACAACTCCACCATGTATTTCTATAATTCTCCATTATATTTTAGGGGATATCTGGGTGTACAAAAATAAGCTACCGTGTCACATTCCACGAATCCTTGGACTATAGATTCAATCTCAATTCCAAACAAGTCTTGATCTAGTACCATATCCAACCTCTTACAAATAATCCGCCATGCAAGGTCCACTCCAGATACACTAGGAAAACTTAGAATCCTATCAAATTTTCCTTGCGTAATTATTTTCTCCAGTGGGGACCATCCCAGATACACTATACTAAATTTGGCACCTCTTTAATTATCCAACTTCATGGACCTTGTAAGGTCACTAATCTATGCCTCTTGTGCAAACCCTTGGATCTGCCGGATACAAACACCACTTGCGGTTAAATTCAACTTTGTGCCTACAACCTTCATAGCAGGCCCCACTCTCTATCCAATTTTTTTTTCATCTGGACCTTTCTCAAAAGTGTACACCCAATTCTTAGCCAAATGTATAGATCCCCACATGCACCCGCCAATTGATTAAACATATTTCTCCTTTCCATATCCAAATGTAGACAATAATTTTCATTTAAAAGGATATCTAGCCTGGATATGGGGTTTGTCCAAGACTAATCTGACACCAAATACAAGGCCCAAGTTTCTATCAAATCGGTAAGGAGAAACGAATTTAAGGAATTTCTTAACGAAACTTCTTAAGGCAAAGTATTTTCCGAGATTACGAAATTCTAGGGGAAATAACTAAGTTATGAAACTATCGTTCAAATGATGTTACACTATTACCATAATGGATTTTTATGGAACCATCAAAATTAACTTACATTACATTTTAACGATAAAAGTAAGAAATGGCACCAAGGGATAGGTTTAACCAAAACACTGCATACCATGCTTACACAACAAGATTTCCTAAAAATATACAGGTCCACATAATCATAAACTAATCACACCACTTTTAAACTAAAATAAACATATTTCTAGTAGAGTCATCATTTAACACAAAATACCGAATTCACCCTCTTCATATGAAAAATAGTATATAGTGTTAAGTAAAGAAGTGAGCCATCAAGTTTCCAAGTATGTCAACAAATAGAACACTGGTAATAGCAGTTAGCTGCATGACCTCATGCATCCAACCTCATTTCTACATATATTCTAGAAGTTCATGAAACATTCATTACATCCACATAATGTTGGAATTCCTGCTTAACCATAAGAACATATAAATCAACTTGTTCACCACAGACATGCAAAATTTTTCAATGACCATTAAGGAGTAATGTTAAGCCATACATAAGGCAATAATATACTATCCAAACTAATAATTCACATTCAAATATATGCAAGTCATTACACTTATCTAAATAGCTTGAAGTGGTTGGAAAATGAAGGAGCGACTTCAACTCTCCACCCAACCATAACCTAGCTACACCATAGTCTTTGTTGTAGTTTTCCACCCTTGAGCAAGATCCACGGTTCAAGGGAATGCTTTCTTAGGGAAATTTCAATCAAGGCTTAGCTAGGTTATTACTCAATTTTAGGAGTACAAATCGATATTATACTTGGTTTATCAATTTTATTTTCAAGGCGAGCATTGCAGGTGTTGGAGCTAGCTGTTTGTATGGTTTATCAACTTACTTAGCAAGAAGTAAGCGGTTTATCAACTTTCTCAATAAACACTTAGTGGTTTATTGACCCTTTTCAATAAGCATCCAAATGAATTGCTACCTTACATAGTGGTTTACTAGCCTTACAACAAGAACCATAGTGGTTTATATCCTCTTACAACAAGCACTCATAGCCTAATCCTCCTCTTAGCCTCCCATAATTGACCATTTAGGCATGGACACCACAATCCGATGACCTCAATGCAACAATATTGGGGATCACACCCCAAAAATATAAGCAAAAATCTTAGTTATAGCTCTTACTTACTCCTGCACTCATGCTCAACTCTTCCTATCAAGTTTTTTGCCCCCCGATTTTGCTTGCGTTTCCTCTTTCTTCTTTGAGGCTCCTCGTCTCCTACGGGACTGTCTAGCTTTCATTTTTCCACGTCGCAGGAACATGAAAAACATGCACACTTCTTCTACCTAATCATTTCATTGTCTATTGTTAGGTGGTGGAGCATTTTTTTTTTCCATCCAACACCACTCTCTTCCACTTCTCCATTCCCCCTTAGACCATGGATCTATGTGTCCCTCTCCTCAAGCCAACCAATTAAAATTTCATATTTATATTTATTTTATAATTACACAATGTCTAGCCAGCTATGATTTCTATGTTGGCATTAATACTCATCATTGATCATTATAAAAACAAGGGTTGACATAGGTGGTGTTACATTAGTCATCATATATTTTTGTTTTGTTTTTGCAGCAATAGTTTTTCTCGATCTTGTCAGACATTCAGGGAGAAGAGTGCTCCATATCTCTACACATTTATTCTTTGTTCACAATTATCTCACATGGAATTTTGTAAACATATTTTGAAAGTTCACCTTAAAATTTGTAGACTCTAGCATACTTGTCTTCTTTTTCTAACAATGGGAAGTTTTTTGACATATTAAAGTTAGTCTATTAGTTGCATGTATATGCATGTAATACATGCAGCAATATGTATGTACAAAATGTAACTTATATAATTATTCTATTGAAATAACTTATGTATTTTTCCAAAGAAAAATAATCAAATTAAAAGAAATTTTAAAAACAATTATTCATATTCTTGACCATGATATTTCAAAACTTAATGTTTAAATTTAGTTTATAACAATATAAAGAATTAATGCTTACACTGATTTTTTTTGTAATTTTTCTATATACACGGGGTTGAACTTGTTGCCAATTGTTTGACCATGGTCAACAAGTTCAATTTTTTTGCATAGAACTACCTTAACCTTAGAGCTATCAAGTACTCAGAGGGATCAAAGAGGTCAAATCTCTTCAGATTAAACATTTCTCTAAAATTTGCACTCAAAAAGAGGTTTGCACCTTGAGAGATTTATCCCTTTCAACACTTGATAAATTGGAGATTAAGATAAATACACGCTAACTAATATTAATATTTTTTATTTTTTATGTATAATGAATAAAAGTATAATTAAAATATGAGTTAATCTTATGTATAAAATTAAGATTAAATAATTTTTAAAAATATATGATTTCATTATTATAACTTCAATAATAATGATAATAATATTAATATTGATTTTTTTTAAAATATTATTTGATTCTAAATTATTTTATAATTTTATAAATATTTTATATATATATATAATTGAAAATTCCTATTTTAAATATATCAATAAATTAAACTTTAACCACATATAAAGAAAATGAAAAATTACTTTTTAAATATTCCCATTAAATTATTTTAAATAATATATATTTTTTAAAACATATATATGAGAGAAAAATATGCTTTATAAGACTAATTGAGTTGGTTTAAAGCAAAATCACTGACACAACTTAGTAGAGAAAGAGAACACACGTTCCTACAACAAGCTTGGCATTAACATTCAATTTTGCTTTCAGTGCATATTAGTTTGTCTTTGACCAAATATTTTTGTGGCTTATCCATAGTTTAACATTTGGAATTCATTTTTTGTTATTTATTATTATTATTTAAATTTATTTATTTCTAAAGTGATTAGTTCAGGTCTTATTATGACTTTTTTGTAACTTCTATTTCTATTAATTATTATTTTTAGTTTTTAGTTTGTTTATTTATTTGGTTTTTTTTTTTTTTTTTTTTAATACAATTTGTTCTTTTTTTCTTTTTTTTTTCAATTATTTCATTTTCATGAATTATAGTTTTTTCTCTATATTTTCAATTTAAGACAACTTATTGTAATATCCCACAATTACTTGGCATTGTTCGAAAATAATAATATTTACTTCTACCATTATGAATCAAGAATTAGTTGCAAACATAATTATAGTTTTACTTTAGCGGTTTACGAATTAAAATTGGTTTCAAAACTAATTTAAATAATGGTGAAATATACTCGCAAATTATATGTTGGAATTTACTCTTCTTTTTAAAAAGATTATTATTTACCATTCTGTTACAACCACCTAAGGTAACCATATGCTTTTGTTTCTTTATTTTCTTTTGGGGGAGAACGAAAGCTGGGGGATTTTTTGATTAGCGCTTTGCATTTTCACTTCCCTTCGTAAATCCTCTATTTTTTGATCGAGTTTGTAGCTCTAATGGCGGTATTTAGTTTTTGGTACTAGTGATTTGTGGTGAACCGTAATAGTAATCGCGTGAACCGTAATAGTAATCGCTTGTGAGGCGGGGAATTTCATGTAAAATCTCATATGAAGGCCATCTTAGGGATTCAGTCCAGTGCATTACAAATTTTGTTGCACGAATGTTGAATCAGGTTTCTGTTGGCACAAAAATTCAATGTTTTGGAGAGGGAAACACAGTGTTCTTGCTAGGAATGGAATAATTAGGTTTATGTGCAATGCAACTCCAGTAGCTTTCCTCTTTCCTCCTGAAATTTCATAACTGCTGAAAGAAGACATTGTTGTAGAAGAGCAATGTG
This sequence comes from Pinus tabuliformis, assembly GCA_031772625.1. Classification (NCBI taxonomy): domain Eukaryota; kingdom Viridiplantae; phylum Streptophyta; class Pinopsida; order Pinales; family Pinaceae; genus Pinus; species Pinus tabuliformis. The sequence continues at coordinate 1,768,749,947 of CM062819.1, forward strand.
AATGTATAGATGTGGATAAGTGCAAAAAGTTTATTACTGAAATTTCACGACTACTGAGAGAAGACATTGTTGTAGAAGAGCAATACGAATGTATAGATGTGGATAAGTGCAGAAAGGAGAGGAGTTCACGTCAAAATAAATAAAGATAAGTATTTTTCTGATTGTATTTAAGAAGGATATGCATATTTTTGTTAGATTTTGCTTAGAAAGGAATTTTCATATGCATAAAATAATTGCATTGGCATGAGATTAGTATCTATTCAAAAGATTCCATGTGAATTTTGTGTGTAACAGAGATAAAGAACTCTGCCATTCTCTAAAAACATTATACATGAATCTTGTGGGTTAATTTTTGGATAGAATTCCTGGAAAATGTAGGTGCTTATTTTGGCTAGTTCTGAAATTAACATGTGTTGTTTGACACACAAAAAATAACTATTTGTTTGAAAATAGCACATATACATATGCACAAAAAAAAAGAGAACATGAAAAAAAATAGTTATTGTATTTATGGAAAAGTGAATGGATACAAAAAGAAATGGTTAAGTAGATTTTCTTTAAAAGGAATATGACCTTTGCATGCACGAAAAATATCACTATTGTGTTGGAGTTCCTTGAAAAGAGATATTCATTTGGTTTCTTCGGAAAGAAACATGTGTGTGTGCATGCTTGATTAGTTAACTAATATGCTTTTGAGTTTTTTTGGAAAGAAGTATGTATATATTTATTTTACTATTCTTTTGAAAGAATTCTTGCATGTGAATCTTGCAAGTAAAGACATAAATATATACCATATCTTGAAAGGGAAATATATTGAATTAGTTTTATCTTGAAAACGATTCTTTTGCAAAAGAGCATGTATTGAAAATTAAGAGAACATGTAGTTGTATACAAGTGTCATAGCTATTATGTCAATTCCTTTTGGAAGTATAATACTTATAATGATAGTTTCCTTGGATAAGGTTATGGTTCCATGCTAAAATAATTGCTATTATGGGAAATATTATGTATTCACATAGTGTATTTCTATGCGAGAATAATAATCGTAGTGCTAAATCCTTGCAAAGGGGTATATGTTTAATTTAGATATATTCCTTGAGGAAGAGATATGTATTGTGTGTATAAAGAATACTCAATTTGTGATAGGATTCTTGAAAAGAAAGATTTTCTTTACATGCACGAAAATAGAACTATTGTTTATGAGAAAAAAAATTCGGCGTAAATCACGTGATAATACATTTGTCGACGTGTATCGAACCAACCAGAGTGGTTCATCGTTAGGACAAGTTGAAGAATCAGATCATGGCTACATATTAAATAGGGAGAGATCTCAAATCTGGTTAACTTTTTACTTAAGATAACACATGATAGGTATTATAATAATATTTGTTTTAGCATAATAATATTATTATAATTTAACAATTTGAATGGCCAAATCTAGCCGTTTCTTGGTCAATTATAGTTGTTTGTCCAGTTTGATCTAATATAGCTGTTTTTTAGTCAAACCTAGCTCTTGGAAGATCTGCTCTCCCCATTTAATATGTAGCCATGATTTGATTCTTCAACTTGTCCTGACGATGAGCCACACTCGTTGGTTCGAAACGCGTCAACAAATGTATTATCATGTGATTTACGCCAAATTTTTTTTTCTCATAAACTTGATATGGATAACATAAACCTTAATTCAACAATAGAACTATTGTATTAGATATTTTAAAGAGAAACATGTATTTGTGTGTAGAAAAGAATAATTATTATGTTAGATCTTGGAAAGGAAAACAAGTAATTACATGTAATAAATGCAATAGTATTTTTATGTATTATAATACTATTTGTTGTATTGGAAAGATTACTTAGTTACATGCACGAAGAAGGAGCTAGGGGCTAGCTCTCTTTGAATAAATTTTTATCTAATTACATACATGGAAAAACAAAGATAAGTTGCTAGTATCCTTTAAATGAAATGGATGGTTACAATGGTTTCTTTTGGATATGAACGTGTGTTGGTGCGATAATGATCATAGTAACGTGGTAATTATTTTGACATGCTTGATAATTATTTGTTTATACATGCACAATGTTGTTAGAAGAATCATGTTTTGATATTATATTTACATCTCGTGTATGCACATGAATAGATGTTAAAGATCACTTTTAGACACTGATTATTGATTGATTAATACTTTATCTAATCATGTTACCAAATCTTGTTAACAACAAAAATGAAAGGTAAGGATGGTTATTTGTGCAAAAGAAAAATTATGTTTAACATTGTGGAAGATAAAGAACTAATTCTCCATGCGGATGCGTACGAGCTGCAGGATGGTCCACTAATGGAACAATCATGCCACAAGGATATAAAGAGTGGTGATTTGTGGGTAAATGGTTTCATGATGATTATAATAGATTTTAGCTAGGTATGTTGTATTTTAATGATATTTCATTGTAATATTTTATGACAATGGTTAAGGGATGGACTCCCTTATAAGCTTAATAATAAAATTAAGATTTTGTTGGTTTTCACCCTACGGGGTTTCCAGGATATATCGATGTTCCATTTTGTGATTGATTATTGTGTCAGTTTGACGATGTTGATTCCTTGCTTGATGTGATGTTCATAATGCCAAGTATGTGGTTAATTAATCTGGTTAAGCGAATCATGAAATAGAGGCAAGGTTACATCATACAGTTTATGTTAATATACTACACTAGTGATTGTTAATAGTTATGTAAGTGAATATTCCTCAACTAAAATTTACTCTATGTACTCATGAACATTTTATCTAATGGTTTGTGACGATATGAAATAATGATTTATATAATTACTCATGGGTAATTTGTGTAAAAAATTTCTAACTCCCTTCATTTTCGTATGAGGTTACTGGGGGACGTTACAAGTGGTTTCAAATTTGAAGGTAGCAGCACTGACGCCTTGAGAAATTATTAAGAAGAAAATAAATTGAGGTATGCTACTAGTGGGCATCATCTCAGATATGAGCCTAACAATATACATATTGATGTATGCAGTGGGCTACTTTTGACTTGAGATGCATGATGCATGTTTATAACTGCATTGAAGATTAATATGTAATAAAGTATGTGGAAAAATTAAGTTCATGAAATTTGAATCCTGTTTAGGATAAAAGATAATAAAATCTTTGTTGCGCCTATGAACAACCTGAGTACTCACTAGTGAAAGTGATAATTAATGACTTATCTTTGAAAAAATGAAAATATTAATGACTTAATGAACATGACTAAAGTGACAATGCACTACTGATAAAGAATAAATGCATGAATGAAAAATAAGGAGAATTCCCTTGAAGAGGGCAATAGAGTATTCTAAAAGGACATTGGAAGAACCCCTTTAGATATGAAAAATAAACAATGAGTCAAGTAGTGAGACTTGATTGTAATAACTAATTGTTGATTAAGTCTTATCATGGTTGCATTAAGATAGTTGGTAGTAGTGATTGGTTAGTGTTGCATGACTAGGTAATAAAACTTATATGCATGTTGTTGGGAAAAGTATCTATTCAGAAGGTGTGATAGTGCCTTAGCAACAAACAAGGAAACTTACTTGAGTATTCTTCTTTATGAAATGTAAATGAGGAGAAAGGATCTAACTAACCTGTGTCTTTCGCTAGTTTGTTGATCCAATCGCTCCTCTCTTCAGTAGCTCCCAGCTCCCAGCTCCCTCACCGGCCCAGCTTCACCGAATTCCTGCAAGATCACAAGAGAGAGAAACTACACGAAGATACAGATATACATTCATAAAAAGCTCAGGATCAGATTAAGCTAAACATGCAATATAACAAAACATCATTGGTATACAACATATAGGAGAAACTCAAATAGTTTATTGATAGAATAAGAAAGTCCAAGAGGAGATACAACCAAGTGAGTCCCGATCCAGCATCTACCTCCCAGCAAAGGAATCCCTTCCTCTCCTCCAACAAAGCATAAATCACCCAATGTACTAATCTCAATCTCAAACCAACAAAAATTCTCTGCAAAGTACAAAATTCCAGCCTCTGGATCTCTGGGATGAGGGATCCATATATAGATGTAAGCAGAGAGGATGAGTCAGCTTATGTTTTGACTTGTGGCTTCCTTCTGTCAGTTCTTGCTTCCACTTGGAGACTGAGAGCCTCTTACTCATCACTTGGTCGAATTCAGTGAGGCAAGTGTCATTGGAGAAGATTCTGGAAGCTTCCATGGTCTTTCCACCTCGTTGAATGACTCTGCCACTTGTCCTTTCCCGCTCAACGCACCTGGGTAGTGCATTCAAGTGCGTTGCAACGCACCTAGACAGTGTACTGGGGTGCTTTGCAACGCAAGCAGCTAGTGGAGCACTTGAATTGATCCTGAATTGACTGTTTCTGAGTGGTTTTTGGTGGAGAACTTCTGGGAGAAGCTGTCATTGGTTGACCTTGTTCCTTTAAGAGCTGTAACAACATCTTTAGGGACTTTGGATCCCTTGCATTATGGACATTTCATGCTTATAGCTGTAAGGCACAAAAATGTCTATAGCAGTTGCCCCCTAAAGTATGAGGTCGTTTATCGGGTGAAATGCTTTATTAGGAGGATCCGAAGTTCATTCAATGCTGGGAGGAGACCTGTAATAAGATACAATACAATACATTATTTTTCATACTGTTTTCATGATCTAGCTGAGGCGGGCATTCCCATGCTCAGCTTTATAAATTCATTTTTATGTACATAGGACAGACAATCGTCTGATGGTAGACTGATGATTCTGATGAAATCATCATCCTTTTGGTAGGATGATTATCTATTCTGCAATGCTATACATGTCAATGTCTTTATTTTTCCTGAATATATATCGCAGCCCAGATGGATGAAACTAGATCCGGGGTCTTCAATCTCGTCCGATCTTCACTCTATACAAGTCGATCCATGTGAGAAATGTTTTGAAGTCGAACATGGAAAGACATCGCTTGATTACCAGTCAATGATGTAAACTGTTAACAAGCGCGAGAGGAATCACCGATAAGGATGATGACCCTCAAGGTACTGCAGTACAATTCACGTGGTGTGAATAAAGGACTTGGCGTCGAACACCACGCAAAATCTTTCGGTCGAAGGTCATTGATGTATACCTGTCGCCGGAAGTGAGAAACTTGCCATTGAGGCATGCAAGCTTCAAAGTACTGAAGGGGGTGTTCCTAGATCAACTTCTTGGATAATGAGCTGATGTCGACAAGAAGCGATCCGTCAAAGGAGGGCCTTGATCTATCCCACATCAATGACATGGAACGGAGCAAATGATTTTGATGGAGGTGAAAACGATCTGATGATATATGGTTCAGGGTGGCGGTCATGAAAGAATGAAGGATAATGTATGGTAGTGGATGGGACACAGTTAACTTCTCTGGATGACTTCTCTTGAACATATCGGCGACACTTATGTGATGGATCGGTAGCATTTACCCCAAAGGTGGATGGTATGGCGAGACCATGGTGATGTGACCGGTGAATGAAAAAACCCAACCCGACTCTGGCATGGAGTGGAAGTGTCATGTCCAAGAGCGACTTGCTACCAATAAAGGTTCTTTGAGTTTCTTCCCAATTTTTCCCCAGTCATTGCTGACCAGTACCTCTTTATTTTTGTCAAGCTTGAGGAGGATAACATATGCTTGTTCTATAATTTTCCCTTCGGGCAAACCCATCGCTATGTTTTAACGAGCCTAGCGATAGTGAAACTCGTTCTCGTCTAAAGACAAGTTTGTCGCTATTTAATGTTTTTAACGAGTCTAATGACAAAGATAACTCGGTCCTTTTCATTTTTAGAGAGTCTGAAAAGGTACATAAAGTTAACTCCGAAAGTCCTTTTTCATCATCTAATCCCTTAAGTCCGAAAAAGTATAAAATAATACAGAAGGGATGAATTTTCGATAGTTTTAACGAGCCGAACAAAACAAGCGCTCGATCTTTTTGTGCAATAATCCCTCAGGTCCAAAAAGATTAAAATCTAGAGGAGGGATAGCACTTCCGGTCGCTTTAACGAGCTGGAAGGCCAAAACTCGACAATCTTTTCATATTTTACGAGTCAGATGAAAAGAGCTTAAAGAAGACTCGTCTTTTGAGGAATGAGTGATAAAATCGGTAGCAGCTGATTCCAGGTAAGAATTGGAATTTTCCAAGCACGGCAGTGTCACAAGGATGGCTAGTGAAATCACTCTTCGCAGCTGTTCCTCAAAATGGGTAAACAATCATATGGAGGTGAATGATCGGCCAATGGAAAAGTGGAGGTGACGGTGCAAACATGACCAAGGCTTTAATGGCTGATAATGTTTCATTCACGGTGGTTATTTACCAGGGGATAGTTCATTTTTTAATGAGCTTAAACGCGGGTTGAAACACTTGCTCGATCTTATGTTTATTTTTTAACGAGCATGAACTATGTGCTAAAACTGCTCGATTATCCAGTCATATGATAAGAATGTCTCATGTAAGATGCTATTTTTTATGGAGCTTGTGCCTTACAAAGCTATGCCCCGCATACTTTCGTTATGCAAGTTCGGAAACGACTAATCCTACGAGTTTAAAGGGTTAGACCTACGGGTTTAAAGGGAGGACCTAAAAATTTAAAAAAATAAATAGCCGCCCCTTGCTTGCACTCCAAAAGGTTTGCATGCCCCCAGGTATAAAACAGAGTTTCGAGGTCTCCCTCTATTCAAGCTGACAAAACATTCGTTTTATCAGGAAGGGTCACCCTTTATTCGAGCTGACAAAACATTTGTTTTATCAGGAAGGGTACTACCTCTTACAGGCTACCCAAAGATTGTTCTATTTACAGTGTAAACAAAACACTTCTCTGGCGATGTCTACCAAGATAAACAAAGGTGAGCGACGATGCCCGCCAACTCACATAACTTTGACAAAAGAATCTTATTCTAGAATAACCCCTATCTCAATCACGGACGGGGTACAGACTAGTCATATTCTCCCGCGGAAACCTGCCCTATACCTAAAGTTTTCCTGCCGAAGCAGACCAGGACGCATGCCCACTGGGCTCCAGTCATATCCTTCTGAATTACTCGCGCTCATCGGGAGGACGGACCGTGGGTTGAGACATTTCTTGCGTGAAGAGACCATTTAGGGATGGTATATGACTATTTGCGATGCGTGATCCGGGAAATGAAAGCTGGTCCACGAGCTTGACCACTCTTCCTTCGTGCGGAAAACACATTACTCTAAAGAGTGAGGAGACGATGGCTCCCATGCAATATATATAGTCTCGTCCAAGGAGTAGGTTATAATCCAAGGGTCCTTGAACGACCATCACGTTCATTTGAACGGTCTTCCCTTTCAATGTTATGGGCACATTGGGGAGGATCCCTAAAGGTCGACTGGTTCCTTTATCAAAGCCTGTCAGATTTCTCATTTCAGGCAAAAGCGATGGTGAACCAAGCGCTTTCCAAGCAGTAGATGAAAGGATACTCACAGATGCCCCCTCATTAATGATGGTGCCAGCCATGACCATTCTGTATATTTGGACGATAATTCTGAATGGTAGGCTTGCTGGCAAACGGGGTCTGCCTAGTTGGTTCCAGTCGAAGGATACAACTAGATTTCTTGGAGGTGGGACCGAGTAGACGGCCGGGTATCGCTCTGATGAACTTCCTTCCTGCGATAAAGGAATGGGTGGATTGCCCCCGTGTTCGTCGGAGTCTGTGTTGATGAAGAGAATTTGGGTGGTGTCATCCTTGTTCTCTTCAGTGAGTGTGTCATTCGAAGATAAATCCTCTGAAGGCAAGACCGGGTCAACTGCCGCCTTGACCTTTTGAGTTTCGTCGGGTATGGATTCAGCTGGTTCATCTTCAATGACCGGCGCTTCAGCTGACCACTTGAGCGGGCCAGCTAGATTTTCAACTAACGAAGGACTTGGCAAGAGTTTTTTATATCCAGGAGGGAGTCGTAACGGTGAAACCGGACGATCATCCAAGACTTTTTTAGCCTCGTCTAAGAAGGGACAACGGTGGAGGGCATGGTTGCCTTCACACAGTCTACAGGGAGATCTAGCTCTCCCTTTTGGTCCTGGGACTTCACTTTCGCTAGTTGACGGTGTGCATTCAACATGGCTATCAGAGGTTGATGCCACCGGATTGTGCAAACGGGGAGACCAGTCCCTTAGTATCCGAGGGATGCAGGGACAATCTCTATGAAAGTGGTCTCCCTTGCATATGACACATGGCGATTTAGGCCCAGCCAGTGCTGTGTGTGGATTTTCGTTAGATGACACTCGTTTTCCCCCAGCCGCTTTTGGCTCCTTCTTCTTCTTCTCTTTCTTCTTCTTTTCCTTCTTCTCCTTAGGAACTTGGTTTTTAGTTTTACCAGTTCCGTCAAGCGAAGAGGAAGGGAGAGAGGAAGAATTAGAGGAAGTAGAAGGTTGGTGGGTAACTCTGGACTGGTCTAACTGCTGATTCGACTGTTCAGGAATAGTGGTGTTTTGAATGACATTGGTTGAGAAGAGCCAGACCAGCAAGCCAATTGTCAGTCTTGGAAGCGACAATGTGGCCATATGGGGTGCACCAACATCTCCCCAAGAGGAGAAGGGACTAGGATTTCCATCAAGGGGAATTCCTTGGTTGGTGGGCTCCATTTTCTCAACCTAAAGATCAACGCAGGAAAAAGGGTATGAATATTCCGTTTAAAATAAATTTTAACGACGCTTGGACACAACTTGCTTTTTCAATTTTAAAGAGTCGAGAAAAAGCAAAAGATAACTCTAGTCTCCTTCGATATTTTAACAAGCCCGAAGTGACAAATGCTCGGATGGACTTTTTCCGTTATAGAGTCTGAAAAAGGCCAAAAGGAACTGCTCTGGAGTTCTAGGTAGAGGGTGTGCCAAAATTTTCGCAAAACCGCAGAATACTTTTTAAGGTACGAGCGGTCAATCTTCCCGAATGCTATGTTCAGTGCATTGCAATCAGTAGGGCGGCCGACACGGCTTCCTATGGATAAAGGTTTTATGCCTATAGGGGTCTCCCAATATATACTCGACGGTACGTGGGAGCACAATCCGTACTGGCGCTTATCGTCTCTCAGGAGGAATCACCCAACCATCAGCGAGATCGACAGTCACCATGTTTTACGACGTCGGAACACATCTCTAGCCTAGACCTCTATGTTGTGCGTTAAGTTCCAATGCGTTGCTAAGTTCATTCAATTTATTTTAGGTTGATATTTCTTAGAAGTTTGCCTTTTTGGATCACCACGAGATGTATATACAATTCCTAGATGCAGTCTAAAGATGATAAGAAAGCATTTATCTCTTTTCAACAATGAAAATCCTAGCTACAAGGGGAAAAGAAAGACACAATCTTTTCTCAAAGAGCATAGAGCACACTGTAAATGCACTTTTTCCTAAATCAAACCATACAAACGATCAATATGCAAATGCACAAATGCATGTATTTGTTTTCACTTTCTTAATATTGATGCCTAAAAAGAAAGCTGTTGTACAAATTTGAATTCGATTTCAAGTGAAAACATAAACAAGTTTCTTTTTGAAATCAAAAAGACAATTACGACACTTATGATTTTGAAGTAAACACTTGTTTCGACACTAGAAATTCATAAATTCAAACCAAAAGACAAAAGTAAAAGCACAATCAACTGTCAACAGCAAATACACTTACTCCTAAGATCAAAACGACACTTACGACAGGTCTAGATCTAAGGGCGACAGTATGACTAGTTTACTTTTGTAATGGGAAACTGCAAATGATGTAACAAATACACAAAGAACAAATACAATTTCTTTTATACAACTGAGGCGGAATTAAGGCAGAGAAAAGGGGTTTTCAGATAGGTACACACACTGATAACAAGCTGCAAAAAATAGAGATAAAACTGAACACAAGGATGCAAAGAACCACAGCTGCACAGGGCAAAGGCTGATCAGCGCACCTGCAGAACAGAGAAACTGAATTGCAGCGCAGGTAGCCCTCTCGGGACCTGCGTTGAAATGCAGAGTCTCTTCACAGAGCCTGCGCTGAAGCAGAAACGAGAATTGTCTCTGGGTTCTGGGTCACGGTTTGCAGTTTGATCTAAGGTTTTTGGCCGGATAAAAGCTATCAATAAGGTACAATTAGGAGGATGATTTAAAGGAGGACTAAGAGCTATCACAAAGGGCAGTTAGAGCATTTGTGGATCAGATTGTTCAGATCATAAACAGGCCCAGTGAGTGGACTAGAGTGGCAGATCTCTACTTTGCATTTGTAAATGGCAAATGCAGTTCGATTCAACACTCCTAAGTTTATGAGAAGAACAACAATAGAAACACAAATAAACTAACCAGATACGATCCCCAGCGGAGTCGCCAATTTGTTGTTGGGAAAAGTATCTATTCAGAACGCCCCTATCCCACTCTAAGGTGTGATAGTGCCTTAGCAACAAACAAGGAAACTTACTTGAGTATTCTTCTTTATGAAATGTAAATGAGGAGAAAGGATCTAACTAACCTGTGTCTTTCGCTAGTTTGTTGATCCAATCGCTCCTCTCTTCAGTAGCTCCCAGCTCCCAGCTCCCTCACCGGCCCAGCTTCACCGAATTCTTGCAAGATCAAAAGAGAGAGAAACTACACGAAGATACAGATATACATTCATAAAAAGCTCAGGATCAGATTAAGCTAAACATGCAATATAACAAAACATCATCGGTATACAACATATAGGAGAAACTCAAATAGTTTATTGATAGAATAAGAAAGTCCAAGAGGAGATACAACCAAGTGAGTCCCGATCCAGCATCTACCTCCCAGCAAAGGAATCCCTTCCTCTCCTCCAACAAAGCATAAATCACCCAATGTACTAATCTCAATCTCAAACCAACAACAATTCTCTGCAAAGTACAAAATTCCAGCCTCTGGATCTCTGGGATGAGGGATCCATATATAGATGTAAGTAGAGAGGATGAGTCAGCTTATGTTTTGACTTGTGGCTTCTCTCTGTCAGTTCTTGCTTCCACTTGGAGACTGAGAGCCTCTTACTCATCACTTGGTCGAATTCAGTGAGGCAAGTGTCATTGGAGAAGATTCTGGAAGCTTCCATGGTCTTTCCACCTCGTTGAATGACTCTGCCACTTATCCTTTCCCGCTCAACGCACCTGGGTAGTGCATTCAAGTGCGTTGCAACGCACCTAGACAGTGTACTGGGGTGGTTTGCAATGCAGGCAGCTAGTGGAGCACTTGAATTGATCCTGAATTGACTGTTTCTGAGTGGTTTTTGGTGGAGAAATTCTGGGAGAAGCTGTCATTGGTTGACCTTGTTCCTTTAGGAGCTGTAACAACATCTTTAGGGACTTTGGATCCCTTGGATTATGGACATTTCATGCTTATAACTGTAAGGCACAAAAATATCTATAACAATGCATGAATTACTTATTGCAAGTTGTAAACAAGTGATTATGGTAGTTACTTCATGTACCGGTCTATTGATGACAATACATTGGGGGAAATTGGAAATTTTTGGATTGTTACTCTAACTGTTATTGACATTGACACATTAATGAATATTCATATATATATTGATGCATGACAATATTGTATATATGAAACTAAAATTATTGGGAATAGGAATACTTGTTTAAACAATGCATATTTATGACTAACGTTGCTGATGGGATTAAGTAGTGATAACTTAATAGAAACAAGAAAACCTATGAGGTAAAACGTTGTAATGTGAATTGCAATCGTAAATGAAAAAGTATAATGTTATGATATGCATGATTATGTTATTTGGAAAATCATAATGTCTACCAACTGTATGTCAGATATGTTTCCTGTCAAGCTAGATATTGTGGACACATGCTAAGGGGAAACTATGAATGTATGATGTAAAAAAAAATAAATCTTTTTCTTTATTTATAATGTGTATATGGTTCATTATGTAAATCATTGTGGGAAAGAGTGCTAAAAGATAATTTTACATGTTATAAAGTTGTGAAAGGCCAGGAGGCCTTGGGTTAATGGTAGTTGCTTGCTTGGAGGGGTTGATGACACTTGCCTACCCGAATTTCCTCTCCTTGGAGATAAATGATCTCAGTAAGGGAAAAGAGTTGGCCAATATGGTGAAGCGGGGAAAAATCCTGAGAAAACTCTGTTGATTTGGAGCTTGTTGGAGGAGGCCCAAAATTCCTCATAAATGGGATGCTATCAGAGGAATAGGGAGGATGATGAGAAGAGGAAACTTGTATTGGACCCTTTGTGGTCATTGCAATTCTTGAGCTGGTTGGCCAGTGGAATTCTAGAATAGACCTAGTACAATCTCTGTCAGGGAACTATCTAGATGTGAAAATCCCTCAATCTAGTTGTGGAAACCAATTCCCATGGGTTGGGAGGAGCATTCTTTTGCCACTATCTCATAGTAGAAAAATTAGCTAAACAATTATGTGTTGTGTTAAAAATGAATTTTATATATAATTGTGTAAATATGTTATGTACATCTTGACAAGAAAGGATCCTTGTGCTCAGTAAGGAATTATTGGCAGTGGAGTTCCTTTATTGTATTACTAATATTTTGAATGTCTTAGTAGGGGCTAGGACAGTATGCACTTGGTGCATTTATTGATCATTTCAATGATTAGAGAGCTAGGTGCTTTCTGAGTACTTTTAGAAGTACTGTGTTTTTTCTTTAACAAGAACTAAGACAATGTGCACGTGGTGCATTGGTTTATCAGTTTGATGATTAGAGTGTTGGTACTCTCTAAGTACTTGTAGAAGTACTGCGACTGAAATATCACCTGACATTACATAATTGATTGATACTTAAAAGTATTTAATTTGATTGAAAATGTTGTGACTAATATGATTATGTTGGATTTGTTAGTCATATATTATAGGGTGCTTTCCATGGAGTGTGGATGGGTTGTCAAAAAATTCTTAGAAAACTTTCATAAAAGTGACCATGACTTTCAAGAGTAATTGGTAAGTAATGGTAAGTTGATATAGAGAGTTTGTTTTGTATTTTTTGAATTTGAATAATGGATATGTGATGGAAAGTAGATCTTGCATAATTTTGTAGTTGTAAATGCTTATGACTATTGATAAATGTTATTGTTTTATCTATGGGTATTTCTTGGAAATGAAATACTTCATTTTGGAAGGGGAGGGACCCCTATGTGGTGGGTTATATGGTTATATCATGTGTAAAATTTAAAGTTCTAGTGAAATATGAACACCAAGGACAAAGTTTCGTTTAAGGGGGGAAGTATGTAATATCCCACAGTTACTTGGAATTATTAAAAGTAATAATGTTTAATTCTACCATTATGAATCAAGAATCAGTTGCAAACATAATTATATTTTTACTTCAGTGATTTACGAATTAAAATCTGTTCCAAAACTAATTTAAATATCAGTGAAATATGATGGCAATTTATATGTTGGAATTTACTCTTATTTTTCAAAAGATTATTATTTAACATTCCATTACAACCACCGAAGGTAACAATATGATTTTATTTCTTTATTTTCTTGGGGAGAACGATAGGTGGGGAATATTTTTATTAGCGCTTTTCATTTTTGCTTCATTTCGTAAATCCTTTATTTTTTGATTGAGTTTGTAGCTCTAATGTTGGTATTTAGCTTTTGTTTCCAGTGGTTTGTGGTGAACTATAATAGTAATCGATTGTGAGGCAGAGAATCTCATGTGAAATCTTAGATGAACACCATCCTAGGGACTCAGTCTAGTACGTTACAATTTTTTTTGCATGAATGTTGAATCAGGTTTCTGTTGGCACAACAATTGAACGATTTGGAGAGGGAAACAAAGTCTTCTTGCTAGGACTAGAATAATTAGCTTTATGTGCAATGCAACTTTAGAATCTTTCCTCTTTCCTCCTGAAATTTCATAACTGCTAAAAGAAGACATTGTTGTAGAAGAGAAATACGAATGTACAGATGTGGTTAAGTGCAGAGAGGAGAGGAGTCCACATCAAAAAAGATAAAGATAAGTAATTTTCTCATTGTATTGAAGAAGGATATGCATACGTTTGTTATATTTCGTTTAGAAAGGAATTTTCATATGTGTAAAATAATTGCATTGGTATGAGATTAGTATCTATTCAAAAGATTACATGTGAATTTTGTGTGTAAGAGAGATAAAGAACTTTGTCATTCTCTAAAAACATTATACATGAATCTTGTGGGCTAATTTTTGGATAGAATTCTTGCAAGAGTTCTTGGAAAATGTAGGTGCTTATTTTGGCTAGTTCTGAAATGAATGAGTGTTGTTTGGCACACAGAAAAAAAACTATTTGTTTGAAAAGAGAACATATACATATGGACAAAAAAAAAAGAGAACATTAAAAAAAAAAGTTATTGCATTTATGGAAAAGTGAATGCATACAAAAGAAATGGTTAAGCATATTTTCTTTAAAAGGAATATGACCTTTTCATGTGCGAAAAACATCACTATTATGTTGGAGTTCCTTGAAAAGAGATATGCATCTGGTTTCTTGGAAAAGAAACATGTGTGTGTGTGCATGCTTGAAAAGTTAACTAATATGCTTTTGATTTTTCTTAGAAAGAAGTATGTATATATTTATTTTACTATTCTTTTAAAAGAATTCTTGCATTTAAATCTTGCAAGTAAAAGACATAAATACATATCATATCTTGAAAGTGAAATATGTTGAATTAGTTTTCTCTTAAAAACAATTCTTTTTCAAAAGAGCATGTATTGAATATTAAGCTTTATGTTGGAGAAGAACATGTATTTTTATGCAAGTGTCATAGCTATTACGTAAATTCCTTTTGGAAGTATAATACCTATAATGATAGTTCCCTTGGATAAGGTTATGGTTCCACGCAAAAATAATAGCTATGATGGGAAATTTTATGTATTCACACAGTGCATTTCAATTAAAGAATAATAATCATATTGCTAATTCCTTGCAAAGGGGTATATGTTTAATTTTTATAGATTCCTTGGGGAAGAGTTATGTATTTCCTGTATAAGGAATACTCAAATTGTGATGGGATTCCTAAAAGGAAAGATTTTCTTTACATGCACGAAAGTAGAACTATTGTGTTAGATCTTTTAAAGAAAAACATGAATTTGTAGAAATATTGTGTTAGATATTTAAAATAGAAACATAGATTTGTGTGCAGAAAAGAATAATTATTATGTTAGATCCCGGAAAGGAAAACGAGTAATTACACGCAATAAATGCACTAGCTTTCCTTTGCAAAATACACATATCTATGTGCGAGAAATAATGACTAACACATCAGTTTTCTTTTAGAACAACACATGTCTTTGTGCATACAATAGATTTTGTAAATAAGTCTATCTTGCGAAAGATGCTTTTCAAAAAGGGACTTGCATTTGCATGCACAATAATGGTGTCTATCATGTTAACTTTCCCTAAGAATGGGACATTTGTTTTTATGTATTATAATAATATTTATTGTAATGGAAATATTACTTAGTTACATGCATAAAGAAGAAGCTAAGGGGCTAGCTCTCTTTGAATAAGTTTTTATCTAATTACATGCATGGAAAAAAAAAGATAAATTGCTAGTATCCTTTAAATGAAATGGATGGTTACAGTGGTTTCCTTTGGATATGAACATGTGTTGGTGTGATAATGATCATAGTAACGTGGTAATTATTTTGACATGCTTGATAATTATTTGTTTATACATGCACAATGTTGTTAGAAGAAGCATGTTGTGATATTATATTTACATCTCATGAATGCACATGAATAGATGTTAAAGACCACTTTTAGAGTCTGATTATTGATTGATTAATACTTTATCTAATCATGTTACCAAATCTTGTTGACGACAACAATGACAAGAAAGGATGGTTATTTGTGAAAAAGACAAATTATGTTTAACATTATGGTAGATAAAGAACTAATGGTCCATGCTGATGAGTATGAGTTGCAGGATGGTCCACTATTGGAACAATCATGCCATTAGGACATAAAGAGTGTTGATTTTTTGGTAAATGGTTTCATGATGATTGTAATAGCTTTTAGCTAGCTATGTTGTATTTTAATGATATTTAACTGTAATATTTTATGATAATGGTTAAGGGATGGACTCACTTATATTGCATTGAGTGAGGGGTGGACACCCTCACGAGTGTTTAATAATAAAATTCAACGTTTGCTGGTTTTCACCCTACGAGGTTTACAGGGTATATCGGTGTTCCATGTTGTGATTGAATATTGTGTTAGTTTGACGATGTTGATTGCTTGCCTGATGTGATGTTCATAATTTCAAGTATGTGGTTAATCAGTCTAGTTAAGGGAATCATGAAATAGACGCAAGGTTACATCGTACAATTTATGCTAATCTACTATAACAGTGGTTGTTAATAGTTAAGAAATTGAATATTCCTCTACTAAAAGTTACTCTATGTACTAATGAACATTTTATCTAATGGTTGATGATGATCTGAAATAGTGATTTAGATAATTACTCGTGGGTAATTTGTGTAAATTTTTTCTAACCCCCTACATTTTTGTTTAAGGTTACCAGTGGATGTTACAAGTGGTATAAGATCTGAAGGTTGCAGCATCAGCGCCTTTGGGAATTGTTAAGTAGAAAAGAAATTGAAGTATGCTACACGTGGGCATCAACTCAGGTATGAGTCTAAGAATCTATATTATATATAGTAGACTAATTTTGACTTTAGATGCACGACGTATGTTTATAACCACTTTGAAGAGTAATAAGTAATAAAGTCTGTGGAAAAATTACGTTCATGACATTTGAATCCTGTTTAGGATAAAAGATAATAAAATATTTGTTGCACCTATAAAAAACCTGAGCACTCACTAGTGAAAGTGATAATCAACAAATTATCTTTAAAAATATCAAAATATTAATAATTTAATGAACATGACTAAAGTTACAATGCACTAATGATAAAGAATAAATGCATGAATGAAAAATATGGGGAATGTCCTTAAAGAGGGCATTTTAGTGTTTTAAAAGGACATTGGAAGAACCCCTTTAGATGTAAAAAATAAACAATGAGTCAAGTAGTGAGACTTGACTATAATAACAAATTGTTGATTAAGTCTATTCATGGCTACATTAAGATAATTGGTAGAAGTGATTGGTTAGTGTTGCATGACTAACTAATAAAACTTATATGCATGAATTACTTATTTCAAGTTGTAAACAAGTGACTATGCTAGTTACTTCATGTATCGGTCTATTGATGACAATACACTAGGGGAAATTGGAAATGTTTGGATTGTTACGCTAACTGTTATTAAAATTTAGACATTAATGAATATTTGTATATATATTTATGCATGATAGTAGTGTATGCATGAAACCTAAAATGATTGGAAAATGAATACTTGTTTAAACAATGCATATTTATGACTAACATTGTTTATGGGATTAAGCAATGATAGCGTAATGGAAACAAGAAAACTTGTGAGGTAAAACGTTGTAATGTGAATTGCAATCATAAATGAGAAAGTATAATGTTATGATATGCATCATTATGTTATTTGGAAAATCATAATGTATACCACCTGTAAGTCATTTATGTTTCCTTTCAATCTAGATATTGTGGACACATGCTGAGGGTCAACTATGAATGTATGATGTACAAAAAAAACTATTTTTCTTTATTTATAATGTGCATATGGTTCATTATGTAAATCATTGTGGGAACGAATGATAAAAGAGAATTTTACATGCTAGACACTTGTGAAAGTTTAAGAGGCCTTGGGTTAATGGTAGTTGCCTACCCGAAGGGGTTGATGGCACTTTGCCTGCATGGATTTCCTCTCCCTAGAGATAAATGATCTCAGTATAGGAAAAGAGTTAGCCAAGATGGTGAAGAGGGGAAAAATCCTAAGGCAACTCTGCTGATTTGGAACCTGTTGGAGGAGGCCCAAAATTCCTCATAGACGGGATGCTGTTAGAGGAATAGGTAGGAAACTACCAAGAGGAACTTTATATTGGACCTTTTGTGTTCATTGGAATTCTTGAGTTGGTTGGTGAGTGGAATTCTAGAATGGACCTAGTATGGTCTCTATCAGAGAACTATCTAGATGTGAAAATCACTCAATCCAGTTGTGGAAACTAGTTCCCATGGGTTGGGAGGAGAATTCTTTTGCCACAGTCTCATAGAAGAAAAAAATTAATTGATCAATTTTGTGCTATGTTAAAAATGAATTTTATATATAATTGTGTAAACATGTTATGTACATCTTGACAAGAAATGAGCCTTGTGCTCAGTAAGGAATTATTGGTAGCAGAGTTCCTTTATTGTATTACTAATCTTTTGAATGTCTTAGCAGGGGTTAGGATAGTATGCACTTTGTGCATTTATTGATCTTTTCAATGATTAGAGAGCTAGGTGCTCTCTGAGTTCTTTTAGAATTACTATGTGGATTTATTTAGCAAGAGTTAAGACAATGTGCACATGGTGCATTTATTTATCAATTTGATGATTAGAGTGTTGGTACTCTCTAAGTACTTGTACAAGTATTGTGATTGAAATATCGCCTAACATTACATAATTGATTGATAGTTAAAAGTATTTAATTTGATTGAAAATATTGTGACTAATATGATTATGTTGGATTTGTTAGTCGTATTTACAGGGTGCTTTCCATGGAGTGTGGATGGGTTGTCAAAAAGCTCTTAGAAAACTTTCATAAAAGTGACTAGGACTTTCAAAAGTAATTGGTATGTAATGTTAAGTTGATATAGAGAGTTTGTTTTGTATTTTTTGAATTTGAATAATGGATATGTGATGGAAAGTAGATATTTCATATTTTTGTAGTTGTAAATGCTTATGACTATTGATAAATTTTATTGTTTTATCTATGGGTATTTCTTGGAAATGCAATACTTCATTTTGGAAGAGGGGGGACCCCTTTGTGGTGGGTTATATTGTTATATCATGTGTAAAATTTAAATTTCCAGTGAAATATGAACACTGAGGACGATGTTCCATTTAAGAGGGGAAGTATGTAATATCCCACAGTTACTTGTAAAATGTAGGTGCTTATTTTGGTTAGTTCTGAAATGAACATGTGTTGTTTGGCACACAAAAAATAACCATTTGTTTGAAAATAGCACATATACATATGCACAAAAAAAGAGAACATGAAAAAAAATAGTTATTTTATTTATGGAAAAGTAAATGCATATAAAATAAATGGTTAAGTATATTTTCTTTAAAAGGAATATGACCTTTGCGTGCACGAAAAATATTTCTATTGTGTTGGAGTTCCTTGAAAAGAGATAGGAATCTGGTTTCTTGGAAAAGAAACATGTGTGTGTGCATGCTTGAAAAATTAACTAATATGATTTTGATTTTTTTGTGGAAAGAAGTATGTATATATTTGTTTTACTATACTTTTGAAAGAATTCTTTCATGTAAATCTTGCAAGTAAAAGACATAAATACATATCATATCTTGAAAGGGAAATATGTTGAATTAGTTTTCTCTTGAAAAATATTATTTTGGAAAAGAGCATGTATTGAAAATTAAGCTTTCTATTGGAGACGAAAATGTAGTTGTATGCAAGTGTCATAGCTATTAGGTCAATTCCTTTTGGAAGGTATAATACCTATAATGATAGTTCCCTTGGATAAGTTTATGATTCCACGCTAAAGTAACAACTATTATGGGAAATATTATGTATTTACATAGTGTATTTACATGCAAGAATAATAGTTGTAGTGTTAATTCCTTGCAAAGGGGTATATGTCTAATTTTGATAGATTCCATGGGGAAGAGATATGTATTGCATGTATAAGGAATACTCAAATTGTGATAGGATTCCTGAAAAGAAAGATTTTCTTTACATGCACGAAAATAGAAGTATTGTGTTAGATATTTTAAAGAGAAACATGAATTTATAGAACTATTTTGTTAGATATTTTAAACATAAACATGGATTTGTGTCCAGAAAAGAATAATTATTATGTTAGATCCTGAAAAGGAAGACAAGTAATTACATGCAATAAATGCACTTACTTCCCTTTGTAAAATACATATATCTCTAAGCAAGAAATAATGACTAACACATTAGTTTTCTTTTAGAGAAACAAATGTCTTTGTACAGACAATAGATTTTGTAAATAGCTCTATATTTGGAAAGATGCTTTTCAAAAAGGGACTTGCATTTGCATGCATGATAATGATGTCTGTCATGTTAGCTTTCCCTTAGAAGGGGGCATGTATTTTTATGTATTATAATAATATCTATTGTATTAAAAATATTACTTAGTTACACGCACAAAGAATAATCTAAGGGGCTAGCTCTCTTTGAATAAGTTTTTATCTAATTACATGCACAAAAAAACAAAGATAAGTTGCTAGTTTCCTTTAAATGAAATGGATGGTTACAGTGGTTTCCTTTGGATATGAACGTGTGATGGTGCGATAATTATAATAGTAACGTGGTAATTATTTTGACATGCTTGATAATTATTAGTTTATACATAAACAATGTTGTTATAAAAAGCATGTTGTGATATTATATTTACATCTCATGCATGCACATGAATAGATGTTAAAGATCGCTTTTAAAGATTGACTATTAATTAATTAATACTTTATCTAATAATATTACCAAATCTTGTCGACAAAAAAAATGACAGGAAATGATGGCGATTTGTGCAAAAGAAAAATAATTTTTAACATTGTGGCAGATAAAGAACTAATGGTCCAGGCTGATGAGTACGAGTTGCAGGATGGTCCACTGATGGAACAATAATGCCACAAGGATATAAAGAGTGGTGACTTGTGGGTAAATGGGTTCATGATGATTGTAATAGATTTTAGCTAGGTATGTTGTATTTTAATGATATTTCATTGTAATAGTTTATGACAATTGTTAAGGGATGCACTGCCTTATAAGCCATTGAGTGAGGGGTAAACACCCTCACGATTGTTTAGTAATAAATTAAATTTATGTTGGTTTTCACCCTATGGGGTTTCCAGGGTTTATTGTTGTTTCATGTTTTGATTGATTATTGTGTCAGTTTGACAATGTTGATTCCTTTCCTTATGTGATGTTCATAATGTTAAGTACATGGTTAATTAATCTGGCTAAGCGGATCATGAAATAGATGCAAGATTACATCATACAATTTATGTTAATATACTACAATAGTGGTTGGTAATAGTTATGCAACTGAATATTCCTCTACTAAAAATTACTCTTTGTATTGATGAACATTTTATCTAATGGTTGACAACGATCTGGAATAGTGATTTAGATAATTACTCATGGGTAATTTGTGTAAAATTTTCTAACTCCATACATTTTTGTGTGAGGTAATCAGGGGATGTTACATGTAGTATCAGAGATGAAGGTTGAAGCACTGGTGCCTTTGGTAATTGTTAAGCAGAAAATAAATTGAGGTATGCTACTAGTGGTCATCAACTCAGGTATGAGTCTAACAATCTATATATTGATATATGCAGTAGACTACTTTTGACTTGAGATGCATGATGTATGTTTATAACCGCATTGAAGAGTAATAAGTAATAAAGTCTGCGGCAAAATTACATTCATGACATTTGAACCCTGTTTAGGATAAAAGATAATAAAAGCTTTGTTGTGCCTATGAACAACCTGAGTACTTACTAGTGAAAGTGATATTCAATGACTTATCTCTGAAAATATGAAAATATTAATTATTTAATGAACATGACTAAAGTTACAATGTAGTCCTGATAAAGACTAAATTCATGAATGAAAAATATGGGGAATTTCCTTGAAGAGGGCGACAAAGTGTTTCAAAAGGACAATGGAAGAACCCCTTTAGATATAAAAAATAAAAAATGAGTCAAGTAGTGAGACTTGACTGTAATAACTAATTGTTGATTAAGTCTTGTCATGGCTGCATCAAGATGGTTGGTAGCATGATTTGGTTAGTGTTGCATGACTAACTAATAAAAATTATATGCATGAATTACTTATTGCAAGTTGTAAACAAGTGATTATGGTAGTTACTTCATTTACTAGTTTATTGATGATAATATACTCGGGGAAATTGGAAATGTTTGGATTGTTACCTTGAATGTTATGACATTTACACATTAATGAATATTACTACATATATTTATGCATGACAGTATTGTATGCATGAAACTAAAATGATTTGGAAAATGAATACTTGTTTAAACAATGCATATTTATGCCTAATGTTGCTGAGTGGTAGCTTAATGGCAATAAGAAGACCTGTGAGGTAAAATGTTGTAATGTGAATTGCAATCGTAAATGAGAAAGTATAATTTTATGATATGCATGATTATGTTATTTGGAAAATCGTAATGTATACCACCTGTATGTGAGTTATGTTTCCTGTCAATCTAGATATTGTGGACACATGCTGAGGGTCAGCTATGAATGTGTGTTGTACAAAAAAAAATATTTTCCTTTATTTATAATGTGCATATGGTTCATTAAGTAAATCACTATGGAAAAGAGTGTTAAAAGAGAATTTTACATGCTAGATAGTTGTGAAAGGTGAAGAGGCCTTGGGTTAATGGTAGTTGCCTGCCTGGAGGGGTTGATGGCACTTGCCTGCCCGATTTCCTCTCCCTAGAGATAAATGATCTCAGTAATGGAAAAGAGTTGGCCAAGATGGTGAAGAGGGGAAAAATCCTAAGGCAACTATGTTGATTTGGAGCCTATTAGAGGAGCACTATCTAGATGTGAAAATCACTCAATCTGGTTGTGGAAACTAGTTCCCATGGGTTGGGAGGAGCATTCTTTTGCCACTGTTTCATAGCAGAACAAATTAACTAATCAATTATGTGCTATGTTAAAAAATGAAATTTATATATAATTGTGTAAACATGTTATGTACATCTTGATAGGAAAGGAGCCTTGTGCTTGGTAAATAATTATTGGTAGCAGAGTTCCTTTATTGTATTACTAATCTTTTGAATGTCTTAGAAGGGGCTAGGAAAGTATGCACTTGGTGCATTTATTGATCATTTTGATGATTAGAGAGCTAGGTTCCCTATTAGTACTTTTAGAAGTACTATGTGGATTTCTTTAGTGGGAGCTAAGACAGTGTGCATGTGGTGCAATGATTTATCAGTTTGACGATTAGAGTGTTGCTACTCTCTACGTACTTGTAGAAGTACTGTGATTGAAATATCACCTAACCTTACATAAATGGTTGATAGTTAAACGTATTTAATATGATTGAAAATAGTGTGACTAATATGATTATGTTGGATTTGTTAGTCCCATATTACAGGGTGCTTTCCATGCAGTGTGGATGGGTTTTCAAAACATTCTTAGAAAACTTTCATAAAAGTGACCATGACTTTCAAGTGTAATTAGCAAGTAATGGTAAGTCGATATAGAGAGTTTTTTTTTGTATTTTTTGAATTTGAATAATCTATATGTGATGGAAAGTAGATCTTGCATACTTTTGCACTTGTAAATGCTTATGACTATTGATAAATGTTGTTTTTTTATCTAAGGTATTTCTTGGAAATGAAATACATCATTTTGGAAGGGGAGAGGCCCCTTTGTGGTGGGTTAGATGGTTATATCATGTGTAAAATTTAAAGTTCCAGTGAAATATGAACACCAAGGATAGCGTTTTGTTTAAGGGTGGAAGTATGTAACGTACCATAGTTACTTAGCATTGTTAAAAAGTAATAATATTTACTTCTACCATTATGAATCAAGAATTAGTTGAAAACATAATTATATTTTTACTTTAGTCATTTATGAATTAAAACTGGTTCAAAAACTAATCTAAATATCGGTGAAATATGCTGGCAATTTATATGTTGGAATTTACTCTTCTTTTTCAAAAGATTATTATTTACCATTCTGTTACAACAACCGAAGGTAACCATATGGTTTTGTTTCTTTATTTTCTTGGGGAGAACGAAAGGTGGAGGATTTTTTGATTAGTGCTTTGCATTTCACTTCCATTCGTAAATCCTCTATTTTTTTATCGAGTTTGTAGCTCTAATGGTAGTATTTAGTTTTTGTTGACGGTGATTTGTGGTGAACCGTAATAGTAATCAATTGTGAGGTCGGGAATCTCATGTGAAATCTCAGATGAAGGCCATCCTAGGGATTAAGTCTAGTGCATTACAAATTTTGTTGCACGAATGTTGAATCAGGTTTCTGTTGGCACACCAATTCAAAAATTTGGAGAGGGAAATAAAGTCTTGTTACTAGGTCTGGAATAATTAGACTTATGTGCAATGCAACTCTGGTAGTTTTATGCTTTCCTCTTGAAATTTCATAAATGCTGAAAGAAGACATTGTTGTAGAAGAGAAATGTGAATGTACAGATGTGGATATGTGTAGAAAGGAGAGGAGTTCACGTCAAAAGAAATAAATATAAGTATTTTTCTAATTGTATTTAAGAAGGATATGCATATGTTTGTTAAATTTCATTTAGAAAGGAATTTTGATATGCATGAAATAATTACATTGGCATGAGATTAGTATCTATTCAAAAGATTACATGTGAATTTTGTGTGTAAGAGAGATAAAGAACTCTGTCATTCTCTAAAAACATTATACATGAATGTTGTGGGTTAATTTTTGGATAGAATTCTTGGAAATGTAAGTGCTTATTTCAGCTAGTTCTGAAATGAACGTGTGTTGTTCGACACATAAAAAATAACTATTTGTTTGAAAAGAGCACATATACTTATGCACAAAAAACGAGAACATGAAAAAAATACAATAGTTATTGCATTTATTGAAAAGTAAATGGATACAAAAGAAATGGTGAAATATATTTTCTTTAAAAGGAATATGACCTTTTCATGCATGAAAAATATCACTATTGTGTTGGAGTTCCTTGAAAAGAGACATGCATCTGGTTTCTTGGAAAAGAAACATGTGTGTGTGCATGCTTGAAAAGTTAACTAATATGCTTTTGATTTTTCTTGGAAAGAAGTATGTATATATTTATTTTACTATTCTTTTGAAAGAATTCTTGCATGTGAATCTTGCAAGTAAAAGACATAAATACATATCATATCTTGAAAGGGAAATATGTTGAATTAGTTTTCTCTTGAAAAAGATTCTTTTGCAAAAGAGCATGTATTGAATATTAAGCTTTTTGTTGGAGAAGAACATGTAGTTGTATGCAAGTGCCATAGCTATTATGTCAATTCATTTTGGAAGTATAATACCTATAATGATAGTTCCCTTGGATAAGGTTATGGTTCCACACTAAAATAATAGCTATTATGGGAAATATTATGTATTCACATAGTGTCTTTCTATGCAAGAATAATAGTCATAGGGCTAATTCCTTGCAAAGGGGTATATGTTTAATTTTGATAGATTCCTTGGGGAAGAGATATGCATTGCCTGTAAGGAATACTCAAATTGTGATAGGATTCCTAAAAAGAAAGATTTTCTTTACATGCACGAAAATAGAACTATTGTGTTAGATCTTTTAAAGAGAAACATGAATTTGAAGAACTATTACATTAGATCTTTAAAACAGAAACATGGATTTGTGTGCAGAAAAGAATAATTATTATGTTAGATCCTGGAAAGGAAACCAAGTAATTACATGCAATAAATGCACTAGCTTTCCTTTGTAAAAGACATATATCTGCATGCAAGAAATAATGACTAACACATTAGTTTTCTTTTAGAACAACACATGTCTTTGTGCATACAATAGATTTTATAAATAGCTCCATCTTGGGAAAGATGTTTTTCAAAAAGGGACTTGCATTTGCTTGCATGATAATGATGTCTATCATGTTAGCTTTCCCTTAGAAGGGGGCATGTATTTTTATGTATTATAATAATATCTATTGTATTGTCAAGATTACCTAATTACATGCACAAAGACAAAGCTAAGGGGCTAGCTCTCTTTGAATAAGGTTTTATATAATTACATGCACGGAAAAACAAAGATAAGTTTTTAGTATCCTTTAAATAAAATGGATGGTTACATTGGTTTCCTTTGGATATGAACGTATGTTGGTGCGATAGTGATCATAGTAACGTGGTAAGTATTTTGACATGCTTGATAATTATTTGTTTATACATGCATAATGTTGTTAGAAGAAGCATGCTGTGATGTTATATTTGCATCTCATGTATGCACATGAATAGATGTTAAAGATTGCTTTTGGAGACTGATTATTGATTGACTAAAAGCTTATCTAATCATGTTACCAAATATCGTTGACGACAACAATGACTAGACATGATGGTGATTTGTTAAAAAGAAAAATAATGTTTAACATTGTGGCAGATAAAGAACTAATGGTCCATGCTGATGAGTATGAGTTGCAGGATGGTCCACTGATGGAACAATAATGCCACAAGGATATAAAGAGTGGTGATTTGCGGGTGAATGGGTTCATGATTATTGTAATAGTTTTTAGCTATGTATGTTGTATTTTAATGATATTTCATTGTAATAGTTTATGACAATTGTTAAGGGATGGACTGCCTTATAAGCCATTGAGTGAGGGGTAAACACCCTCACGATTGTTTAGTAACAAATTAAATTTATGTTGGTTTTCACCCTATGGGGTTTCCAGGGTTTATCAGTGTTTCTTGTTGTGATTGATTATTCTGTCAGTTTGACAATGTTGATTCCTTTCCTTATGTCATATTCATAATGTTAAGTACGTGGTTAATTAATCCGGTTAAGAAAATCATGAAACAGATGCAAGGTTACATCATACAGTTTATGTTAATATACTACAACAGTGGTTGTTAATAGTCATGCAACTGAATATTCCTCTACTAAAAGTTACTCTTTGTATTGATGAAAATTTTATCTAGTGGTTGACGACGATCTGGAATAGTGATTTAGATAATTACTCGTGGGTAATTTGTGTAAAATTTTCTAACTCCCTGCATTTTTGTGTGAGATTATCGGGGGATGTTACATGTGGTATTAGAGATGAAGGTTGGAGCACTGGTGCCTTTGGTAATTGTTAAGTAGAAAATAAATTGAGGTATGCTATTAGTGGTCATCAACTCAGGTATGAGTCTAACAATCTATATATTGATATATGCAGTAGACTACTTTTGACTTGAGATGCATGATGTATGTTTATAACTGCATTGAAGAGTAATAAGTAATAAAGTCTACAGAAAAATTACATTCATGACATTTGAATCCTGTTTAGGATAAAAGATAATAAAAGCTTTTTTGTGCCTATGAACAACCTGAGTACTCACTAGTGAAAGTGATATTCAATGACTTATCTTTGGAAATATGAAAATATTAATGATTTAATGAACATGACTAAAGTTATAATGCAGTACTGATAAAGACTAAATGCATGAATGAAAAATATGGGGAATTTCCTTGAAGAGGGCGATAGAGTGTTTTAAAAGGACATTGGAAGAACCCCTTTAGATATAAAAAATAAATAATGAGTCAAGTAGTGAGACTTGATTGTAATAACTAATTATTGATTAAGTCTTGTCATGGCTGCATTAAGATGGTTGGTAGCATGATTTGGTTAGTTTTGCATGACTAACTAATAAAACTTATATGCATGAATTACTTATTGCAAGTTGTAAACAAGTGATTATGGTAGTTACTTCATGTACTAGTCTATTGATGATAATATACTCAGGGAAATTGGAAATGTTTGGATTTTTACCCTAAATGTTATGTCATTTACACATTAATGAATATTAGTATATATATTTATGCATGACAATATTGTATGCATGAAGCTAAAATGACTGGGAAAATGAATACTTGTTTAAACAATGCATATTTATGACTAATGTTGTTGATGGGACTAAGCAGTGGTAGCTTAATGGAAACAAAAAAACCTGTGAGGTAAAATGTTGTAATGTTAATTGCAATCGTAAATGAGAAAGTATAATGTTATGATATGCGTGATTATGTTATTTGGAAAATCGTAATGTATACCACCTGTATGTGTGTTATGTTTCCTGTCAATCTAGATATTGTGGACATGTGTTGAGGGTTAGCTATGAATGTGTGTTGTACAAAAAAAAATATTTTCCTTTATTTATAATGTGCATATGGTTCATTAAGTAAATCACTATGGAAAAGAGTGTTAAAAGAGAATTTTACATGCTAGATAGTTGTGAAAGGCGAAGAGGCCTTGGGTTAATGGTAGTTGCCTGCCTGGAGGGGTTGATGGCACTTGCCTGCCCGATTTCCTCTCCCTAGAGATAAATGATCTCAGTAATGGAAAAGAGTTGGCCAAGATGGTGAAGAGGGGAAAAATCCTAAGGCAACTCTGTTGATTTGGAGCCTATTGGAGGAGAACCATCTAGATGTGAAAATCACTCAATCTGGTTGTGGAAACCAGTTCCCATGGGTTGGCAGGAGCATTCTTTTGCCACTGTTTCATAGCAAAACAAATTAACTAATCAATTATGTGCTATGTTAAAAAAATGAATTTTATATATAATTGTCTAAACGTGTTATGTACATCTTGACAAGAAAGGAGCCTTGTGCTCGGTAAATAATTATTGGTAGTGGAGTTCCTTTATTGTATTACTAATCTTTTGAATGTCTTAGAAGGGGCTAGGAAAATATGCACTTGGTGCATTTATTGATTATTTTGATGATTAGATAGCTAGGATCTCTCTTAGTACTTTTAGAAGTACTATGTGGATTTCTTTAGTGGGAGCTAAGAGAGTGCGCACGTGGTGCAGTGATTTATCAGTCTGATGACTAGAGCGTTGGTACTCTCTAAGTACTTGTAGAAGTACTGTGATTGAAATATCACCTAACATTACATAATTGATTGATAGTTAAACGTATTTAATATGATTGAAAATGTTGTGACTAATATAATTATGTTGTATTTGTTAGTCCCATACTACAAGGTGCTTTCCATGGAGTGTGGATGGGTTTTCAAAGCATTCTTAGAAAACTTTCATAAAAGTGACCATGACTTTCAAGTGTAAGTGGTAAGTAATGGTAAGTTTATATATAGAGTTTGTTTTGTATTTTTTGAATTTGAATAATGTATATGTGATGGAAAGTAGATCTTTCATACTTTTGCAGTTGTAAATATTGGAAATAATACTGAGAAGGGGGGTGAATCAATATTATCAGATCAATAATTTAATTTCTCAAATAGATTTTTATACGCTACTTCAACTAAGTGAACTAGCGTGTATACGCGACTATACTTAAAGCAACCAGCGTATATGCAGAGAACTTTTGATTTACCCAATTTAGCATGCATTGAACTTTAACCAGTATATTAGAGATTATTAGACAGTGCAGTAAAAGCAAAATAAAGCATCACGCATAAGAAACACACATGAACACCAATATATAAGGTGGAAACCTAATGTGGGTGAAAACCACTACTGCTATCGTCTCTGTCTTCCTTTAATAATAAGAAAATCTATTTACAATCTTGTACTGGTGCAGAATTATACCAGTACGTAGGCTTCTACCTGCAGAAGGTTACAACCTTCTCTCATTCTCCGGCTTCTACTGGAATGAAGCTACAACCCCCTAACTCTTGTACTAGCCGATATGTTTACTAGTACATAGGTGGCGACCTATAGAAGGAAACAACCTTCTTTCTTCCTCCAAGGACCACGTTTCAAAAATTTTCAGATTGGATCCATCAACAACATCATAACTACAATTCAATCATCAAATATATCTGCATCAACCAATCACCGATACTCAATCATCACTTTCTG
Organism: Pinus tabuliformis; assembly: GCA_031772625.1. Lineage (NCBI taxonomy): Eukaryota > Viridiplantae > Streptophyta > Pinopsida > Pinales > Pinaceae > Pinus > Pinus tabuliformis. Next base: position 1,768,779,614 of record CM062819.1, read on the forward strand.
AATCAACCACAACCGAATCAATCAATCACCTTTACAACCCATAGTTAAATCACAATCAATCTGATCATTCAGAATATTGTCACTAGAATAAGTAACCAGAACCTAGAACTCTAACAAAAAACAGAAACAACTGAAACATACTTTATAAGGTATACACTACTTCCATGTGTCGAACCTGCGTGTATACGCGATCTTCTCAAAGCCAACCAACGTATACATATGCAAATATTAATTCATAATTCTGCAGCTATTCCAGACTTCAGTTATACCTACATCATAATATTTACAGAATAACGCATGCGTCAGTATTCAGATTTAGACTATCCATGATCGAACCATATAATGATAATTCATTTCAAGCCTTAAGATCCCGATCCATCATTAGATCTTATCCTTCATCAACTGCTAAGGTTCATCCTTGGTTCAGATCAAGCAGAACACCATAAGCCAATAACCTGCATACTAGATCTCACACTTCATTAGATATTTGATACTTGCACCCGTGGCCTAATGATCTTCTCCTCCTTTTATAGTTTTAGGCCTTTCTTAATACCATGGAACAAAAAAACTTAGGACCAATACCTTGGACCAAATACCTAGGGTCAATACCTCAGACCAGATACCTTGGACCAATACCATGGATCAAAATACCATGGACCAAATACCTCGGACCCAAAACTTAATTTTCCAAGGTATACGCGCTTTTCCTTCTGTGAAAGTGCATGTGTACGTATACACAACTTGTGGTCAGTGAACCTGCGTTTATACGCAACTTGGTCAAGGTGAACCTGTGTATACCTCTCTTTCTTCATTCTGTGTAGTCTGATCTGTAGTTCTTTGTTGTTAACCTGTTGTACAATGATCTTTCATCTGAGTGAGTTTCCATTAAGGACAACACCTGTATCATAATGCCAACAATCTCCCCCTTTGGTCTTGATGGCAACAACAACACCAAGTCACTCTCCCCCTTTGAAATCAAGGGCAAAGGGTCATGCTCCCCCTGAGTACATGCTAAATTCTTTGATGTGCTAAAATGTACTGACTGAGCTCCCATGATTGAGTCCATGCTCCCCCTAAGCACAAGAAGTCTGAAAAAATATTTTCTAAAAGAATAACATGACTCCATATATACATCACCAATGACCTTCCTATCGCCAATGACTCATACATACATCCATCTCCCAACCAAGTCGGGATATACCAAATTTGATTCATCCACCCAACCAAGTGGGGATATACCATTGTTTATATAGGACAAAAACAAGAAATATTACATCATCCATCCCATGTAAAGTGGGGACATAAATTACATCATTTGCCCAAGAGGACCCATTCAAATGTATGAGAAGACATATCACACTTTTACATGAATTGAGCAACCAATGGTATAAATATCTGAAGCCATAGCTAGACTCGGCAACCATAATGCCAACAAGGCTGAATGTACGTGAAGGCTAATCCTCCCCCTGAACCGGTGCACATCATCAATATCAGTCAGAGCACCCATATCAGAGCCTGCCCCACTATTTTTCTTGCCTGAAAAACATATACGCTCCTTGACCCACAGAAACCCGCATGTGTACGCAACTTCACTTTAGGAAACACGTGTATAATCACCTTTTTCTGAAAAGTTTGATTTAACAGCAGGATGATGCAACAACTACTCCCAACTTTTGTCTGAGATATTCAAATGTCTCTCTGGGCAGTGGTTTAGTGAATATATCAACAACTTGTTCTTTGGAGGGAACATATTCCAATTTGACCTTTTGTTCAAGCACTTGTTCATGTAGAAAATGGTATTTGATGGGTATGTGCTTGGTCTTGGAGTGCATGACTGGATTCTTTGAGATACTGATGGCACTTGTATTATCACATAGAATGGAGATGGGTGGAGTGCATGTGATCTGAATGTCTTGCAATGTTTACATCATCCAAAGTAGTTGTGTGCAGGAAGATGCAACAGCCACATATTCTACTTCAGCTGTAGATAACACAATTGAACTTTGTTTCTTGCTGAACCAAGCCACTAACTTGGAACCCATATACAATGCACCACCACTAGTGCTTTTTCTGTCATCAACACTTCCTGCCCAATCTGCGTATGTATATGCATGAAGAGTAAGATCTATATCTCTAGGATACCATAAACCAAAATTCTGTGTTCCTTGAAGATATTTGAAAATCCTTTTGACTGCCTGAAGGTGTGATTCCTTTGGATTTACTTGGAATCTTCCAACTATTCCTACTGTATGTATGATGTCAGGTTGGGTACCTGTTAGATAAAGTAGACTGCCAATCATGGATCTGTAAGTTGGTTGATGTACTGTTGTTGATTCATCATTTGAGCTGAGACTGCATCCTGTTACCATTGGGGTACATACGGGTTTAGAATCTTCCATGCCATACTTTTTCAAGATCTGTTTGAGATATTTAGTTTGTGAAAGAAAAATACAATCTTTATTTTGTTGAAATTATAGACCAAGAAAATAGGTAAGTTCACCAAGCAAAGACATTTCAAATTCTTGTTGCATTACTGAAGCAAAATTCTGACTCATGGATTCTTCATTGCTACCAAAAATGATATCATCAACATAAAAAACAATTATTAACAATTTTTCAGTGTCAATCTTTGTATATAAATTGCTATCTGCTGACCCTTTTGAAAAACCCTGTTGGTGTAGATATTTGTCAAGGCAGTAATACCAGGCCCTTGGAGCCTGTTTTAGACCATAAAGAGCCTTTCTGAGTCTGCATACAAGTTTTAAATCATTTCCAAGAATGAATCCTTCTAGTTGTTCAATATAGACTTCTTCTTCTAAATCTTCATTAAGAAAAGGATATTTTATGTCCATTTGGTATACTTTGAATTTCTGAAAGCTAGAAAGAGCAAGAAACATCCTTATGGCTTCAAGTCTAGCAACAGGTGCAAAAGTTTCTTCAAAATATATACCTTCTTGTTGAGCATACCCTTTAAAAACAAGTCTGGCCTTATTTCTAATAACTTCTCCATTTTCATTCAAGTTGTTTTTGAATATCCATTTAGTTCCTATGATATTTTTATAATGAGCCTAGGAACTAATTCCCATGTATTATTCTTTTCAATTTGCTCAAGTTCTTCATTCATGCCCTTGACCCAACATTCATCTTTGCATGCTTCATTTACATTTTGAGGTTCGGTGGAGGATAGTAATGCTAGATAGCTTGAGGTTTCTGTAATAGTTCTTCTTGTCTGTACACCTGCCTCTTTTTCCCCTAAAATTTGAGTTTCTGGATGATTTTTCTGAACATACATGGACGAAGTCTTTTCTTCTACCGTTATCTCTTCTTCTGGTGCTTCATTTGTTTCTTCTTCAGAATCATTATGATTTGATGTGGGAAAATGATCCCCATCTTCTTCATTGTCATAATCTTCGATTTTTATCTGTTTTGGATTTTTACATGCTTCATCAACTACAACATCAATACTTTCAACAATTTTCCCAATTCTTTTATTATAACATTTATATCCTTTACTTTAGGAAGAGTAACCAAGAAGAATACCTTCATCTGCTCTGGGCTCAAACTTACCAAGTTTTTCATCAGTCCTTTTGATATAACATTTGCTTGCAAAACCTTTAAAGTATTTTACCGTAGGAGTCTTACCATACCAAAGTTCATGTGGAGTTTGAGCGCTGTTTACCCGAACATTTTCTTTGTTGAGAATAGTTATGGCGACGAATGCAGCTTCACCCTAAAAGGTTGCAGGAGTTCCAGATTCATCTAGCATAGCTCGAGCCATTTGTTGAACAGTTCTGTTCATTCTTTTTACCACTCCATTTTGCTGAGGAGTCCTTGCAGTGGAGAGCTGCCTTTTTGTTCCATGTTGTTCACAAAATTCAAGGAATTCATCCGAGGTAAATTCCCCTCCTCGATTAGATCTAAGGCATTTGATTTTGCGATCTGTTTCATTTTCAACCAAAGCTTTAAAGGCTTTGAACTTTTCAAATGCTTCATCTTTATTCTTTAGAAGACCTATCCAACACATTCTGGAAAAATCATCAATGAACAAAATAAAGTATTCTTCTCCACGAGGTGACTTTTTCCTTAATGGTCCACATAAATCAGTATGAACAAGTTCAAGAGGCTTACTAGCTGACCCTTCTTTTTCAATGAAGTGAGATCTGGTTTGCTTACTGAATTGACATGGTTTACATATTGTATTTTCAAGAATGTAGATATCTAGAAGATCACGAACAGCCTGGAACCTACATGATTTTCTTATTTGAGAAAAGCTTAGATGTCCCAATCTTCTATGCCATAACCAATTTTCATCATTTTTGCTTAGATAGCACAATTGTTGTCCTCCCTTGAGTATGTATAAGTTGTTTGGAGTTCTTGTACCTTTGATCACGGTTTTTCCTATATCAAGCTCAAGAACAACACATCCGTTTGATCGAAACACCAGTTCTTTTCCTTGATCACACATTTGACTGACACTCAACAGGTTATGCTTTATACCGTCTACATACATAACATTCCCAGCTTTAACCTTTTCTTTCAAGAAAACAAAGCCTTTACCTTTTATGACAGCAGGAGTATCGTTTCCAAATGAGACATTCTTTTCCTTTTCTAAGGCATTATATGAGTGAAGTTTTTCTTTGTCACCTATCATGTGTTTTGAGCATCCACTATCGATGTACCACTGATTTTCTTGTCCTTCTGCATACAAGGATATACCATATCTTTCTGTTTGAGGTTCTTTCCTTCTCCATATTTTGGGATTTAATGGAGTTTTCTCCTTTTGAGATGTTTGCTGAATTTTCTCCTGCATTCATATTGTTTATGGCCAAAGTTGTTACAGATTGAGCATTCTATTTCATTTTCAAGAAGAGAAAAGTTATTATATGAAATTTTCTTGATCCCTGTCAAATTCCTTTGATTTCGTGATTCTCTAGTCATGACGGTTTTGTAAGAAACAAATTGAGCATCTTTATGTCCAAAATTATGATATGAGAAACATTAACCATTAAAGAAGTTCCTGCGATTATCGAATCTATTGACCTGGTGATTGTAGTTTCTATTGATATTCATCTTTGAAGCAAATTGAGTATGATTTACCTGAGGTTGGTTGTTGCTTCTGTTTATACTTGAAGCAAATTGAGCTTGATTTATTTGGTGATATGATTTATGCCTTTGATGACGATTGTCATACTATTCACTATTCTTTGCTACATCACGATAGCTTTTAGTGGAGGTTTATGGCTTCTGTGATTGATATGCTTCTTCAGTATATCCAAGACCTGTCTTTATTAGAGGAGAGCGCTACACTTTCATAATTTCATTTAAGGTTTTTGATCCTTTAGCAAATCTAAGATTGAGAGATTTTGTTTTCTCAAGATCCTTTCTTAGACCCACAATTTCACTTTCTAGTTTTTCATTGTGTTTTTCTCTTTCAGCAAGTTGGTATGTCAAGGTATTTATAATCATATTCTTTTCTTCTAAACAGATTTTGAGTTTAGAGATTTCTTCATGAAGGTCATCTTCTTCTAAAGCATCCCAAAAATTATCATCGTCATAAGCCATTAGAATTCTATAGTCATTACTATTTTCATCTTCATCACTATTTGATAAACCATCGCTATCTTCATGAGTATAGTAACTCTTTTTACTTACACTTTGTTTTCTATTCCATTTTGTAGATTCCTTCCCTTTATCATATTTATCTTTGTGAGGACATTTGGCAGCATAATGATCGACTCTACCACAGGCAAAACATTTGCAGGGTAGTTTACCTCTAAATCTTCCAGAACCTCGTTGAAGCTTCTTGACAAAGTTTACTTCATCTTCTTCTTCTGAAATATGTCTTGATTCATTGACTTCCTCCTTTCCTTTTGTTGAAGCATTAGATGCAGCTTCTCTCATATCTGATGGGCCTCCTTTTCTCATCTCAAAGGCAGTTAAGATTCCATGAAGCTGTGTCATAGTGATATTCTGTAGATCCTGTTTTTCTTCTATGGCAAATACTTTTGATTCAAATTTAGCAGACAAGGATCTTAAAACTTTCTCAAATAAGGTAACTTCCTTTATCTCTTCACCTAGATTCTTCATACAATTAACAACCTCATCTATACTTAAGAATTAACTAGCTATACTTTCATCATTATGCATCTTAAGAGTTTCATATTGAATTCTGAGAGTTTGCAGTTTAGCATGTTTTACCTGAGAGTCTCCTCGCAGCTTAGAACAATTTTGTCCCATAATTATTTGGCTGATTTGAGCTGCATAACTTTGACAAACTCTGATTGTGACAAAATTCACAATAATGTATTTACAACCCTGGAATTGGTTTCATTTTCTTTTTACCTTTCGTATATGTAGGAATTGCTAATGGAAATGTATATCCTCCTTCCACGATTTCCCGAACATCTGTTCCAAGTGATTGTAGATAGGTCGTGGTTCTTATCTTCCAATAAACAAAGTTGCTCCCATCAAATATTGGCAATCTAATGGATCCCATGCTTTCTTGATTACTCATGATGATGGATCTCCCTTCAAGCGATCAAGCTTCTTCTGAAGGACCTGCTCTGATACCAATTGTTGGAAATAATACTGAGAGGGGGGGTGAATCAGTATTATCAGATCAATAATTTAATTTCTCAAACAGATTTGTATACACTACTTCAGCTAAGTGAACTAGCGTGTATACACGTCTGTACTTAAAGAAACCAACGTATATGCAGAGAACTTTTGATTTTCCCAATTTATCATGCATTGAACTTTAACCAGTATATCAGAGATTATTAGACAGTGCAGTGAAAGTAGAATAAACCATCACACATAAGCAACACAAATGAACACCAAGATATAAGGTGGAAATCTAGTGTGGGTGAAAACCACCTTTTGTTGTCATCTCTGTCTTCCTTTAATAATAAGAAAATCTATTTAGAAACATGTACTGGTGCAGACTTATACCAGTACGCAGGCTTCTACCTGTAGAAGGTTACAAACTTCTCTCATTCTCCAGCTTCTACTGGAAGGGAGCTACAACCCCCTAACTCTTGTACTAGCCGATATGTTTACTAGTACGTAGGTGGTGACCTACAAAAGGCAACGACCTTCTTTCTTCCTACAAGGACCATGTTTCATAAATTTCCAGACTGGATCCATCAACAACATCATAACTGCAATTCAATCATCAAATACATATGCATAAACCAATCATTGATACTCAATCATCAATTTTTGAATCAACCACAATCGAATCAATCAATCACCTTGATAACCCATAGTTAAATAACAATCAATCTGATCATTCAGAATACTATCACTAGAATATAGTAACTAGAACTAGAACCAGAACCCAGAACTCTGCAGCAGCAAACAGAAACAACTAAAACATAATTTATAAGGTATACGCTACTTCCATGTGTCGAACATGTGTGTATACGCGCTTTTCTTAAAGCCAACTAGCGTATACATCTGCAAATATTAATTCATAATTTTGCAGCTATTCTAGACTTCAGTTATACCCAGATCATAATATTTACAGAATAAAACATGCATCAGTATTCAGATCTAGACTATACATAATTGAACAATATAATTATAATTCATTTCAAGCCTTAAGATCCTGATCCACCATTAGATCTTATCCTTCATCAACCACTAAGGTTCATCCTTAGTTCAGATCAAGCATAGCACCATAAGCCAATAACTTGCATACTAGATCTCACACTTCACCAGATATTCAATACGTGCACCCCTTGCCAAATGATATTCTCCTCCTTTTATAGTTTTAGGCCTTTCTCAATACCATGGACCAAAACCACTTAGGACCAATACCTTGGACCAAATACCTAGGGTCAATACCTTGGACCAATACCATGGACCAAATACCTCGAACCAAAAACTTAGTTTTTCAAGGTATACACGCTTTTCCTTTTGCGAAAGTGCATGTGTACATATACATAACTTGTGGTCAGTGAACCTATGTGTATACACAGCTTGGTCAATGTGAACCTGCGTATACCTCTCTTTCTTCATTCTATGTAGTCTGATCTGTAGTTCTTTGCTGTTAACCTATTGTACTGTGATCTTTCATTTGAGTGAGTTGCCATCAAGGACAACATCTGTATCATAATGCCAACAGTAAATGCTTATGACTATTGACAAATGTTATTGTTTTATCTATGGGTATTTCTTGGAAATGAAATACATCATTTTGGAAGGGGAGGCATCCCTTTGTGGTGGGTTAGATGGTTATATCATGCGTAAAATTTAAAGTTCCAGTGAAATATTAACACCAAGGACAGTGTTTTGAATAAGGGTGGAAGTATGTAATATACCACAGTTACTTAGCATTGTTAAAAAGTAATAATATTTACTTCTACCATTATGAATCAAGAATTAGTTGAAAACATAATTATATTTTTAATTCAGTCATTTATGAATTAAAACTGGTTCAAAAACTAATCTAAATATCGGTGAAATACGCTAGCAATTTATATGTTGGAATTTACTCTTCTTTTTCAAAAGATTATTATTTACCATTCTGTTACAACCATCAAAGGTAACTGTTAGCTCTGCTACATTCTTCAATAGTTGATGGATCAAAAATAGGTCTGGGAGCGCTGGTTATTCTTACAAGGGACCCGCATTATTCATTCTTCTCCTACTCCTTCATTCTCCTTATACTTTCATAACCTCCCACTATCTCTGTTTTCCTTCCTAAACCTTTCCATTCCTCGTTTAAAACCCCGAAATCCATCAAATCCGCATTTCAATATAGCCCCCAAGCGCTAATGGTGTTAAGCCCATATAACCGCGCGCCTTCGCAAAAAGCGCTACCCGCGAAGTCCTTCCTTGTCACATCAGTCATAAACATGTGCATTAAACCCCCTACCATCCGATCATCTACCGTGCGATCCGACGACATTCGCTCCTCCCGCCATCAAAAACTAACCGAGTGATAACCCACGGGGAAAGCGATTTTCCACCGGTCCCATCTGCCACGTGTCACCCGCTGATTATGATCGCTTCCCCTGCGTATGATTACCATTATCCTCTGAAAGCGGTGCAGGGAATACCGCCCGCCAACGAAACCACTTTTCCCCGGCTGTTAAGTCCCCATGTAGCTTCCGCCCCTAATCACCATTGGATCTTCTCGTGTTTAATCCAACGGCCCTCGTCCATCCCGATCTCATGTCTCCTGATAGCGCCTGCAAATCGATCTCTGTCGTTCGTCTGTTCCATCCAATGGCCAGTATTGCCATCCTGACCAGATCATCTGTCCGTTGTGCAGTCTTTGTGTCCTTGACTTGTACCATGCTCCCGAAGGACAGAAGCGGCCATCTATCAGTGTTTGGCGCATTTACTCTTCAACAACTGCATTCAAGAGCACTATGGCCAAAGGATGAGAAGAACATGCCTTGTGCAGTTGAATTCGTTTAGTAGTTATGGAGCTTTCATTCATATTACACGCCACCTGCTCACAGAAGGACCTCTGAACAACAGAAAAGGTCAACTTTGTTCATTAAAACATGCAGATTTTAGCAGAGACTCTTTGAGAGAGTTAAGGTGGTTGGTGGTCCATTATGACCCCTCCACGCACTAAGAAGCAGAATATCTTTGTAAAGAAACTCTATATATACCCAGAACAAAGATGTAATGAGGGTTGATGGTTGTTGTTTTGATGTAAGGTTCAACTTCTGGAGACTGTAACTACTTTGATACTTGCAGCGTCTGGTCTTCATTTTCAGCTAATACAAGCTTTTTTTGCTGTTAATTGCTCACTTTCCACTTCTATTCTGTTATAGGCTATGCCTGTTATGCATTTGTTCATGTGCTCTTGATATTTAGCATTAGAGGCGCTGTCATCCCACCTCTGTGTCATGGCAGGACAACAAGCACCTACGAAGATAGAAAGAATTGTAGCTAGCAGGTATGGACCTCTTGTCTTGTCCGTTCCTTTGAACACTATGCCTATAGGAGAATATCAGAAATATATTCCCAAGTTCAATGGCACAGAGGGAGTAACAGCCGAAGAACACCTTGAGACTTTTTATAGTTATGCTGATAACTTAGATATAAGTGAAAATGATGTATGGATGAGAGTTTTTTTCCAGAGCCTTGATGGTGAGGCTAAGAAGTGGTTCAGAGAATTGCCCCCTGGATCTATTGCTGATATTGAAGCCTTAGATGAAGTATTTTTGAAGCACTGTGGAGATAAAAAGGACTTGCTGTATTACCATACTGAGTTTGGTAACCTGAAGAGGGAAAACGGGGAATATTTGTCTGCTTTTAATAAAAGATTTAACCGTATGTATAGTAAGATACCAGCTGAGGTAAAGCCTACCCCCACTTCCGCCAAACTCACTTATGCCAATGCTTTTGACTCTGATTTCTGCCTATTGTTGAGAGAAAGAAGATGTGCCACTCTAGTAGATATGCAGGATGCAACACTGGAGGTGGAATCCAATATTATGGCTGCGCAAAAGCTAAAAAGTCATGCTGATAGAAGGAAACAAAGAGGTGAGGCTTCTTCTTCCTCTGCCTCATCTTCAGAGCCTATATTAGATAAAATTACTAAGATGATAGAGCCATTGGCTACTGAAATATCTAAGCTGAAGGTCGAGCATAATTCTGGGAAAACAAGGTTTCAAAACAAATTTGCTCCAAGAAATCTGAATCCATTCAGAAGAGCAACTGAATAGTTTCAAATCATTCAGAGGGGTAAAGAAACAAATGAAGAACAAAAGGTTAAAGCTCCTTTCCAGAATTTAGTCATGGAGGAGGAATAGTTTGAAGATGAGGATGAAATTCATTGCATGGAAGATAAAGGCAGTGTTGCCTTTTTGACATTGGTTGCATAAGAAGAATATTTGCTACAGGAACAAGACAGAAGGTGGGACAGAGAGGCTGTTCTACAGACTGGTGAACAGCAAAGATATAATCTGAGGTCAAATGCAAAAAATGTCAAGGAGAATCCTGCCCAAAGAGCTGCTGTCCAAACAAAGTCACAGAATATCAGACAGAGAAGACCAGCAGCTGATCCAGTCATCCTTAAAGCACCAGTTCAAGAGGTAAGAGGTTCTGACAAACTACCTTCCTCTTTCAGCTTAGATTCAGAAGTCCGGAAGTTAAAAATATATGTGCCTCTGGTAGAGTTGGTAAAGAGTGAAGTGTTTAGAAAGCCTATCCTTGAAGCTCTTGAGCTGGAAACCACACAAACCTTCACTGACTCTATCAATTTGCAAGATGACAAACCTGTAATTGTGCTTAGCCCCATGATTGAACCTGGTGATAATAATTCTCCATCATTTTATGTCTTCTTGACCATTCATGACAAAATCCTTCACAATTGCCTACTAGACACAGGGGCTAGCCACAATTTGATGCCTAAAGCTGTCATGGAAGAGTTAGGCCTTAACATCACTAGGCCATATCATGATTTATTCTCATTTGATTCAAGAAAGGTGAAATGCCTAGGACTAATCAAAGACCTGGCCATTACCTTAACTCAGCTGCCCATGAAGAGTATGATGATGGATATTGTGGTAGCAGATGTCCCTCCTAAGTTTGGCATGCTGCTGTCTAGAGGATGGATTAAGAGATTAGGTGGGATATTGCAGAATGATCTATCTTATGCCACTGTCCCAGTTTTTGGAGGAGAAAGCAGGAGATTGTACAGAGAAGCATAGTTGGCATACATCATCAGTGATGAGAAGAATCCTACTAATCATCCCATATATGCTGTGGAAACTGATTTTGGAGCATGTATCCTCCAAATAGAAGAATCCCAGAAGGCCTCAATGCAATTCAAGAAACCAATAGTTCCAGCCGAGGAAGAGCAAGGAAGTCAAGTTTGGGAGATGTTATTTGATGGAGCATGTTCCAAGGAGACTGCAGGAGTAGGGATGGTGCTGATATCTCTAGAACAAAAAAGCATACAACTGTCTTTTAAGCTATCTTTTCAAGTCACCAACAATATAGAAGAGTATGAGGCTCTGATATTGGGCCTTAATGCAACAAAAGATAGAGGAGTCAGGAATCTAAAGGTGTTTGGAGATGCTGATCTTATCATTCAACAAGTAAACAGAACATTTCAAGCAAAGCACCCAAGGCTGAAAGCATACAGAGATGAGGTATGAAGACTCAAAGATTCCTTTGATAATTTTTGTATCTCATACATCCCTAGAGCCAAAAATCAGCTTGTTGATTCCCTTGCTGTGTCTGCTAGCATGTTTATTCCTCCCATGCCTCCTTGACTAGTTTATGAAGTCCAAATGAAGTATAGGCCATCCTTGCTTGATAATGTCCACCATTGGAAAGTTTTTGAGGATGATGACGAAGAGAATAGATTCTTGCAAGTCATTGATGAATTTTCCGAAATGCAAATTGACCAAGAAAATGAAGCCTTGGAAAAAAGCCCCAAATCCTAGCTTAGAAACAAAATTGGTAAAGATAGCATTGTCCAGCTTCCTAGCAATCATACTCCTAAGGGTTTAATTCCTCTAGAAAGACTGTTTGACCAAAATGATGTACCTTACAAGGCTTCCCAAAAAGAATATCAATCTACAGTCTGTAAGCATGATATAGGGAGTCCAGGTCAATCTAGATACATAAATTTGTCCTCTCATCTGTCTGCTGACCAAAGTTTAGAATATTGCAATTTAATGAAGCAGTTTGCTAATGTCTTTGCCTGGGAGTATAGTGATCTGAAAACGTATGATAAGAATATCATCCAGCACAAAATCCCTTTAGAGAAAGATACCATTCCTTTCAAGCAGAAGCTGAGACCTATAAACCCAATACTCCTCCCTCTGATCGAAAAAGAAATAAAAAAATTGTTGGCTTCCAAAATCATAATCCCTCTCAGGTATTCAAAGTGGGTAGCCAACTTGGTGGTAGTGAGGAAGAAAAGTGGAGAAATCAGACTCTGTTTTGATTTCAAAAACTTAAACAAGTGCTCCAAGAAAGACAATTATCCCCTACCCAAAATGGAGCATTTAATGCAAAAGGTCTCAGGAGCCAAAGTAATGTCTTTCTTGGATGGATTTTCAGGGATTAACCAGATTGATGTGCATCTAGATGATCAAGAGAAGACTACATTCAACTTTTATGTATGCCAAGATGCCTTTTGGGTTGATGAATGCTGGAGCAACCTTTCAGAGAGAGATGGATATAGCATTTGCAGGAGAGAAGGATAAATTTGTCCTCATCTACCTAGATGATATAATAGTATACTCCAGTATCCATCAAGACCATTTGTAGCATTTGAAGAAGGTGTTCCTGAAGTGCAGAAGGTTTGGGATTTTAGTCAATCCTAAGAAATCACAATTTGATTTAGAAGAAGACAAGCTGTTAGGACATATTGTTTCTGCTGCAGGTGTCAAAATTGACCAGGAAAGAGTGAGGGCAATACAGTCCCTATCTGTCCTGAGATCAAAAAAGGACATCTAGTCCTTTCTGGGCAAGATTAATTTTGTGAGGAGGTTCATACCAAATTTTGCAGAACTAGTGAAGCATATTACCTCCATGTTGAAGAAGGGGTCAGAGATCAAACGGTCTGATGCAGCTAGAAAATCATTTGAGTCTATTAAAAAAGCTATTATGGAGGCTCCCACATTAATCAGTCTAGATTACAGCAAGGAGTTCCGTATATTTTCTTTAGCTAAGGTATGAAATTATTGAGAAATAAGCATATGCTCTTGTCAAATCTTTGAAAGCTTTCAGAATTTACATTTTGAATTCCAAGATGATTGTGTATGTACCCTCTGTTGCAATAAAAGATGTCTTAACACAACGTAATGTTTATGGAAGAAGGGCTAAGTGGATTGCAAATTTAATTGAATTTAATATAGAACTGAAGCTCACCAAACTTGTCAGAGGTCAGGGTCTTGCCAAATTGTTAGCTGAAAAAAATTGCAGAGAATTGGACATAAACCACATGAGCTCAATTTCAGAAAATGGTCAAACAGAAGAAGAGGAAGCAGTTGAACCGGAGAGAAAGCAGTCGGTGGCAAAAAAACTAGCTTCTTGTGATTGGTATTATGCAATAGTTAAATTCTTGCTGAAGCAAGAAATTCCTCCAGGCCTTACTCAAATTCAAGCCATAACTATTAAGCTTAAAGCAGCTAAATATTGCATTAATGAAAATCTGCTCTATTGGAGGGACCCCTCTGGGATGCTTTTGAGTTGTTTGGACAAAGAACAGTCTATAGAAGTTATGGAGCAATTTCATTCCAGCATGTGTGGAGGGCACCATTATTGGAAGACTACAGCCCATAAAATACTCAGAGCTGGATATTATTGGCCCTCCTTATTTTCTGATGTATTTTCATTTGTTAAATCTTATGACAGGTGCCAAAGATTTGAAGGGAAACAACAACTGAAGTCCATGCCCTTAAAACCAATACATGCAAAAGGACCTTTTCAACAATGGGGCTTGGATTTCATTGGAGAGATCAATCCATATTCCAGTGGCCAACACAGATGGATCCTAGTAGCCACTGATTATTTCACTAAGTGGATTGAAGCAATCCCTCCCAGAAAGGCTGATCATAATGTGGTCATGAAGTTTTTGACAGAAAATATTTTCACCAGATTTGGTTGTCCACATAAACTAGTCACAGACAATGCAGCAGCCTTTAGGACAAAAGAATTGGTAGACATGTGTGACTCAATGAGCATCAAGCTAGTTCATTCCACCTCATATTACCCTCAAGGCAATGGTCTAGCAGAATCCTCTAACAAAAGCCTGATAAGGATAATTAAAAAGCTGCTGGAAGACAACAAAAAGCACTGGGATTCTAAGCTCAGGTATGCACTGTGGGCTAACAGAGAGACCATTAAGAAATCCACAGGGAATTCTCCATTCAGGCTGGTATATGGCACTGAAGCTGTATTCCCAATTCAGTTAACTCTCCCTGTGGAAAAATTCCTGCAAGATGAATGTAATGAGGAAGAAGGCATGGCATGAAGGATCACTGATTTGGCAGAGGTACATCAAATTAGAGAACAGTTGGTTGAAAAGGCTACAGCATACCAGAAAAAGATCAAGAAAGCTTTTGACAAAGGGACAAAAGCAAATAATTTTTAGTTTGGAGACTTGGTTCTGAAGTGGGATGCACTAAAAGAAAAGAAAGGCAATCATGGTAACTTTGATGCTTTCTGGACAGGGCCTTTTATCATTTCTCAAATTCAAGGGAACAATACCTTCATGCTGGAAAAAATGGGAGGAGAAGTTTTTGATGGCCCAATCAATGGGCGTTTTCTAAAAATTTATGTTGTTTAAGGTCTTCTGGCCTTAGAGTTGTAAATATTTTATCAATTTTTGTGTAGGATCAGTCAGACTCCATGCCGAATGGAACACTAAGAATTTTGCTAATTTTTTTTTACAGGAAAGGCATTGATTTGCAAGTTCTTGAGACCTCACAGGGAGGATCTCATCCCAAGAAGGAGCCAGTGTTAGCTCTGCTACATTCTTCAACAGTTGATGGATCAAAAACAGGTTTGGGAGCGCTGGTTATGCTTACAAGGGACCCGCATTATTCATTCTTCTCCTACTCCTTCATTCTCCTTGTACTTTCATAACCCCCCGCTGTCTCTGTTTTCCTTCCTAAACCTCTCCATTTCCCGTTTAAAACCCCCGAAATCCATCAAAGGCCCATTTCAATATAGCCCCCAGGTGCTAATGGTGTTAAACCCATATAACCACGCGCCTTCACAAAAAGCGCTACCCATGAAGTCATTCCCTATCACATTAGTCATAAATATGTGCATTAAATCCCCCGTTGTCCGATCGTCTACCGCGCGATCCGACAGCATTCGTCCTCCCGCCATCGGAAACTAACCGAGTGATAACCCGCGGGGAAAGCGGTTTTCCGCTGGTCCCATCTGCCACGCGTCACCTGCTGATTGCAATTTCTTCACCCGCGTAAGATTACCGCCATCTTCCGAAAGTGGTGTAGAGAATATTGCCTGCCAATGAAACCACTTTTCCCTGGCTATTAAGTCCCCGCGCAGCTTCCACCCCCGATCACCGTTGGATCTTCCCGTGTTTAATCCAATGGCCCTCGTCCATCCCAATCTCATGTCTCCCGATAGCGCCTAAAAATCGATCTCCGTCGTTCGTCTATTCCATCCAACGGCCAGTATTGCCCTCCTGACCAGATCATCCGTCCATCGTGTAGTCTTCGTGTCCTCGACTTGTACCATGCTCCCGAAGGACAAAAGCGGCCATCTATCAATGTTTGGCGCATTTACTCTTCAACAACTGCATTCAAGAGCATTATGGCCAAAGGACGAGAAAAACATGCCTCGAGTAGTTGAATTCATTCAGCAGTTATGGAGCTTTCATTCATATTACATGCCACCTGCTCAGAGAAGGACCGCCGAATAGCAGAAAAGGTCAATTTTGTTCATTAAAACATGCAGATTATAGCAAAGACTCTTTGAGAGAGTTAAGGTGGTTGGTGGTCCATTATAACCCCTCCACGCATTAAGCAGCATAATATCTTTGTAAAGAAACTATATATATACCCAGAACAGAGATGTAATGAGGGTTGATGGTTGTTGTTTTGAAGTAAGGTTCAACTTCTAGAGACTGTAACTACTTTGATACTTGCAGCGTCTGATCTTCATTTTCAGCTAATACAAGCTTCTTTTGTTGTTAATTGCTCACTTTCCACTTCTATTCCATTCTAGGCTGTGCCCGTTATGCATTTGTTCATGTGCTCTTGATATTTAGCATTAGAGGGGCTGTCATCCCACCTCTGTGATGAAGTCTAGTATGTTTCATTGAATGTGTTATGCAAGTTTCTATTTACTTAGTGCCAGAGAGCTGTCATCTTGTCTATGCATTAGGAAATAAATTTGCAGACCTCTTTACTGGTTGCAGCCGGCCATCACATGGTCTTGTGCATCTGCTGGTGTGGTCAGTATTCTCCATGTTCACTTAATCCTAAAATTGTGAGTAATTGACCTGGTCTAAAGCCTTGTAGTCTGTGGGTGTTCACCCATGTCTGGAGTTAAGCATAGTAGAAGTGGTTATCTGGCTTGAATATGCATCATTCCTTCCATTCATCCATTTCCAACGTTTTGTTGAGTTTGTAATGTTCCCAATCATCTCTGAGATACAACCTAGGAGAGTTTCTTGGGGTGATAACAGTAACCATATGGTTTTGTTTCTTTATTTTATTGGGGAGAACAAAAGGGGGGGGGGATTTTTTGATTAGTGCTTTGCATTTTCACTTCCCTTCGTAAATCCTCTATTTTTTGATCGAGTTTGTAGCTCTAATGGTAGTATTTAGTTTTTGTTGACGGTGATTTGTGGTGAACCATAATAGTAATCAATTGTGAGGTTGGGAATCTCATGTGAAATCTCAAATGAAGGCCATCCTAGGGATTAAGTCTAGTGCGTTACAAATTTTCTTGCACAAATGTTGAATCAGGTTTATGTTGGCATAACAATTCAATGATTTGGAGAGGGAAATAAAGTCTTATTACTAGGACTGGAATAATTAGATTTATGTGCAATGCAACTCTGGTAGTTTTCCTCTTTCGTCTTGAAATTTCATAAATGATGAAAGAAGGCATTGTTGTAAAAGAGAAATGTGAATGTACAGATGTGGATAAGTGCAAAAAGGAGAGGAGTTCACGTCAAAAGAAATAAATATAAGTATTTTTCTGATTGTATTTGAGAAGGATATTCATATGTTTGTTAGATTTCATTTAGAAAGGAATTTTGATATGCATAAAATAATTACATCGGCATGAGTTTAATATCTATTCAAAAGATTACATGTGAATTTTCTATGTAAGAGAGATAAAGAACTCTGTCATTCTCTAAAAACATTATACATGAATCTTGTGAGTTAATTTTTGAATATAATTCTTGGAAATGTAGGTGCTTATTTCAGCTAGTTTTGAAATGAATGTGTGTTGTTCGACACACAAAAAATAACTATTTATTTCAAAAGAGCACATATACTTATGCACACAAAAAATGAGAACATGAAAAAAAACAATAGTTATTGCATTTATGGAAAAGTGAATGCATACAAAAGAAATGGTGAAGTATATTTTCTTTAAAAGGAATATGACCTTTTCATGCACGAAAAATATCACTATTGTGTCAGAGTTCCTTGAAAAGAGACATGCATCTGGTTTCTTGGAAAAGAAACATGTGTGTGAGCATGCTTGAAAAGTTAACTAATATGATTTTGATTGTTCTTGGAAAGAAGTATGTATATATTTATTTTAATATTCTTTTGAAAGAATTCTTGCATGTAAATCTTGCAAGTAAAAGACATAAATACATATCATATCTTGAAAGGGAAATATGTTGAATTAGTTTGCTCTTGAAAAGGATTCTTTTGCAAAAGAGCATGTATTGAATATTAAGCTTTCTGTTGGAGAAGAACATGTAGTTGTATGCAAGTGCCATAGCTATTATGTCAATTCATTTTGGAAGTATAATACCTATAATGATAGTTCCCTTGGATAAGGTTATGGTTCCATTCTAAAATAGTAGCTATTATGGCAAATATTATGTATTCGCATAGTGTCTTTCTATGCAAGAATAATAGTCATAGGGCTAATTCCTTGCAAAGGGGTATATGTTTAATTTTGATAGATTCCTTTGGGAAGAGATATGCATTGCGTGTATAAGGAATACTCAAATTGTGATAGTATTCATATAAAGAAATATTTTCTTTACATGCACAAAAATAGAAATATTGTGTTAGATCTTTTAAAGCGAAACATGAATTCGAAGAACTATTGCATTAGATCTTTAAAAAAAAACATGGATTTGTGTGCGGAAAAGAATAATTATTATGTTAGATCCTAGAAAGGAAACCAAGTAATTACATGCAATAAATGCACTAGATTTCCATTGTAAAATACATATATCTGCATGCAAGAAATAATTACTAACACATTAGTTTTCTTTTAGAACAACACATGTCTTTGTGCATACAATAGATTTTATAAATAACTCCATCTTGGGAAAGACGTTTTTCGAAAAGGGACTTGCATTTGCTTGCATGATAATGATGTCTATCATGTTAGCTTTCCCTTAGAAAAGGGCATGTATTTTTATGTATTATAATAATATTATTGTATTGTCAAGATTATTTAATTACATGCACAAAGACAAAGCTAAGGGGCTAGCTCTCTTTGAATAAGTTTTTATCTAATTACATG
This sequence comes from Pinus tabuliformis, assembly GCA_031772625.1. Classification (NCBI taxonomy): domain Eukaryota; kingdom Viridiplantae; phylum Streptophyta; class Pinopsida; order Pinales; family Pinaceae; genus Pinus; species Pinus tabuliformis. The sequence goes on from CM062819.1 coordinate 1,768,798,802, forward strand.
CATGAAAAAACAAATATAAGTTGTTAGTATCCTTTACATAAAATGGATGGTTACATTGGTTTCATTTGGATATGAACATGTGTTGGTGCGATAATGATCATAGTAACATGGTAATTATTTTGACATGCTTGATAATTATTTGTTTATACGTGCATATTGTTGTTAGAAGAAGCATGTTGTGATATCATATTTGCATCTCATGTATGCACATGAATAGATGTTAAATATTGCTTTTAGAGACTGATTATTGATTGATTAAAAGTTTATCTAGTCATGTTACCAAATCTTATTGACAACAACAATGACTAGACATGATGGTGATTTGTGCAAAAGACAAATAATGTTTAACATTGTGGCAGATAAAGAACTAATGGTCCATGCTGATGAGTATGAGTTGCAGGATGGTCCACTGATGGAACAATCATGCCACAAGGATATAAAGAGTGGTGATTTGTGGGTAAATGGTTTCATGATGATTGTAATAGCTTTTAGCTAGGTATGTTGTATTTTAATGATATTTCATTGTATTAGTTTATGACAATTGTTAAGGGATGGACTGCCTTATAAGCCATTGAGTGAGGGGTAAACACCCTCATGATGGTTTAGTAATAAATTAAATTTATGTTGGTTTTCCCCCTATGGGGTTTCCAAGGTTTATCGGTGTTTCATGTTGTGATTGATTTTTATAGATCTAACCCAAAAATATTATAGATCTGATATAAAAATATAAGATAATGCAAATAAACCCAGAAATAATATGAAATGATTATTTATTGATCAAACCCTTAAGGTAGGGCAACACCATACATTCACTCCTTAAGGAAGGAGAACACTCCACAAGCCATATGCCTGTTCATACAATATTCTTTCACAATATTCCTTGACTCTCTTCTTTGACATGGAGTCTCTAGCCTCTATATAGGCCTCATACATACAATACCATGGGTCATTACCATGGTTCCCTCATACCATCAACTAATACCTTGGGTCCATTACATTATTACTAACTACTTGTGGTCCCTTACATGATATGGGTTAACCACCTTATTTATTACTATGGCCCATCCCATTATTACATTATTACCTTGGGTACCTCCCTTGGTACCCCATATTATCCCCCCTAGATATATAACATTCCACCCCCCTTAACATGTTTTGTCCCCGAAACATGGGAAGAACACAAATAATAAGATCTACTCAAAAGAGTAGTCCACTGGTACCATGCACGTGCTTCTAGCCATCCAAGAGAGAGGTGAACCCTCGGTCTCGCTGGTGCCTCGCTCGCTTGAGATGGAAGTTGACCGTGGTAGCTCTTCTGTGTTGATGTGTAGTAGGTGGATCTTCGCTCCTCTCTATCTGTCCTGCGGGGGTTGTTGTCCGTGTGGCTAATTGGTTTCCATCTTGATGGTTGTCTTGTGGGGTGATGTGGGTGATGATATGTTGAAGTTTTAACCCATGATGTCTTTTTCTTTAATTCACCCTATTGTGGTGCCTGTTGTGGTGTCTTCTTTTCCAATATGACTTCAACCACTGAGCCCTCATCTGATGTACCTGTAACCTTTTCTGCTTCAGCCTCTGTTTGTGTTTGATTGTCAATCATCAAATGCTCATCATCTGATATGTCAGTCCCTGGAACATCTTCTGCTTCAGCCTCCATGTACTCTACCTGTTTATTGATGGAAATATCCTGTAATGTAATTTTCTTCTTTTTATACCAGAGCTTCAGGAATTTCTTCTGCACATTAATATTGATAGTACCTGCAGATTCCATCCAAGGATATCCCAAAAAAACATCCATACTATCCATCTATGAAGTATAAAAATCACCATGCAACACATACTTATCCATAGAAATCTTCAAATCCTTATACACTAGAATATCCTCACTATCCACTTGTGTGTTTTCAATGTGTTTTGCTGGAATTTGTAATTTTTTTGCCAAATTAACATTGATGAAATTATGCTTGCAACTAGGATTTATAAAAACAATGATCTTCTCTTTCTGAATCAATCCATGAACCTACAATAAAAAGATACCAGCAGAAAATAACCCTTTAGGTTCATTGGTTTCCTTCTTTAAAATAACATCTTTGCTAGGTTGTGTGTCTGTCTGTGTGAGCTTATCCACAAGATTAGCTTTATGGTCAAAGTGGTCCATAAGATCTTTTGTGAATGTGTCCCAAGTCAAGGGCCTTTGATAACAACGTTGATGCCATTGCCACCATTGCCGTCTTTCATTGTCCAAGTACAATTTTCCCACACTCAACTGAGTCTCATCATCCATGATGTAATTCAATCTAAAATATTTCTCCATTTGTGCTAGCCATTTGGCTGGATGAGAGCCATCAAATTTATACAAGTCCCTGAAATTCTGACCTAGGGCCGCCATCACAAAAAAATTGGCGAAAATTTGAAATGGTCACAATTCCGTCAATATTGCTCAGAATTCGTATTATGACCTGTTTTTGAAAATGGAACAACTATTCTGCATCTGCCCATGTGATAGAAATCCTGATCCAGACACTGGAATTTCAGATCTGCGCTGCTACTCTCCCGTCGTCACCACAATTTTTGCAAAAAAGAGCTGATTTTAAATCAGCAATATCTCCCTCATCCAGACTCCGATTCGACTGATTTGTTTTTTGAAATTGGGTATTTTTTCACAAAGAATCCAGATATGCAATTTGATTTTGTAGATCTTGTGCCAGGACGTCCAGATCTGTGCCTCAAATTTTTTGCCCCGAAAAATTGTCTGCAACACCACTGATTTTTAGATCAGTGATATCTCCTTCGACTACAATTCAGCCGTTTTTTTTTTTTTGAAATCGGGTATTTTTTCACAAAGAATCCCAATCTTCCATTAGATTTTGTAGATCTTGCACCAAAACGTACAGATCTGATCTGCAAACTTGCCGCCCCCGAATTCCTGCAAAAAATTAAAAAAAAAAAATTCTCCACTTTTGTGCCCAAGAAAGTGCTCTGATACCACTTGTTATAGCTCTGATACCATTTTTTATAGATCTAAACAAGAAATATGCTATGATTCCACTTGTTATAGATCTGATCCAAAAATATAAGATAATGCAAATATACCCAAAAACAATAAGATAGACATAGATAGAAATGATTCACTTTATTGATCAAACCCTTAAGGTAGGGCAACACCATACATTCACTCCTTAAGGAAGGAGAACACTCCACAAGCCATATGCCTGTTCATACAATAATCCTTTGACTTTCTCCATTTGGAGTCTCTAGCCTCTATATAGGCCTCATACATACAATACCATGGGTCATTACCATGGTTCCCTCATACCATCAAACCAATACCATGGGTCCATTACCTTATTACTAACTACTTGTGGTCCCTTACATGATATGGGTTAACCACCTTATTTATTACTATGGCCCATCCCATTATTACATTATTACCTTGGGTACCTCTCTTGGTACCCCATATTATCCCCCCTAGGTATATAACATTGATTATTGTGTCAATTTGACGATGTTGATTCCTTTCCTTATGTGATGTTCATAATGTTAATTATGTGGTTAATTAATCCGGTTAAGTGAATCATGAAATAGATGGAAGGTTACATCATATAGTTTATGTTAATATACTACAATAGTGGTTGTTAATAGTTATGCAACTGAATATTCCTCTACTAAAAATTACTCTTTGTATTGATGAACATTTTATCTAATGGTGGACGATGATCTAGAATAGTGATTTAGATAATTACTCATGGGTAATTTGTGTAAAATTTTCTTACTCCCTGCATTTTTGTGTGAGGGTATTGGGGGATGTTACATGTGGCATCAGAGATGAAGGTTGTAGCATTGGCACCTTTGGGAATTGTTAAGCAGAAAAGAAATTGAGGTATGCTACTAGTGGGTAGAAACTCAGGTATGAGTCTAACAATCTATATATTGATATATGCAGTAGACTACTTTTGAATTGAGATGCTGTTATGAAACCAGCTCAAGAAAAGATAGAAAATATAGATCAACGCCTTAGATTTCAGCCTCTTCGAGGGGGAAACCTCCTTTACATTACATGAATGAACAATTCTTGGATGATTCAAATGAAAAAACCTCCTTTCTATATATAGGAGTCTAAGGAGTCACAATATAATCCAGCCGACCTAACAATAATAATATAAAGCCACAAAAATAAAAATAGAGGGATTCTATGGGCACATTAATAACAATATGGGGGCAATGGGGCACAACAATATAAATAAGGGTTATAAATACAATAGTAATGGGGTAATCACTAGTATTATAGGGACCCAACATGCCCCTCTCCTTCAAAAAAGTGTTGTCCTCAACGCTTGAGTAGTTCTGGATACTTCTGCATAAAATTCTCATCCTCCCATGTGGAATCTTCAGCGGATAAGTTCTTCCACTTGATAAGATACTCTGAAATTGATCGATTTCGTAGCTGTCGAGTTCTTGTTTCTATAACTGCTTCCGGTTCCAATATAATTTTTCCTTCCTCGTCAAGTTCTGGCAATATTGTTTGAACTGGGAGCTTGTCGCCTATAACCTTCTTTAAACATGAAACATGGAAAACTGGGTGCAATCGAGAAGCTGCAGGAAGCTCCAATTTGTATGCCATAGTACCAATCTTTTGCAACACCTTGTACGGACCATAATACTTTGGTGATAATTTATTATCCTTCTTAGCTTGCTTGAGGGACATTTGCTTATATGGTTGTAGCCGTAGGAATACCCAATCACCTACATCAAAACTTCTTTCACTGCGATGTTGATCTGCCTGTTGTTTCATTCTATTCTGTGCCAACACGAGGTTATCCTTTAAGAGTTGGAGGACTTGTTGTTGATGTTCGATGTGATGTTCCACTGCCTGAACCTTAGAATTTTCTCTTAAATATGATGTGATGGATGGTGGTTGATACCCATAAAGTGCCATAAATGGGGTCATTTTTGTTGCTGTATGGAAGGAAGTGTTATACCACCATTCAGCCAGAGGCAACCATTTGACCCATTGTGTTTGTTTATCAGATACAAAGCAACGAAGATATCCTTCCAAACATTTGTTTACTATCTCAGTTTGCCCATCAGATTGAGGATGATAAGATGAGCTATGAGCTAACTGAGTACCAAGACAAGAAAATAATTCTGTCCAAAAATTTCCAGTGAAAATGGGATCTCTGTCACTTACAATAATCTTTGGGTTTCCATGTAGCTTTTGAATTGTTTCCATAAATGCAGTAGAAATGTACTGGCTTTAAATGGATGTGATAATGCACAAAAGTGTGCATACTTGGTAAGTCTGTCAACTACCACCATGATGACACTCTTTCCCTCAGACTTGGGTAAACCTGTGATAAAATCCATTGAAACCTCCTCCCAACGTTGGCTTGGAATGGATAAAGGTTGTAATAGACCCGGTGTCTTAATTGTTTCAACTTTATTTTGTTGGCAAACCAAACATTCCGCCACAAACTTTTGAATATCTGATTTAAGGCCATCCCAAAAAAATTCCTTCTTAACCCTGTGGTAAGTTTTTAAAAATCCTGAGTGCCCTCCTAAGGGAGAAGTGTGCAATTCCATAAGAATCTTTTGTTTTAGCTGGGAATTCTTACAGAGGTATAAGCGATCTTTGTACCATAACGAATCATTTTTCCAGCTAAATGTATCAGACGTACTGGAATCTTGTTGTAGCTTTCGAATAAGTGCCCACACTTCTTCGTCATTCTTCCATTCCTCCCTTGCTTCATTTATCCAATCTGGTTGGATAATAGAAATGGCGCACAACAATGCTTCCACATCCTCATCCTTTCTTGAGAGTGCATCTGCCACCACATTTTGCTTCCCTTTTTTGTAGATGATTTCAAAGTCATAACCCAACATCTTTGTGACCCACTTTTGTTGCTCTTCAGAGGATAATCTTTGTTCTAAAAAGTATTTAAGGCTATCATGATCCGTTTTTACCTTGAAGTGTCTTCCCATTAGGTAGGGTCGCCATTTCTTAAGTGCATGGAGTATTGCCAACATTTCCTTCTCATAAATAGCTTTTCTTAAAAACTTTCCCTTGATTGGACGACTTTCAAAAGCAATGGGTCTTTCATCTTGCATTAGAACAGCACCAATTCCATTTCCTGAAGCATCACATTCCACAATAAAGGTTTTTGTGAAGTCCGGTGTAGCTAAGACCGGTGCTTGGCACATTGCCTCTTTAAGATGTTCAAAGGCCTTTGTTGCTTCCGGAGTCCATGAAAATGCATCTTTCTTCAATAATGTTGTTAGAGGTGCTGCTATTCTCCCATAATTCTTAACAAACTTGCGATAATACCCTGTCAACCCAAGAAATCCTCGCAGATGCTTTATGGATGTGGGGATTTTCCATTCCTTAATGGCTTTAATTTTGCTAGGGTCTACCTTAACTCCTTCATGAGATACAATATGACCCAAATATTCCACCTCCTGGACTCCAAAGAAACATTTGGATCTTTTTGCATATAATTGTTTCTCCTCCAATAGTTGTAGCACCCTGTCAACATGTTCAACATGATCCTTCCAAGACTTGCTGTAGATTAGTATATCATCAAAAAATACTAACACAAATTTTCTAAGGAATGGTTTGAAAATTGAATTCATCAAACCTTGAAATGTTGAAGGTGCATTGGTAAGGCCAAAAGGCATGACCAAAAATTCATAATGACCCTCATGAGTTCTAAATGCCGTTTTCGGAATGTCTTCAATCTTCATTCTGATTTGATGATATCCTGAACGAAGATCCAACTTGGTGAAGTAAATTGATCCATGCAATTCATCCAGTAATTCATCAATGACAGGAATGGGGAACTTATCTTTAATAGTGAGCTTGTTGAGCTCCCTATAATCCGGACACATGCGCCATGATCCATCCTTCTTGTGCACCAATACTACTGGAGCAGAGAAAGAACTTTGACTTGGTTGAATTATACCAGCCTCTAGCATTTCTGCAACCATACGTTCAATTTCACTTTTTTGGACATAGGGATATCTGTACGGCCTGATGTTTGGAGGAACACTTCCTGGAATCAGATGAATAGCATGATCATGATCACGCATAGGTGGGAGACCTTTGGGAGTCTCAAATACCTTGGAATGATTGTCCAAGACTTTTTGGAGATCTGGAGAAATAGATGATTCCAATGTGGAAACATCTAGCGAACATAATTGTGCAATTACACCTCTTTGCTCCTTTTTTAGAAGCTTTGTCATACCATTAGAGCTGATTATCTTTCCTGGTTTCCCTGCAATACCCCTTAATTCAACTTCCTTTCCTTCCATAGAAAATTTGATGAAAAGTTCTTGAAAATTAAAAGCTATTGTACCCAAGGATTGTAGCCATTGGACTCCTAGTACAACATCAGCACCTCCCATTGGAATGGAAAGCATTGGGCTAGTCAATACATATTCTCCCATGGATAGCTTGATATTATGGCACTTTCCAGAGCAATTTATTGTTCCTCCATTTGCAATCATCACTTGACACTCTGGTGCTGGATATAGGAAGCAATTCAATTCTTTTGCTACCCTACAATGAATAAAATTGTGGGTGCTTCCTGAATCAATCAACACTATTACCTTTTTCTTCTTGATTTGTCCTTCTATCTTGATGGTTTGAGGAGTGGTAATTCCTGCCAATGCATTACAAGATATGGTCGGATTTATTTGTTCTTCATCTAGGCTTTGTTCCTGGAGTATATCCTCTTCTTTTGACCTTTCTTGCTCCTTTTCTTCTTCCTCTTCACAATCTATGTAGAATAATTTCTTCTCAGCACACTTATGACCTTTAGTGTATTTGCTATCACAACTGTAACAAAGCCCTTTTGCTCTTTTTTCTTCCAATTGTTGTGGTGTCAACCTTATAGGTTGTGGAAGACTAGGGGCAACAACACTTCCGTCTTTATAGTTGTGAGTGGTATGCTTCCTGGTTGCCATAATTTTGCTTTCCATTTTTCTTGCTAACCTGAATGCCTTCTCTAATGAATCAGGTTCCCAAAGGCGAACATCATGTTGGATATTATCCTTTAAAGACCCTATGAACACATCAATCCTATGCTCCTCTGGAATATCTTTTACCCTTATGTTCAATTTTTGGAACTCCTCAATGTGCTCCATTATTGAACCCTTTTGTTTGAGACTTATCAATTGGCTAAAAAAAGTGTTGCTTTTTGTATCCTCATAATGTGCTATCAATTCTTCCGTAAAAATTGCCCAAGTGATAAATTGTTTACGAGAGCAAAGCCATTGATACCATACAAACTGATTTGGTTCCAAATATACAGTTGCCATACGTACCTTTTGTGTGTTTTGCACATTATTGAGATCGAAGAACTGCTCCATCTGTAATATCCATGTGGCGGGATCCTTGCCATCAAACTTCCTCATATCGATTTTTGGAATATGGTGGGTCTTCGATCCAACATTAGAGTCTATGGAATCATGATTAACATTTCTTTTGTTCACATCATGAGTTTCCTTTACAACCTTTTCACCATTAGTAAGTATTTCTTGTAGAAAATTTGTCAAATCTGTCTTCAAATCTGCCATGTCTGTCTTCAAATTTTCCCTCAATTCTGCCTTCAGATCATCCATCTTAGCTTCCATGCCCTTTATCTTAGACTCCACGCCATTTATCTTAGCATCTGTTAGCTTTTGTGAGCGTGACATTTGTTGCACTTGTTCTTGTAATTTTGATATATCATGTAGCATTTCTTCCTCTTCTTCATGAGTCATGCTAGAGCTTTCAGGTTCCTTACTAGGTGTTTGCATTTTCTTTCCTCGGGGCATCAGTTACCGATAATAATGCTTTACTATGCCCTTTGAATTCCTTCAAACCAAGCTTATGCAAAAATTTAAAAAAAAAAACTACACACCTTTTTTTTTCTTTGTAGAAGCCTGATATTGAATCTGATGTATATCTGTAATTTAGCATCATCCAGTTCTAAAATTGTGACTTGTAGTAGCCTTTTATGTCCTCTTTACAATGCCACTAGTCTGATCCAAATTGGATTCTCCAAGAAAGAGTTATGCACAATCTCCCACAGTGACTTGATTATAGACTAGTTTAGTAGAGCGAACTTGTATGAAGTGCCACGTGTCATTGTTTCAACCTTTGACTCTAAAAAATATATAAAAGAAAACTACAGTCCGTCCTCTTTCTGTACCTTCTTACGAAATTTCAATCCGATGCTCAGAAAGAAAGTTATGATGATTTTCCCCAGGTCACCTGCTTTGAGTGTAATTCAGGAGTCTGCAAAAAGACCAACTTCCTCAGATCATATCTCCGAAAATATCGCACAAAAAGCTCTGAAATTCGGACCCAAGGTTCAGCGCGATTTCTTCTCAAATGGGTTTTTTTTGCGACTTCTGAAACGTCACAGAAAAAAGTTATAGCGAAAATTCCATGATGACCTGTTTGGAGCAGCGAAACCCTAGAATCCAAAGCTCTGATACCAAATGTTATGAAACCAACTCAAGAAAAGATAGAAAAGATAGATCAACGCCTTATAATTCAGCCTCTTCGAGGGGGCAACCTCCTTTACATTACATGAATGAAAAATTCTTGGATGATTCAAATGACAAAACCTCCTTTCTATATATAGGAGTCTAAGGAGTCACAATATAATCCAGCCGACCTAACAATAATAATATAAAGCCACAAAAATAACAATAGAGGGATTCTATGGGCACATTAATAACAATATGGGGGCAATGGGGGCACAACAATATAAATAAGGGGTATAACTACAATAGTAATGGGGTAATCACTAGTATTATAGGGACCCAACAGATGCATGATGTATGTTTATAAATGCATTGAAGAGTAATAGGTACTAAAGTCCGCAGAAAAATTACGTTCATGACATTTAAGTCGAATTTAGAATAAAATATAATAAAATGTTTGTTGCAGCTATGAGCAACATGAGTAATCACTAGTTAAAGTGATAATCAATGACTTATCTTTGAAAATATGAAAATATTAATGATTTAATGAACATGACTAAAGTTACAATGCACTACTGATAAAGAATAAATGAATGAATGAAAAATATTGGGAATCTCCTTGAAGAGGGTGATAGAGTGTTTTAAAAGGACATTGGAAGAACTCCTTTAGATATAAAAAATAAACAATGAGTCAAGTAGTGAGACTTGATTGTAACAACTAATTGTTGATTAAGCCTTGTCCTGGATACATTAAGCTAGTTAGTAGCTGTGATTGGTTAGTGTTGCATGACTAACTAATAAAACTTATATGCATAAATTACTTATTGCAAGTTGTAAAAAAGTGATTATGGTAGATACTTCATGTATTGGTCTATTTATGACAATACACCAGGGGAAAATAGAAATGTTTGGATTGTTACCCTAATTGCTATTGGCAGTTACACATTAATGAATATTCGTATATATATTTATGCATGACAGTATTGTATGCATGAAACTAAAATGATTGGGAAAATGAATACTTGTTTAAACAATGCATATTTATGACTAACATTGCTGATGGGATTAAGCAGTGGTAGCTTAATGAAAACAAGAAAACCTTTGAGGTAAAACGTTGTAATGTGAATTGCAATCGTAACTGAGAAAATATAATGCTATGATATGCATGATTATCTTATTTGGAAAATCATAATGTATACCACATGTATGTCAGTTATGTTTCCTATCAATCTAGATATCGTGGACACATGTGGAGGGTAAACTATGAATGTATGATGTAAAAAAACTATTTTTCTTTATTTATAATGTGCATATGGTTCATTATGCAAATCATTGTGGGAAAGAGTGCTAAAAGAGAATTTTACATGTTAGACAGTTGTGAAAGGCTAAGAGGCCTTTGGTTAATGGTAGTTTCCCACCCGGAGGGGTTGATGGTACTTGCTTTCCTGAATTTCCTCTCCCTAGAGATAAATAATCTCAGTAAGGGAAAAGAGTTGGCGAAGATAGTGAAAAGGGGAAAAAGCCTGAGGCAAATCTATTGATTTGGAGCCTGTTGGAGGAGGCCCAAAATTCCTCATAGATGGGACAATATCAGAGGAATATCTAGGATGCTACCAAGAGGAATCCTATATTGGACCCTTTATGGTCATTGGAATTATTGAGATGGTTGTCCAGTGGAATTCCATAACAGACCTAGTATGGTCTTTGTCAGAGAACTGCTTAGATGTGAAAATCACTCAATCTGGTTGTGGAAACTAGTTCCCATGGGTCGGGAAGAGCATTCTTTTGCCACTGTCTCATAGCAGAAAAAATTAACTAATCAGTTATGTGTTGTGTTAAAAATGAATTTTATATATAATTATGTAAACATGTTATGTACATCTTGACAGGAAAGGAGCCTTGTGCTTGGTAAGGAATTATTGGCAGTGGAGTTACTTTATTGTATTACTAATCTTTTGAAAGTCTTAACAGGGGCTAGGATAGTATGCACTTGGTGCATTTATTGATCATTTCGATGATTAGAGAGAAAGGTTCTATCTGAGTACTTTTAGAAGTATTGTGTGGATTTTTTTAGCAAGAGCTAAGATAGTGTGCACGTGGTGCAGTGATTTATCAGTTTGATGATTAGAGTGTTGGTACTCTATCAATACTTGTAGAATTACTATGATTGAAATATCACCTCGCGTTACGTAATTGATTGATAGTTAAAAGTATTTAATTTGATTGAAAATGTTGTGACTAATATGATTATGTTGGATTTTTTAGTGCTATATTATAGTGTGCTTTCCATGGAGTGTGGATGGGTTGTCAAAACATTCTTATAGTTTGTTTTGTATTTTTTGCATTTGAATAATGAATATGTCATGGAAAGTAGATCTTGCATATTTTTGCAGTTGTAAATGATTATGACTATTGATAAATGTTATTGTTTTATCTATGGGTATTTCTTGGAAATGAAATACTTCATTTTGGAAGGGGAGGGACCCCTTTGTGGCGGGTTAGATGGTTAAATCATGTGTAAAATTTAAAGTTCCAGTGAAATATGAACACTGAGGACGATTTTCCGTTTAAGGGAGTAAGTATGTAATATGCCACAGTTACTTGGAATTGTTAAAAAGTAATAATATTTTCTTCTACCATTATGAATCAAGAATGAGTTGCAATCATAACCATATTTTTACTTAAATCGTTTATGAATTAAAATTGCTTCCCAAACTAATTTAAATATCGGTGAAATATGCTAGCAATTTATATGTTGGAATTTACTCTTCTTTTTCAAAATATTATTATTTACCATTCCGTTACAACCACTGAAGGTAACCATATGCTTTCGTTTCTTTATTTTCTTGGGGAGAACGAAAGGTGGGGGGGTTTTTTATTAGCACTTTGCATTTTCGCTTCCCTTCATAAATCCTTTATTTCTTGATTGAGTTTGTAGCTCTAATGGAGGTATCTAGTTTTTGTTTCCAGTGATTTGTGGTGAACCGTAATAGTAATCAATTGTGAGGCAGTAAATCTCTGATGAAGGCCATCCTAGGGATTCAGTCCAGTGTGATACAAATTTTGTTGCATGAATGTTGAATCATGTTTCTGTTCACACAACAATTCAACAATTTGGAGGGAAACAAATTATTCTTGATAACACTGGAATAATTAGGTTTATGTGGAATGAAACTCTGGTAGCTTTCCTCTTTCCTCCTAAAATTTCATAATTGTTGAAAGAAGAGATTGTTGTAGAAGAGTAATGTGAATGTACATATGTGGATAAGTGCAGAAAGGAGAGGAGTTCACGTTAAAAGAAATAAAGAAAAGTATTTTTCTGATTGTATTTAAGAAGGATATGCATATGTTTGTTAGATTTCATTTAGAAAGGATTTTTCATATGCGTAAAAGAATTGCATTGGCATGATATTAATATCTGTTCAAAAGATTACATGTGAATTTTGTGTGTAAGAGAGGTAAAGAAATCTATCATTCTCTAAAAACATTATAAATGAATCTTGTGGGTTAATTTTTGGATAGAATTCTTGAAAGCGTTCTTGGAAAATGTAGATGCTTATTTTGACTAGTTTTGAAATGAACATGTGTTGTTTGGCACACAGAAATAACTATTTGTTTGAAAATAGCACATATACATATGCACAAAAAAAAAGAACGTGAAAAAAAACAATAGCTATTGCATTTATGGAAAAGTGAATGCATACAAAAGAAATGGTTAAGATATTTTCTTTAAAAGGAATATGATCTTTGCATGCACGAAAAATATCACTATTGTGTTGGAGTTCCTTGAAAATAGATATGCATTTGGTTTCTTGGAAAATAAACATGCATGTGTGCATGCTTGAAAAGTTAACTAATATGCTTTTTATTTTTCTTGGAAAGAATTATGTATATATTTATTATACCACTATTTTGAAAGAATTAGTGTATGTGAATCTTGCAAGTAAAAGACATAAATACATATCATAGCTTGAAAGGGAAATATGTTGAATTAGTTTTCTCTTGAAAAAGATTCTTTTGCAAACGAGCATGTATTGAATATTAAGCTTTCCATTGGAGAAGAACATGTAGTTGTATGCAAGTGTCATAGCTATTATGTCAATTCATCTTGGAAGTATAATACCTATAATGATAGTTCCCTTAGATAAGGTTATGACCATGCCAAAATAATAGCTATCATGGGAAATATTATGTATTCACATTGTGTATTTCTATGCAAGAATAATAGTCATAGTGCTAATTCTTTTCAAAGGGGTATATATTTAATTTTGATAGATTCCTTGGGGAAGAGATATGTATTGCGTGTATAAGGAATATTCAAATTGTGATAGGATTTGTGAAAAGAAATATTTTATTTACATGCACGAAAATAGAACTATTGTGTTATATCTTTGATAGAGAAACATGAATTTGTAGAACTATTGTGTTAGATCTTTTAAACAGAAACATGGATTTGTGTGCAGAAAAGAATAATTATTATGTTAGATCCTGGAAAGGAAAACAAGTAATTACATGCAATAAATGCACTAGCTTTCCTTTGTAAAATACATATATCTGCATGCAAGAAATAATGACTAACACATTAGTTTTCTTTTAGAACAACGCATGTCTTTGTGCATACAATAGATTTTTTAAATAGCTCTATCTTGGGAAAGAAGTTTTCAAAACAGACTTGCATTTGCATGAACAATAATGATGTCTATCATGTTAGCTTTCCCTTAGAATGGGGCATGTATTTTTATTTATTATAATAATATCTATTGTATTGGAAAGATTACTTAGTTACATGCAAAAAGAAGAAGCTAAGGGGCCAACTCTCTTTGAATAAGGTTTTATCTAATTACATGCACAGAAAAAAAAGAAAGATAAGTTGCTAGTATCCCTTAAATGACATGGATGGTTACAATGGTTTCCTTTGGATATTAACATGTGTTGGTGTGATGATGATCATAGTAACGTGGTAATTATTTTGACATGCTTGATATTTATTTGTTTATACATGGACAATGTTGTTAGAAGAAGCATGCTGTGATATTATATTTACATCTCATGTATGCACATGAATAGATGTTAAAAGATCACATTTAGAGATTGGTTATTGATTTATTAATACTTTATTTAATCATGTTACCAAATCTTGTTTACGACAACAATGACAAGAGATGATGGTTATTTGTGCAAAAGACAAATTATGTTTAACATTGTGGCAGATAAAGAACTAATCACCCATGCTAATGAGTATGGCTGCAGGATGGTCCACTGATAGAACAATCATGCCACAAGGATATAAAGCGTGGTGATTTGTGGTTAAATGGTTTCATGATGATTCTAATACATTTTAGCTAGGCATGTTGTATTTTAATGATATTTCATTGTAATATTTTATAACAATGGTTAAGGGATGGACTCCCTTATAAGCCATTGAGTGAGGGGTGAAAACCCTAAGGAGTGTTAATAATAAAATTAAACATTTGCTGGTTTTCACCCTACGGGGTTTCTAGGGTATATCAGTGTTCCATGTTGTGATTGATTATTGTGTCAGTTTGACGATGTTGATTCCTTGCCTGATGTGATGTTCATAATGTCAAGTATGTGGTTAATTAATTTGGTTAAGGGAATCATGAAATAGATGCAAGGTTACATCATACAGTTTATGTTAATATACTACAATAGTGGTTGTTAATAGTTATGCAACTGAATATTCCTCTACTAAAAGTTACTCTATGTATTGATGAACATTTTATCTAATGGTTGATGACGATCTAGAGTAGTGATTTAGATAATTACTCGTGGGTAATTTGTGTAAATTTTTTCTAAGTCTCTGCATTTTCATGTGAGGTTACTGGGGAATGTTAAACTTATATATATATATATATATATAGATATATATATATATATAGTCATATTTCTTAATTTTTTGTGATGGAATTCAACAATACAACATTTTATTAATTGTTTTATTTTTATGATGAAATCTCTATTTTTATTATTTTTTAGTTTAATTAAGTTATATTTAAGCTAAGTAGTAAGTACTAGCTACTATATAACCTTTGTTTTAAATATCACAATATAATTTAAAGATACTAGGTGAATTAAAAATAATAAAATATACAATATTTTCACTTATATTTTGCGCACAAGGTTCTTTACTTTACTGGTGAAACAACAATAAACTAGTATTTGCATCGGAAGGGTGCAAAGACACACCAATAGGACTACAAAATGGAATATCCTACTCTTAATGATACATCAAACTGAATCTTCCTAGATAAAACATTGGAAAACATTGCCAACACATATTTGTTTTATTCAATGGTGTTGATTGGGAAAAATGTCCTGATCAACATTTGGGGAAATCCATGAAGTCAAGATTTGTAACTTAGATCTATATATGTTTAAGTGGTGGTTCTGACTAGTATAATGGGACTAGTTATCCTTTTACACAACAAGTGTATAATACAGGAATAAATGAAAGATAAACTATAACTCTAAGGTATGTATTGCATACATATTACTCTAATATAATGTAAACTATAAGCCTATTAAGTAAATGTACCCGGGTTTTATTGAGTTGACATGCTTTTACAATTTTCCAATGTTACTTAGTAATATAGATTAATAAGTAAAACTGGAAGTAATTTCCTTAAATGATAAAAGTAATCTTGTCAAGTAGCTAATCCAAATTAGCTTTTAATGACAGCAGACATGTAAAACCCAAGCAAGGAGTAAGTTCTTAGACTTCTATGGCAAGCTGGTTACCAACTCCGATATAATATAAATTTTATATTTTTGTTCTCAAATAACATTCTTGCAAGGATTTGCATTTCATTGAGGGAACATGAATTTGACATATCTAAGAACCAATATTACTTTGTATTCCATATGAATTTACATTGAAGTTTTGTAATAACAATCTAATTTCATTTCCAAAGAATATCAATGAAATTAACTTGAATAACTACATTTCCTGAAAAAAGAGAGTAATTCTCTAAGGAGTCCTCACCTCTACTTATTGGGAAGCAATAGAGGTTCTTTGAATCCTCACTTCAATTGTTCTTGGGTATTTATCACTAACAACTTACCAACTATAAGAAGAATATCTAAAAAAAATTATTTTGTTAATTTAGGATGGTTTTCTTTTTCAAGGCCATGTTGTGGTAAAAACACACCCCCATCTATTATTCACTTAATTCTCATTATGGGGACTCTTTAACTGAGTGATTGGTCATATTGAGAGTTACCAAAGAAATAAGACCCTGGTATTGCAGATTCTCGATTCTCCCCTGCTTGTTAATGGAATTTCGGGACAGGTATCAGTGCGAAGGCAACATCAGGAGGACGTGCGCCAACAACAACAAGAGAAACAACAAGAGGGTAGCAACAACACAACTAAAACAAAAATTTCTACCTAAAAAGTAGTAGAATAGATCAAGGTGAAGAGGCTTAATAAAGCACACGTTTGTCCACCAACTAAGCAGAGGGAGCAATAAATGAGAGTAATGACAAATGAAATAAATCTTGGGGCTATTAATGAAATAGATCTTTGTGTGAGCGAGAATAAAGTGAGAATAAATGCACATAGTTGGTCCATTAATTAGATTAATGAATAAAATAGCCCCCGAGACCAAGATGTGTGCATAGATTTTAAGCCTTAATCATTAAACAATGTGGTATATTGATTAAATATATCGGAGATTTTGGGAATTGAGACTTTGAGATCAAAAGAATCCTTTTAGAAATCTCTGAAACCAAAATTCCGATCCATCATATTAATGTGGCTCTTTTCAATAAATGTATATTATAAGGTGGCTAGGGCATAAAACATATGATAATTATCTATCATAGTAAAGGACCCACAATCCACTACATTATCTCCACTCCCACATATTGAAGGTAATGCATATCGGGGTTTTTGTTTTGAGACACATTTAAAAAACCCCGATAACATCATTTGTCGATAATCTGATATGGTTCCTGGCCGATATTACGATATGAAAACCTCTTGATATGCCAATACACCTTGCCTCTCTAATATGCATAAAGTTCTGATAGCAGCAAAAAATCATTGGGGAGCGCCGATAAATATTAACAAAGGATTTCATCGAAAAACCAAAGGTTGACCGACTCTTTTCTCTCTCATCTAGTGGGACACGTGGTAGCAATTATGATTGGATATGATAAAGACAAATGACAACATATGATTGGTTCTGATAAAGGTACAGTGACATATGACATCAGAATGACGTGGCAGAATGACAAGACACATGGTAGAAAGTTTTGGCATTTTGAGGGGCCCAAGGGGACAATTCTGGGTGACACGTGTCACCACTCATGAGGTGCCACGTGGAGTGATGACGTCATATCAGAGGTCAGCATATCGGAGGTTGAAGATGTTGGCACTTTATAATAGTTAACGATTGGAAACTTCCGATAAGGGGGCTAAGATATTGGGCTGGCACATCGTCGAGAAGCGTTTAAGGGACCCAGGGCATAAAGAAATATCGGAGCATCGACACATTGGAAGGTCAGTGAATCGGAGAATCGAAAGTTCTTAAGGTGACAACCTTTGAAAAGTTGCGATATTCATAAAGTGTCGATAACATTAAAAACCATTGGGGAGCGCCGATAAAGAGTAACAAAGGATTTCATCGCAAAACCAAAGATTGACAATACCTTTTCTCTCTCCTCTAGCGAGACATGTGGCAACATATGATTTGTTCGAATAAGCTACACATAGCAGCATGTGAATGGCTTCGATAAAGACACACGACATCATATGATTGGTTTCAATAAAGCTACAGTGCCATTTGACGTCAGTGTGATGTGGCGGTATGGCAAGACAAATGGAAGGAATTTTTGGCATTTTGAGGGGCTTGAGGGGATAAATCTGGCTGACACGTGGCACCACTCACGAGGTGCCACGTGGAATATGATGACATCATATTAGAGGTCGGCATATCGGAGGTTGAAGATCGCAATATCATCATATCGGAGGTCGGGATGTTGGAGGTCCTTAATATAAGCGCATCGCATATCGGAGGTCCAACATATTGACGATCACAACGTCAGAGATCAGGTACATTGGTGCATCACAATATCAGAGCATCAACACATCGGAAGGTCAACGAATCGGAACTTCTTAAGGTGACAACCTTTAAAAAGTTGCGATATGCATAAAGTGTCAATAACGTTAAAAACCGTCGGGGAATGCCGATAAAGATTAATAAAGGATTTCATCGCAAAACCAAAGGTTGATGGGGCCTTTTCTCTCTCCTCTAGTGGGACACATGGCAGCATATGATTGGTTCTGATAAGCTACAAATGGCAACATATGATTGGTTTCGATAAAGACACATGGAATCATATGATTGGTTCTGATAAAGCTACAATGGTATTTGACGTCAGCATGACGTGGTGGTACGACAAGACACGTGGTAGGCAGTTTTGACATTTTGAGAACACTATGGGGTCAAATCTGGGTGACACACGACACCACTCACAAGGTGCCACATGGAATATGATGACATCATATCAGAGGTTGGCATATCAGAGGTTGAAGATGTCAGCACTTTATAACAGTTGGCGATTGGAAACTTCCGATAAGGGGGCTCCGATATTGGGTTGACACATGGTCGAGAAGCGTTTAAAGGACCCAGGGCATAAAGCACTTAACAAAGGAGAAATAGCCCCCAGTAGGAACAAAACACCCTGGCACCTTAAGGCTAAGTGGCAGGTCATAGGCAGTGGTCCTATGATGAGAAATGCGGGGAGGAGCTAAGCGTAGAAGGGCCAAGGACATCGAAACTCGGTGTTTTCGTAATGTCTTTGCAAATGAAGTTCTGATGAGTTAAAGCTCTGATATAGCACTATGGTAATGTTACAGGACATATTGGGTTCTAATAGTGTAAAGTAGAAGAGTTAAGAGATGGATGAGTCGACAACTATAATTCTGGAACACCACTAAGGCCACCACAGTTGATCACTCTCAACTGTAGAAAGTGGGGAATTCAAGCAGTTAAGGGGAAGAAATATTGGCTTCATAAGGGGAAGAAATATTGGCTTCATCCTTGGGTTGTCTAAAAGCCTTGACACCTTAAGGCTAAGAGCATGTGCATTTGGGTCTTTGTTTAAACTGTGAATCAATAATCACCGTCCATAAATCATGAGTCAATAACCACCATCGAATTAGTATATTCTTTCTAGGCCGACAAATCTACGATAGTGTTGTGAGGAAGAACCTCATAATAAAAAGCCTATGAACTTAAATATACAATATATTCACTTATATTTTGCGCACAAGGTTCTCTACTTTATTGGTAGTCGATTTTATTATGATGTTTTTTATGGAGGTTTATTCCATCATTTTTCGTACATTTTAAAGGTATAAAATGTACATTTAATTTAATTTAAATGAGATCTAATCAATTTTAACACATGAACAGATGTTCTTTTAAGAAGTTGTGAGGCACTGTTTTTAAATATGTTAATTAATGATTTTTTCTTAATAATAAATTTATAATTTTATTAATTTTAAAGTCTCTATTTTAAATTCTTTTATGTATAATATTGGGATTATAAACCATTCAAAAGCATGATATATAATTTTTTTCGTATAATTTTTAAAATTATTCACAAACTCTTAAAAAAAAAGGCATGGTCTAAATTGTGCCATTTAGCAAGTACTCTCAAATTAGTGATGCCAATAAATGGATCACATCACATGTTCAAATACTTTATAAAAATAAACTTTTCGAATGAATTGACTCGTTACCTTTCCTCTCGTGAACCACAGCCTACCACTACAACATGCCTATATTTGTTAAAATGTTTCTTTCATAAACAAGACTATAATACATTGTATTTTAATTCTATATATACCCTGAAGTTTAAATATTTCTTTCCTAAACTTGACTAGAATACATTTTACTTCTATATTTATATGTAAGTCGTGAGGTCTAGTTTCTCGATTTTAGTCCGTGAACGACAACGTCCTACCACCGCGTGAATGTGACCCATTAAAATTTGCCAAAATGTTTCCTTCCGAGAATTTGACCATGATCACATGACAAGAATTAGAAGCATTGTTGACCTATAAACTAAACTATAACATGGGTCTTTGTTATCCACTTTGTTTTTATCCATATTAATTCAAAAGTTTGTTACTTTAAATCATTAAAATTTGCCAAAATGTTTCCTTCATGAACTTGACCTATGATCACATGACAAGAATGAGAAGCATTATTGAAATATAAAAATTATAACATGTGTCTTTGTTACTTTGTTTTTTTCAATATTAATTCAAAAGTTTGTTGTTATTTTAACCCATTAAAATTTGCCAAAAATGTTTCCTTCATGAACTTGACCCATGATCACATGACAAGAATGAGAAGCATTGTTGACCTATAAAAACTATAACATGGGTCTTTGTTATCCACTTTGTTTTTATCCATATTAATTCAAAAGTTTGTTGTTATTTTAAATCATTAAAATTTGCCAAAATGTTTCCTTCATGAACTTGACCCATGATCACATGACAAGAATGAGAAGCATTATTGAAATATAAAAACAATAACATGGGTCTTTGTTATCCACTTTGTTTTTTTCAATATTAATTCAAAAGTTTGTTGTTATTCTAACCCATTAAAATTTGCCAAAAATGTTTCCTTCATGAACTTGACCCATGAACATGACAAGAATGAGAAGCATTGTTGACATATAAAAACTATAACATGGGTCTTTGTTATCCACTTTGTTTTTATCAATATTAATTCAAAAGTTTGTTGTTATTCCATTCAAAATATAACCATTTATAATATTCGTTTAGTATGTCTGGTTAAGAAAAAAACAAAAAGTTAAAGGTTAAAATATAAATATAAAGAAATAGTATTGGGATATTAGGGTTAGCGGTATGAAAATTTTAGATTTAGAGTATAAAAATATTGGTAGATTATGAGAATACGAGAATAATATAGTTTAAAGATTAATTATTTGATAAATGTTTATAATAAAATTTGTATAAAGATTCTAATTGAGAAATTTATGATTTTAAAATGTTTAGTTAGAATTTTTTATTTCATTAATGATTTGTAGCCAAGCATTGTTGAATATCATTGTAAATGGTAGATGAAATGTATGAATTTGAAATTTAACTTTGTGAGAGAAGGGCATAGATATTGATTTTGATAATAACAAAATTCTAAATTTTGAGTAATTTAGTTGAAATTCACCAATAATAGAGTTGAATTTCTATTTTAACAGTAAAGGAATCAGTTTGAACTCAATTCAAGAAAGTCATGGTAGAAATATATAGTAGTTATTTTCATTAAATTGCTATTAACATGGTGGAAGGCCATGCATGGAAATTGGGTTTCCACAACCTTAATAATAGTTTCTACCCTTTCATTTAGGAAAATGTTATCATTTCTATTAAAAAATTGAATGAGAATTATACCTTTTAGATATATAATATACTTACAAGAATCGGGATAAATAATATACATTTAATTTTTGTCCCTTGAAAAATCATATATATTTCCTTTTTTCCCTTCATTCTTTTTAACCTCATGCCACTTCCTTAAAAAAGGTCCACAATAAATAGCTATAATTTAGAAACTAGGTGGTTAGGATTTGTAGAGGGAATCATATACTTGTTTGAAGTAGGGGTATTAGATTTGTGAAGTCCCTTCATTCTCCTTTGAGGGGATTGATTTATAATGATTGATATTCATGTATTCTTCTCTATCATCATTTGACACTTCTATACAGATAACATTATCTTTCTTTGGAACAATAGAATTGTTGATTTGCAATGCTTTGATCTTCTTCATTCTTTGGATATGGTTGCTCACAATCTTGCATGTTTTGAATTAGGTTTATATTTTTTCTTCCATGTTGAGTAGGCGCATGCATGAGGAGAAGAATCCTAGGGATGTCGGATAATTGACACCAAAAGGAAATATATTTGTTATCTATAGTCTAAACCAATCTAAAATTTCCACAGTGTAAAAACATCTTAATTTCTAAACCTAACCATATAATGATTGCCACATAAAGGTGTTACTACAACATTATAATATGATTCTAAATGCATATATATATATATATATATATATATATATATAAATGAATGTCACACAACTTCCTATTACATTTAACAATATTTCTCCTCATATAATTACATCTCACTTTATCTTCATGAGAAAAATAAAATTAAAAGTAAAGATTTGACACAAATCCAAATATCCTTGTGAAGTACCTTTCACATTGTGCATTATGCACTTATAACTATATTATTAATATAAAATATTTCCATCTTATATATATGGAAGATATTAGCATCATATATTTTCAAATATGTGTGTCATATATTTAGTTTCTAATATTCAAACCAACTAAATGATCAATGCCACATGGAAATGTCAAAACTATGTTGTTACATGTATTCAAAGACAATTGATATCAACGCAAAATTAAATATCAAATTTTCAAATATTTAAAATTGTAAAATAAATTTCCCCACATATTTAATTTATTTTAATTTAATTCTTAAAGATTGTTAAATAAATTAAAGTATTAGACAAATTAAAATACATTTAATCAATATAATCAATTTTAATCAAAATTTCAATAAGTCAAACATATTAAGTGTCTTAATTCTACTAATAAAAAAGAAATTAGTTACAAGATTAGATAGCACTTTAAAGAGGCAATAAACTGATCCATATAATCTTTTAGTTAAGGAAAAACATATCTAAAAAGACAATTTTCCTTAAAGAAATCACTTTGTATCTTAATTCTACTAATAAGAAGGAAATTAGTTACAAAATTAGATAGCACCTTAAAAAGGCAAATCCACATAATCTTTTAGTTAAAAAAAAACATATCTAGAAAAACAATGTTCTTTAAACAATCTTCAAATCAAAAAATGATCTTCAATTAAAAAATCACTTTATAAATATTGAAATTAAAAAATCACTTTCTAGATATTGTGTATCCCAATAAATATGAAAATATAATTTAAAATAAACCCTTGATGTCACCAATGAATCACTCTTAAAAGAATACGCTCCTAAAATAATGCTCTTTACAAATATAATACTCATCACTCTATTTTATTATTATATATAATGTTCTTTACCATATTTTTTTTTCCAATTTTACTACTATTATTTTAATATAATAACATTTTTATAACTTAAATTTATTATATATATTTAAAATTGTTGGAAGTAATGCTTCCATGTGTATGATGTGATTTACAAGTTGTCATTGTGAGTATTCCAAGGTGTTATTCTAGATGTGGTTGTTTCCCATGTGTATGAGTTGTTGTTGTGTCATGTCCCAGTCATAGATCGATTTTCTTAGGATCTAGATTTGTTGAAGTCAATAATTTGTATCCTATATATGTAACATTTGTGATCAATAAAAATATGAAGTGATTTGTGTGTGTTATAATGTGCTCTCTCTATTTTTCTAACATGGTATCAAAGCTTGTATTGGCTTGAGTCCCTCAAGGGAGTGTTAGGAATATGTGAGGGATCTTGAGTGTTATTGTTTTTGTACATATTAGTATAGATGTGTGAGAGTTTATTTTAGTGTATGATTTTTTTTTGTGATCCTGTGTGTATAGATCTATTTGTTTGTTTGCAACTTCTTCAAGCATTGTCGGATCCTTCCATCATCTTGCTATTTGTAAATTTTTGTTTGTGCTTATCTTCTCAAAACCTACAAAGGAGTTAAATTCATGCTTGGATGGTTTTGTCAAAATTGTGTGCACTGTCATATTATAAATCTGCAAAATCATGCCCACGAACTGTACATGTTGTTGCACGGATCTGGACTTGAGATCTAGATCTGAGATCTGGTGCGGAGGAGTTTCAAGTGGCCAGTGATATATGTCAAAAGTGTTAAAATTGGAGGTAGATCTCAATTTTTTGCCTTTGTGGGGAAGAGATCTTTGCGACAGATGTTTCTGTTGCAATCTTGTTCCAATCTCAAAATTTTGAGTTTGCATTTTAAACATATTGAGTCCGGACAACTAAATATGTCAGTGTAAGTTTGTTGGAATTGACCACTCTAACAAATGCTTTGTGAATACGAGAAAACTCCAAGATAAAGATTGAACCAGATGAACAACTTTTGACTTGTGCTAAGGAGGGACATGGTGACTTGTTTATGTCTGGATGACAACTGATATTTTGATGATTATTGAGTTTGTAGTTGTGAGATGTATTTGTCAAGTAGTTTTCTATTTCTTTTAATTCTGATTTTAAAAAGGGTTGGTGGTTCTTAAACTGGAAGCCCCAGTGTCTGAAACATCAATTTTTGTGTTAGTAAGGTCAAGTTGTTTGATCAACTTTTGAACACATTCAGTATCCAGATCTCCATCGTAGCAACTGAGAGATAATCGAAAGAGAAATATCCAACAAATGGTGGTTGGTCCATAGGATGGTTCATTACTTGATGACTCTTATCGCGGAAGCCCCGACGAGCCAAGTTGTCAATATTGTTGATCTTGCAAAGTTCATCAATGATGGTCAAAGGCAGTTACATTTTAAATGGAGGTCAAGTGACAACTTGAAGATGTGGTGGTGAAAGAGCGGTGTTTATGAGATTCTAGAGTGAATGTTAGTGCTGATGAAGACCAATTTGACATAGATTCATTTATTGTTGTAGTGTGTGTTTCTATATTTGTCATGTAAGCATTAAGGGAGGGTGTTGGAAGTAATGCTTCCATGTGTATGTTGTGGTCTACAGGTTGTCATTGTGAGTATTCCAATGTGTCATTTTAGATGTGGTTGTTTCCTATATGTATGAGTTGTTGTTGTGTCATGTCCCAGTCATAGATCCATTTTTTTAGAGTTTAGATTTGTTAAAGTTAGTAATTTGTATCTTATATATATGTGACATTTATAATCAATAAAAAAATTAAGTAATTTATGTGTGTTACAATGCACGTTTTCTATTTAAAAAAAATAATATTTTTATGTAAATTTTCTCCGCTCTATATCCCAAACATCCAACAATTTTTTTCAATGCTTTGAAATTGATGGAAATCTCTTCTACTACTATTATTATGTTAATATTTAAATTTTATCATTTAAATATATATAAATATAAATATAATAAATTATTAGTTAATAAAATATTTTGATTTATATTATATAAAATTTTCGTAAAAATATTTAAAATAAATAAATTTAAAAAACAAATAAATTGTGTAATTAATTATTATTATTATTTTCTTATCCGTAATAGGTTAGAATGTAAATCTAACGGTTTTATATTTCATGTAAATTTTAATTAGATTGTATTCATTTTTTAATTATGTAATAATATTTGAAATATTTTTATTTTATTAAAAGTTTGTCTCCTATATAACAAAAAAAAATTAAAATATAAAAATATTTAATTAAAAACAAACTTTACTAGCTGCCAACAAATTATATCATAATACATAATATGTATATGATTGAGTTTGGCCGACCTTAGTTTAAAGTGGAATGAATTGTACTGTGAAAAGGCAAAGTGAAAATTTTAGTCAATAAAAAATTCTTTATAACCAGCAATATGATAATTTACATTACATTGACCAACAAAATTTTGTAGGGAAAGAGAACACATGTTTCTTATTATTTTAAAATTTGATGTGAAGGTGTTAGGTGAGCATACCCTTTCATTTAAGATTTACCATATATTCATTAGTATTTTGTGCACAAGGTCTTTTATTTTGTCTCTGGATTGATAAAGGTTTTATATATATATATATATATATATAATTGACATTGAAGATAATGATAACAAGTTAATAATTATTCATTTAATATTGAATGATGGTAATTTTTTTATATAATGTTCATATTATAGTACACATGTCATGTCATTAGAGTATAGATTGATATAATGAGAGTAGTACAAATTGTACACATGTTATTTTTACATATTTTTTTCAAATTTATATTTTTCAAATTTCTTTTTTGTAAATTAAAAAATAAAACCCATAAAAATTGTCTATTCATTATTTTACACGAATGAGAAAATGAAAATTTTAAATTTAATTACAAACTATTTGTGTTTATGTTACATAGTAATTAATATATAATGCTATTTTTCAAATTTTTTATATTTACTGTATGTAATAATTAATAATAGAGTACACAAAAGTCAATTCTTGCCATCATTACACAATAAAAGGGGAGACATTTCAACCAATCATATTTGAGATAAATAGAAATCAATTTTATTTAAAAATAATAAATTTAATTTCTTAATGTTAAACTTTCGATAGATTTTAAATTTTTTTCGCTAATGAAACATTGAATACGTAATATCCTACCAGCGGCAGGTATAATAAATGTAATCACTTACATGTATAACTACTATTGGTAATGGTACTGTGATTATTATGATATGCAATTATCAACGCCGGGGTAAGCCAATAGGAACTAGAATTTCTTTAACAAGATCCACTGGTGTTGGTTCACTAGCGTCATTAGCTTTTATTGTAACTTTGAGTTACAATCGGATACCCAACAATAGTCTATTCTAGGGGTTTAGTTTAGAGGCTCATTGTGAATTTTTATGCATCAAAGAATGTTCCAATGTTGTGGTCTACATTGGGTCACACTATCTAGTCTCAATTCCGAATATAGGTTGCAAATACAGGTCAACTACTTGTCTAATTAAGGCAGGGACTTGCTACCCCGCAGCCCACCATGTTTAAATTGTGATCTTTAGTAAGTTGTCTCAAAAGTAGTCATCCCAACAAATACATCACATATTTTAATGATTTGATTCATTGATTTCCCACTCCCATTCATGAAGAACAACCTCCTCCTATTACCATGTAACTATATTTGCTAAAATGTTTCTTTCATGAATTTGACCATGATAGAATGGGAGGCATTGTTACATATATATACTTATAATATAAATCTTATCTTTTCAACTTTGTTTTCTTTTGTGAATTAAGATTGTATTTCTTTAAAATTTCGCCACACACTAATAAAAACAACACTTTTCATAGAATGTTTAGTCTTAATCTACTTCTAGGGAAACTAGATCTGTTGACCGTTAACTAGAGTTCAAGTAATACAAAATATAAATATCTGATACTGAGAAACTACTAACAACTACCATGTACTGGACTACATAAAGAAAGAAAATAATTTCCAAAAGGCATAACATAACATCAAGAGTTCGAAGAAGTAACTCAGGGCGGGTCCTAAGTGCTTATACCGGCTAGAGTAGGAGGTTTTAGGTTACACTAAAGATGAATTTCAAGGTGAGCTAGCGAGACATCCAAACTAGAAAGACAAGAGTGTTGATAACGTTGCACCTGCTTGATTTCATTCAAAGAATATATTATATCATTATAGTCTTCACGCTTCTCCTTAAGACCCTGCCTAAAAGTTTTATTATCTACCAATGGAGGGCGATGGAGTTCAGGTTCAGAATCCATCTTCCCCTCGTATGGCCAAGGTAAAGAATCCAATTGGCTACCTCTGCTTCGATTTCTGAATTAGAATAAGCTTGTTGGTCGATGATGGTTAGGGCTTCGAGTTGGAAAATTTCCTCATGAATTTCAAGTGGGGTGGTAGAATATAACATGGTTGCAAAGTCCTAGGCTTAAGCTTGGACATGCGACCTACCCTAAGGGCTTCTGCCCCCATCTCCCCAGTGGTTGTGAATTCACTTCTAGGGTATATTGCACTAAAAGAGAGGTATGCAGGTGAGATGGCTTACCCACAATAGGCAAAGACACAAAGGATTGGGACTAAGAAAGCTAAAAAACATCAAAACCCATGGGGTTTTGGGATTACAAGGAAAACAAGGTTGATAAATAGAGCAAGATGAATGAAAAGGAATGGTAGATAAAGACTCCTGGCAAGGTCTAATGCTTGTCAGGAGACACCATAATTTAGGTTGCTGCTCAACCCATTTGAGATCCAAACTAAGAAAATGAATATCCACCAACTATAATCAAAAATAGAGAATGCAATTACTAAACTGGAAGAGTAGAACCACACCCTAAATTGACCAACCCTTCAAGCCTAAACTAGCAAGGTCATGCATTCTAAAGAAAGGTTAACACCACCAACTCTTGCAGCATCCAACTCCAATTTTTTCGTCAGTGTCCCAATATTTGCGACCCCTACATGCCCAAAGCTTATCTCCTAACCTTTTCTCAACTATCAATGTTAGCACCAAGGTCCTCCAAACCCATAATTGAGGTCGTTTTGCATGCAAATGCATGTCAATTCGTTTCTAGAACTAGAGGCTAAAGTCCAAGCCTAATAAAAATCCCACTAAATAGGTCATATCTCTACAATTTTTTCATTGAACATAAACCTTCCTTTGTAAGACACCCAAGGGAATTGTCCCATCTCCAGTGAGGTAGAAGCCAAGACATACTAGAAAAGATGGAGTGCAAGGTCTCTCCTCTTGGAATGAATGAGCATACGAAACACTGACATATGAATGAAAATTAGTGTATGCAGTTCACATATGTGTTACATGGGAAGGGTTGGACACACCACCCGTACTCCTAAATGTTGTGGGAGGCTACGGGGTGGCATGCTGCCCCCTGACTTCCAACATTAATTGGATTTATTTTGAGTGGTTATGATAGAGATTCTCTCCATTCAAATCCAATTCTCATAAATAACATGATGAACTTTGATGTAATGACTTTCAACCAAATTATTGAAAATGAATAGTCCCTTAAATTTTATATTATATAATAATAATAATTCATAATTAAATAAATGTAATTATATAACTAACATTAGAGTGACAATAAGAGCTTTAATGATATTATAAATATAACTCTTCATCACTTGAATTTTAATTACATTGCAAATTTACTTATCTTATTTCATATAAATTTTATATTATATAATAATAATTATTCATAATTAAGAAAATGTGATAATAAGAGTGTCAAAGAAATTATAAATATAACTCTCCATATTAATTTATGATAGGTTTTCCCACTATTTAAAAAAATACATCTCTTAATCATTTGAATTTTAAGTGTAATGCAATGACATCTAGCACAACTTTGAATTAGATAACTATTTTTTAAATCTTCAAGAATTATGTAATTTGTTACTAATAAGTGATGTTGGATGGAGAGTATTAATTGGGCAGATAGGGTAGATCTCAAGGGTAAATATTTAACACATAAACATTTAACATGTCATGTTTAACATTTAACATTTAACATTTTTAATCTAATGTGGCCCCTATTTAAAAATCAATATAAATTTAAAATATAAAGAGGTTTACGAAAACTCAAAAAAGAGGTATGGTAAATAAAGAAAAATATAAATAAACTAGAGATATGGTAAATAAATAAAAATATGAATAAACTAGAAGTATGGTAAATAAGTAAAAACTCTTTATATTTATGAAAACTCTAAAAAGAGGTTTTATTTAGGTGAAGACTATGAGACAAATTATTATTAATACCATGGGCCAAATATCATATTTATAAAATAGGTATGGTAAATAAATAAATATAAAAGAGGTATAAAGAGGTATGGTAAATAAATAAAAATATATCAAATAGGATTAGAAATCAACATCTAATTATATACCAAGTCTATGGGCAAAAAACCATGGGAAATAAAAGAAATATAATAAATAAATAAAAATATAAATAAACTAGAGGTATGGTAAATAAATACAACCTAGTTTTATATTTACTCCATAAACCTCTTTATATTTACGAACACTCAACAAAGAGGTTTTATTTAGGTGAAGCCTGTGGGCCAAATAATTATTAATACTATGCAAGAAAACATTATTAACCCTAATATTAATATTAAAAGATTAATATTCCCTTATGGGGGTGTTTAACCCATGTAGGGATTGATGATGGGCACGTGGATGTAGATACAAAGGCTTGCCCCTAGGATTGATGATTGCTTGCACTAGATGCATTGATTTTAATGTAGATGTTGGTTTCTAATAATATTTATTTTCTTGCACTAGATGCATTGATTTCAATGTAGATGATTTCTAATCCTATTTGATTGTTTGCACTAAATGCATTGATTTAAGTGTATATGGTGATTTCTAA
The DNA here is from genome assembly GCA_031772625.1 of Pinus tabuliformis. NCBI lineage: Eukaryota > Viridiplantae > Streptophyta > Pinopsida > Pinales > Pinaceae > Pinus > Pinus tabuliformis. Next base: position 1,768,829,355 of record CM062819.1, read on the forward strand.
TCCTATTTGATTGCTTTCGCTAGATGCATTGATTTTGGTATAAATGTTGGTATCTAATCCTATTTTCTTACTTGCACTAAATGCATTGAATTGAGTGTAGATGTTGATTTCTAATCCTATTTGATTGCTTGCATTAGATGCATTGATTTTAGTGTAAATGTTTTTTTCTAATCTTATTTTATTGCTTGCATTAGATTCATTGATTTGAGTGTAGATGTTGATTTCTAATTTAATGTAATTGGATGTATGATGGTACATTAATTTTAAAGTTATTGGATTCACATTGTGCAATGATTTCAACGTAAGCACAATTTTTTTTGACAATGTACATTGATATTTTTGTTATTGTAATTCAACCTATTAATATTGGAGAGCAGTGTTGGGAATCACGATTGTCATTAGATCAAAACCTGCAGGTGTTAGTCAATGATCGCATCACCAGAACTAAGGATCCATGAGAGGTGGTTATTCCATGTCGTGAAACACACGGGGAGCATTGGTTTATCCAATGTCTAACAATCTCCCCACCAACGCGAGTCGGGTGTGTCTTGAACTCATGACCTACGCTCTGATACTATTTATTGGGAATCACAATTGTCGTTAGACCAAAACCCGCAGGTGTTAGTCTACGATCGCATCGCCAGAGATAAGGATCCACAAGAGGCGGTTATTCCATGTCGCGAAACACATGGGGAGTGTTGGTTTATCCAATGTCTAACAAGAAAGAGAGACAAGGTATGATATTTACTACAATAACTCAAGCTAAAGATTAAAATCGTTTATGATTTCAACTATCCTTTTCATATAATCGATATGAAAAGGTGACAAAAGTAACAAGGGTGGCAATAAGAATAGTATAAGAAAATAGTTTGAGATTAATCACAATGAAGACTATTTGTAATTAACTACAGTCTCATTATTCACATTTTCTATCATTAAACACTATTACATTGTCAATTTGCATTCAAAATTTTTATTTGATCATTTTTCATCATTAAAGTTATTAACAATATTTATCATCTCAACAAACTAAGGTAACTAAGCAAATTTAAAATTAAAATGACCATATTAGTCTAAGACATATTTATAATATTTAAAATGATTATATTAATATTAGATGTATTTACATATTATAGATCAAATTAATCATATCTTTGATAGATTTTCCTTGGCCAAACAAGACTGAAACCATGCTGAATCCATCTTAACTATGGATCTATCAAGCGCCGAGAGGGATCAAATCTCTCGAGGTGCAAATCTTTCGTCAAGTTTTGCACTCAAAAAAGAGGTTTGCACCTCGAGATATTTGATCCCTCTCAATGCTTGATAGATCTAGAGTTAAGATAGATCTAGGCTGGTATTATAGTTAATTAGGTAATGTTAAAATTCTAAGTATTTGAATGACCATCTATTTTTAAAATATGTTTTTAGATTTTATCATATTTTACATTTATGTGATATATAGTTATGATTAAAGAACATAAAGAGTTTACACATAAACATTTTAGTTCTAAAGTTGTAATTGAATCTCATAGTTTGGGTCTTAATTTGTAAATTCAAACATTAATTTAAGAGTTAAAGGAAACGGTTCCTTTAATTCATGAGCATTTTGGACCACATAAAAAGAAATACATGTTAGTTTTATGATTGAGTCCGTAGTGGACAAACTAGTTTGTTCACATCTGGTGAATGTGGTAGGCATATAATTTAAGCCTAGCCACACTCTACAAACAAAAGAATATGTCAACAAATAGAAGTCAAGTGTACAAAAATTCAATCTAGAAGAAATATCACTATTGGCACACCATCTCATGACTTCCTATCAACTAAAGTGGGGTGCACATACATACATTAGTTGGGAATTTGGTTATAAGTAGAACCATGATGACGGTAACGTAACCTACCCTCTACCAATTGGCCATGATTTTTTAGTAAGATGGTATATAGTGTTAGTAGCAATAACACCCATCCCATATTAAAAGAAATAATCATTTGACATTACTCCCAATGTTTAAGCAAAAGCCAACCAATCAATAGACAACATGAGGGCCACACATTCGTGAGATCATGTGAAAGTTAGTATGACAAGTGATGTCAATGACAAGTTAGTATCAAAAGAAACTTGTAAAATGAATGGAAAAATGTGTGCATAAAATAAGGCGGCAATGAGATGGTAGAAACAACTAGAATAGTCACCGAGAGATCACAAGTTGGTGACCATAATTCCATGGTAGTTCTTTTCTTCCAAATTTTGCGTCCTCCATCAATTTCATATTGTTGGCATAGTGTGGGCTACAAATCATGAAGCTATCACCGACAACAAAAGAGCTAATGAGTTTTAAAAAAAACTGATAAATAAATTAAATGCAAAAAACATATCTTAATTTAAATTAAAATGGGTAGTAAAGATAGTCAACTTGCATGATTGCTATATATCTCTATGTGTAGGCATATAATACATTTTTTAAGTATGTCGTTGGTGTTTAATGGACCACCATGTAACCTCATCAATGAAAAAAGGTGGCCAAGTATTTTACATAATGGTATTAAAGATACTAGTTATAACATTAGAGATAACATTAGAGTTGTATGGGACAGAAGTTATATTGTATATGAAGAAATTAAATCCATATGTCAAATATTTAACAAAAATATTCATGGAGATTAACCAGAAAGAAAAATTTGTAAGCCTACAAATTATATAATAGTGGCTTCATTTCTTAAATTGAAGTGTTTCTTGAGAATATGGGTAGTTATATGGAGGTGTAATTGAAGTAAATTTCTAATTTTTAGAATTAGTTCTATGAAAATTTGTTAAATTATAGTTTGCTAGATAAATATTTGATAAAATGTTTTTTTGAAAAATCTATGTCACACCGGTCGTAATTGAGAAACTTATAGTCTTGACATACCCAAACAAAGGTTTTGATAATACATATCATTTGAAAGGAAATGTTGTTGGATATAATTGTAAATTACTAATGAAACACATGAAGTTCAAAGTTTGACTTTGTGAGAGATGAACATAGATATTAATCTTGATAATGATAGAAATCTAAATTTATGGCAATAAAATTAAACTTTATGAATAATGGGGCCAAATTTCTATTTGGAAATCAAAAGATGTAATTGAGAAACTTATAGTCTTGACATTACCCAAATAGAGTTTTTGATAACACATATCATTCGCAAGGAAATGTTGTTGGATATAATTGTAAATTACTAATGAAACACATGAAGTTCAAAGTTTGACTTTGTGAGAGATGAACATAGATATTAATCTTGATAATAATAGAAATCCAAATTTATGGCAATAAATTAAACTTTATGAATAATGGGCCCAAATTTCTTTTTGGAAATCAAAAGAATCATTGAAGGTGAAGTAAATATCATGATGAACTAATAGAATAGTTGTGGCCATCAAATAGTTATTGATGCGGTGAAAGTCCATGCATCAAAATTGGGTAGTTTTAGGGCTTAAATCCATAAGGAAATTGCAATAAAATTTTGGGCTTAATTCACATGGTGACCTTGGGATTATCGAGTGCAACCTTGTATGATGACATGGTAGAGCACACGCTAGTTCAAAGGGAATTAATATTCTTTTTCACATGGAAATGATAAATGATATACTGGAAGCACATAAGGTAATTTTAAATTAGTGGTTTGTGGAGGCTTGTGACACAGTGGTACCAAAAATCAGAGATGGGTCTTTGCAATTGTGGTGAGAATACCACATGCATTAATAATTTTAAAAATTTCAATATAATGTTTCCTAATAATATACAAATAATTACATCAATTATGCGATTTATAATCAACACACAATTAATTAAATATTTAACATAGAATTTCGGAAATATGAGCAAAGACAACTTACCTGTGGCGATGATATTCCTTATTTGTGATTTCGGAGTTGAAAGCTATTTGAATCCTGTCAACCACAACAAAGTTTTGGGGACGACTCTCCACCCAACCGTAGGCTCAGCTGCATATAATCTTTCTACAATTGGTCACCCCCGAGCCCTGAATCAACGTACCACTGCGAGGGAATCCTTTGTCTCACAACACTTTTCTCCCAAGAGAATGGATGATGGAATGATCTCTAATCTTCCTCATAGTCTATTAAATAGACTAAACAATGGGAGGGGATCGCATGCACACACTCCATGTGTCAACATGCAACTTTTATTTTTTATTTTAAGTTTAATTTAATTTAATAATTCTCTTAATATAATTCTTTCTTATTTTATTCCTTTTTACTTTTTGATAACTTTATTATTTTTATTAATTTTATAGTTTATTTTTATTTATATTTATTTAGAACTCTAGTATTGTTATTTACTATTTATTTATTTATTATTATTATATTTTCTTCATTATTTATTATTTATTTATTATTATTATTCTTTCTTTATTGTTTAACATTTATTTTCTTATATTTTAATATTATATTATTTATTATTATTTTATTTATTTTTTATTAGGGGACATTACAATGGTTGTGTCAAAGCTTAACAATGGTTGGACTCCATAATCATGGGAAGAGTGCCACATGTCCTAGTTGTTTTAAAATTGTGGAGGGAACTTGCAACATTACAGAACTATAACTTTGCACTTTGTAATTGATTAGGACTATCAATTAGGGATCACTCGTGGGGAAAATGTGCACTGAAGGATACAAGTCAAAATTGGGATTCCCAATCATATCACATTCAATATTTTCTCCATATGAATAATCCAATGGCATAATAAGGTTGAAGGATTCCATGTAAAATTTGTGTTCATGTGTGTGTGCGCGCGTGTGTATATGTAAAAAATTATGCACATATATATTTAGTTATATGTAAAGTTAAACATGATAAAAATAAATTAGTAGGGGCCATGATGGAATATAAAGAAATTATGTTTAAGTAAGGTGAAGTGAAATTGTGAGAAAAGGGGGTGATGTATTCAAAGAATTTAAAGCTGAAACGCCACTACCATATTGTCCATGCCACATCAGTACAACGAAAATTTTATTAAAAAAAAGTATGAATCTAACTTCCTCTTTTAGATATTTTAGATAAAATGGGAGAAATTAAGGTCAAAATGAAATGAAATTTTAGTTGTAATTGATAGTGATGAAGACTATACAAATGTTAGTAAGGATATTCTACTAATTCAATACTAGAGTTCTAGAAAATGAAAAATAGTGATTTTTGAAATGTAAGAGTAAAATCAATGACAAGAGCCCATTTGACTATCAAATTTGTATAATATGAACCAAAAGCATGATGCAATAAAACCAATAGAGAATTTGGTTAATTCAAAGGGGTTTGAGGTGGAGTTGAATAAATAGGCCAAAATCAATTATTTTGGGAAGACTTATTGATGATTTTGGGAACTGTAAATGGAAGAATAGTAAAAAAAAAAAAAAAAAAACATAAAAAAAACATGTACTCAACATTTGATCTTCCCAATAATATAGAAAAAATCATCCTTGTCAAAATCTTCCAATTTTTCTCCATTTGGAAGATAACAATTTTGAGCCAAAATTTCCAAGTTTGGAAAAGATGCAAAAAGTACAAAATTAACAATTCCATATTGTTGTAGGAAATCATCAAAATTCCAAATCTCCAAGAAGGTTTTTGAATGTTGACATTCAGAAGTAATAGCTACACTTGGCACAAAAAACTCCTTGTGTCTTATTGGATTTTATTCTACAAGTGGATGAATTGGCCCTTGACATTGATTGTGTGAGGAAGAGAAATGTAGAAAATTGGGTAAAGTGGTAACTTCAAAGTGTTGTAACTTTTAGCTCCAAACTTAAAACTAAACATGACTATAGTTGGTACAAAATTTAGAATAGATCTAAATTTTTATGTTATGGATAAGTACTCTAGTTAATTCTAAAATTTAGGAAGAAAAATTCATGTAGCCTTCATTAAAAAAAATGACAATGTGAATTGTTTCTAGAATAAGAAAGAAAAAAAAGCTACAAATTTTGGAAGTTCATAGATCTAACAAATTTAATAGTATAACCACTTCTTATAAACATAGTGCCACATCAAAGAGAATTAAATATAAAAATTGAAAGGTAACATTGAAGAAGAAACATGGAGGATGGAAAAGAACCTTACAACTAGGAAGAAAAGGTTAGAGGTTTGAATGCCAATGCAGGAAATAAGGAGACATAAGCTAATGGGCATAGATGAATAATTGAAGCATTATATTAGTAGCAAAAATGAGGAGGATGAAGATGGAGGTGTAGAATTGTAGAGATGATAATGAGATAATGCCATGGGATTGATATAAGAGATAAAATTAGTAACACACTGAGCAAAATAAAATTTTAAATTAGTTGAAAAGGAACATGACAACTACATTAAGTTCAAAGTATGTGGAAGAAGAGAGAGCTCACCCAAATGGAAGTCTTATGAAAGATCCAACCATTGAAAAATAGTTACCAGAGATCAAAATTATCACCCAATGCGAGAGTTTTATACTTTTGAAGTAGTGAGTAGTCTAGAGGTGTCCTCAGTTAGACAACAAATAAGAGATTAGGCAGTTTAAGCCACCAAACCTTGATGGTGAAATAAAATGGTAGAGGATGTTGAGGTTCGGTTGCTAGAGTTAAAGAAGCATTTTTAGTTGCATAATTACTCATCAATATGGAAGCCATAAGTGATATATACAATCTACAAGGAGAATATTCCATTTGGTGGCATCAACTAAAGAAAAGTAAGCAATCCAATGAGAATAAGATTTCATGGATATAATTCAAGTAGTACTTTAAGAGTTAGAATGTTTTGTCATTGATGTCAAAGGTGTTGTCATTGGATGACAAAGTTAATTGATCATTGACTTAGGTTATTGATGTCAAAGGTGGTTTCAGGGAGATTGTTACTATTTATTTTTATTAATGATAGAAGTGTTTCCATGCTACCATGCTCATGTTTTTGGATGGTGATGTTAAAGGTGCTAAATTAGTATTGATGTCAAAGGAAGTGTCATGGATTGGAAAAAACTAGTTGGTTGCAGGTAGATTGATGATCAAGTCAAACAAGTGTTTAGGAAGAAATATCTTCAGATCGGTTTTTGGAGAAAAATATCATCCCAAATGGGATTGGAAACTGCTCAGATCTATAGGCCTTGAATAGAGCTTTCCAATGATATACGAGTATGAAAATGACCCCCTGGATAAAAATATATTGAAAGTCAAAGTTTTTAGGTCAAGGCTTAGGCAAAAATTGGTGTTAGACTTAGCACACTCCAAAGTTGGTTTTGTTTTGGCATTTTTCCAAATTGGCGGAGTAGTTGGTGGAGGTCGACAATTAAGAATGACCCATTTCCATGGGAAAATCATGCACAACACGTCCCCACCATGAGATTGTACGCAATGCAGGGGCCCATGCTATACCACAAACGAAAAATTTGAGGGGGGGCATGTTGGGTGGTTTCGACCAAACCACAGATTGTAAGATCGATGGTATGTATAAAATGTGGACGCCCCCCTTAATTCAAAAATACTATTGGGGGGTCCGCATGAAAACATAATGGTTTCTAGACCCGCTCAACAAACATATGATGTGGGACTAGCAACAAGATGACATCACAAATGACATGACATGAGAAAACATGGCATGCTGACACATCACATGATGGCATTAGTAGACACATAGTAGTATTGGACTGGTGACATGTGGTAGGCCTTTTCAAGGCTTTCAAGTGGCCATGTGGGTCAATTTTTAGGTGACACATTGACCACTCACCAGAGGCCATGTGACACATATAAAGTGGGCATGATGTCATCATAAAAGTTGGTAGTTCAGCCATTTGATAAGCCCCTAACATCATTAAGCTGAGGTCATAACCCCTAGTCATATGGTCGTAGGAGCCTCTAGACAAAGTTTAGTAGAAATTGACGCTAAACAATATTACTCAATGGAATTTTTGGCGGAAACAACCACATTTAGAAGCTTGACCAAATTAACGGTGGGTTTAACCACATCCAAGTGGCACTTAATGAAGTCGGTGGAGAATTGGAGTAGTTGGCAGTGTATTTTGTAATCTAGCCAAATCTAGTAGTTCACTAAGTTTGGAATTGGAGATAAACACACAACGAAAATCTATAACTTACTAGATTACCTGAAACAAGAAGATTGACTCAAACACTGAGTTCAAAAGCTCATGCAGAGATGGAATTTGAGTTGCACACATGAAAAACTTATTTTTAAATAGTTTGAACAACAAATAACAAGAGAAATACTTGAAGAGAACATGACAAGAGCTAAACTTAGCTAAAGTTCAAATTTGCAAATTAGAAATTTGTCCAACTTTTTCATATCATAACAACATATCAATGATTGAAGACAATTTAAAAATATCAATATGAGTAAACAAAAATTGAAAATCAAGAAGATAATGCAATCAAGACCTTTATTAAGGGTAAATTATTAGTTGATCATAACTAAAGTCATAAACTAAAATTATTAGCTCAAACCTTTATAAATAGATTTAAACCACCAAGTTGGTTGTTGTTGGTGCAACAATATGCATATTGTAGTATGGACCAGGGGTGAATCAAAGATGCATTAGGTTGTGAATGCATCAAATTTGGTGTCTAAAAGGTGTGTAACAATGCAGATAATGTATTAGTGATATTGGTGTATTCATTGGAGGTCAGAAATCAATGGAGTGAATTTGATGAAGGTGATTTTATGGTGGCAGAGGTGTTGATATAGGTGATTTAGGTGCCTTAAGAGAGAAGGGAAATAATGTTTATAGAAGGAATGTCTTGTTGATATGAGATTGAAAATAATATGAAAGATGGACCAGCATGGCAACAACTTGGAGCTTGCATTCCAGGGGTTGTAGCTCTTTCTAGCAGTGGTTGGTAAATAATTAGGGGTAGTAGTTATTTTTAGTGGTAGTTGAGAAATCGAGGGTGGTAGCTCCTTTAAGTGGTAGCTAAAAAATCATGGGTAGTAGGTCCTTTCAGTGGTAGTTGATAAATTATGGGTGGTAGCTCCTTTCAATGGTAGTTGATAAATAAGGGAGTAGTATCTTCCTTTAGGTGGCAACCTGAGAAACTTGCAAGTAGAAGCTTGCAAATAGATTAATATAATATCAAGCAGTAGTCTTCCTTTGCAAAAGGAATATAAAAGAATATTGGTGTCTTTATACGTTGGATATGTTTACATGTTTATCTATGATGCTTCTTATATGAATTATTACTAAGTAGATTGAAAAGTTTAATTTGGAAATAGTTGTATAATTTGGTCACACTACTGATTCACTACCCCTCTCAATAATGTCATATTTTCTAACAATTGGTATCAGAGCAAGGTTCCTTCAGGACCAGTTTAACAACTGGAAGGAAGATAAGGGATCATGGAGAACCAATTTTAGATTACCTCAGTTGGAGTTCCATATTTAAATGGGTCAAATTATACAACTTGGAAGGTAAGAATGGAAATATACTTACACGCTCTTGAATTTGATATATGGATATATATAGAGAATGGAATAAAAGACAATCAGTTTAATGCACGAGCCAACGAGGAAATATTGAAAAGATCATCTAATTATGATCTTGAAAAGGTGATTTCTTATGAGACTGAAACGGACATATGGAATGAGTTGCAGTCCATATATGATAAAGACACTCAAGTTGCATGTTATATAAATAGGCCTTCTTTGAATAATGGTGTAGATAATGATTCAAAGACTATTGACGATCACAAATCTAAACAAGGAGAGGATTCCCCTATATTGAATGGCCATACTATTGATCAATACTAAAATAATTCAAAGAGATGAAATCTACAAGTAAGTTTCTATTATGATTTTATTATAGAAGAATAGGCCATCTATCATCTAGATGCTCACAAGAAATTGCTAATGAAAGAGATAGTTTCTCATCTAGTATTAGTAAATAAGGAACTAATTTGGTAGCAATAACATATCTAGATACTTATTTAAAAGATGATGGGTGTACCTCTGGTAGGGAGGAAGCTATAATATCTTAGGTCTCTATAGTAAAATCCCTAGGCTCAAAAAGGGAATAAGATATTGAAGAAACGATAAGTGAAATCGACACTAGATGTGAATCTAGTAGCTCTTCTATTGAGTTAGAAGATCTTGAGGAAAATATGTATTTCAGAGGAAAGTGTATGTCATCTTTTGAGGAAATTAAGCTTAAAGCCTCAAATCAAAAGTCAGAAGTAGAGATTATTGCATCAAAATAACAAAATATATAGACATCAGAGCCTGCAATATTAAATGAGTTTCGAAGTAGCCAAAGTCCCCTTCATGCTAACACAAGTTTGCACTGTGAAGGTGATTCAGTAGTAGCTTTGAATTCAAAGGGATATATTATCGCAGTTCAAGTTTCATGGGAAACTTAATATAATCTAGTGTTCTAAGTTTTAAACATCTTTGGGGCACATTGACAGATAATTTGGCTTTGTTTTAATGATTAAAAAGGAAAATCATTGACAAATTAAATGTCAGCGAAAGTGTTCACTTGACCATAGTGTTAGTACTCATATTTTGCAGCACTGGTGGTTTTAACTAGTTTTGTAGCACTAGTGTAGCGTATGACAAAAGTTAGAATTGGATATAAAAATTACAGTTTTGAGAAAATAAATAAAAAAATGTTTTTGTACTATCGGGCTTGTTATATTTTATCTACAGAGTTATTATAAAGTTATGTAAAAATTTGCTGGGCCCAAGACCCAATCTCCATCTATCAGCCACAACACAAGTCATAACACATCAAAGCCAACACCAAGACCACCGCCAAGCTATCAAGCGAGAAACCCAAAAGGGCACTATGAGTGCACAGTGCTTCAAATGCGGTTATAGGAGTTGCTACATATAAGGAATAGTATCTTAACTCCTCTTACGCATGTGTAGATATTACATGAAATAAATAAAAACTCATGCACCAAAGCAATTGTCCAACAAATTTAACTTTCACCATATCATGCAAATGACACCCCTTATAGCTGATAGTTGGAAAATAAGGTTTGAATTTTTGTTTTTTTATCGTGACACGAGATGCAAGTGCCTAGAAATCCAGATAATAAGGATTATTTCTGTCCATTGGTAAAGTAACTGAGGCATAGGAAACTGTTGAGGCATTTTTTCATAATGTAACTACTAAGACAGATTGTGTGCCAAACACAGAGACCTGCCGAATGAAATTAGAGGATTTCAAAGAAACGTCAAACGTATATATGCAGAGAAGTTGGTTAAAAGTTTCACATTGTTGATTCAATCTGAGGGTTTACTTTAATATTTGAGGCTAGAAATTATTTCTTGCGGAGGGTGATTTTATTGATTTGCTAAAGAGTTATTGGAATATGGATTGGGGGTCTCTTATGGTCAATTATTTTTACAAAGTAATTCATAGATATGGTTTCCTGTGGAATTATAGCATTGGTATATTGTAGTGACGAGAGTTGGAGAGTCAATTTGGGCATATATGATGCAGCTAAAATTATATAAAAAAAAATGGTAAATGCCATTAATCCACTAAGAGTGTTTTCTTTTGATGAAGGAAAAGCTAGAGAGTGGCTAGAGGGAGAGCTTGATTTTATCAATTGATTCCCTAAGCTTCAAAGGTAATAGTTGGTCAATACCTAAACACCATGGAAGGATGCCACGAGGTTTCATAAACAAAGAACAAATTTATCAAAGAAACAAATGCTCAAATGCCCTACAACATAATCACCCAATGTAAACTGTCGAAGGATAGTGTATATGAGAGCATGTAGATGCTTATAGAAAAATCATAAAAAAAACAAGCAAATCCAGATGTGAAAGACACATTTTTAAGGGCTCATTCTTTTCTTTAGGTGTGATATTTCCACAATTGCAGAGTTTTGGAGAAATTGAGGGTTTATAATCACCAAGTGTGCACACAGAGATTCACTTCAAAGTTATAAAACCTTTTTAGGTTTTGTGGTTTTTATGTGTTGTTCCATCCTTAAAATTTTGTTTGGACAAGGAAAATAATAACACAATGGTAAATATGGTTCTTGGCAGAGTTTAATTTGACATTTTTTGAAGGACATATCATTTGAATCCTTGCAAAGGTTAACTAAGAAGACACGATGAATGATGGACAGGCCCCATGGTTTTGGTCAGCGCTGCTTCTCATTGTTTGTATAGCAGGTGACGCAAAACACCCGAGATCAAGCCACGTCGGCTTCACAGGGAAGCATTTTGACCCCATTTTTGTTCAAATGCTATTTTTTCTAAATATTTTGGAAGTGATTTTTGGTTGCGCCGTGATTTTGTGATTCAGAGGACGGTTCTGGAGTTAAATATGGCCTAGGTTCCATACTTATTTCACATTCTATTCTTCTCCCAATCGAAGAGCTTGGAAACTGAGGTTGGCTTCAGATTTGGAGGTCAAATTTGCTTCTTCAATGTACTTCAAACGACTTTACATTCTCGTAGGAAATGTAAAGAATCAAAGATGTAGAGAGGAAAATTTGAGGCATTTGTAGAGGGAAAATTTAGTTATCCGAGCAGTGTGAGCAACGAGTAGTGAACAGTGAGAAGTGTGAGAGCAGGGGGATTTTATGAAGCAGAAGTATCGAGCAACGAGCAAGGAGCAATGATAACCTGAACAACGGGGAGCAGTGCGAAGTAATCTTGGTATTTTATAGACCTACATATTTCTCAAAATAGGTTGGACGACAAATGCATTCAAACATGACAAAGGAACAAGAAATTGCAGAACATGTGGAGACAAATGATTTAGGATAAGTGAAAATTGCCTCATCCGCCAAATTCGGGAAGTGGGTTTGGGTCAATGCCAAACAATATCGGGGAAACGAATAATAGCCCGTCTAAAATGGGAGAAAACAAGAAGAAATGGTCTAAAAAGAAAAGTACTCGAGCCCTTCGTAAAAAGCACTCAAACAAGTCTCCTCTACAAGCATGTGGAAACAAGAAGTCCAGAGCAAAAGTCATTGATGATTCTACCTTATATAGTCCCACATCCACACCTCTCACCTGGTCATCTGATCTTTATGTGAAAGAATTATTAAATGAAAAACAAAGGTTGGAGCTTTTAGAAGCTAAAGGGCAGGAAAGAGATCATAAAATTCATATAATAACAGCTGAGATCAAGGATTTAACAGAAAACAATAAAGTTTTAAAAGAAGATGTGGCATTGCTACATGAAGATCTCCTAATAGGGAAGACAGAATGGAAACACATGAAGGCGTATGTGCAAAACATAAAGAAATCTCTAGTGGAAAGTATAGAGGTGGTGAATGTGAAATCATCCCATGATAAAGGGAAAATGATTGCCCAAATAAACAACCATGAATAGAACACAAGAGAAGAAACAAAAGGAGATTCCAGCAAAGTTTCCAAAACTTGGGCTCAAGTTATTAGCAAGTTAGCTAATAAGGAAGGAGAAAAAAATATTCAGGTTGACAACATGCAAGATAGTGAAGGAAATGAAAGACAAAATAGGGCAACAAACATAATTATTGAGGGGTTCTCATTTTTTTACTAGATGAAGATTTAACTGTAAAACAATAGGGGGAAATAAGGGAGGAAATTTTAAAGGTTAGGGTAGCAAGAGATGAAGGCAAGAGAGCATGGATTTATAAAGGCAAAGCTATGAAAGCACGATTTGGACCTCCTTCCAAAACAGAGCAATAAGATGGTAATAAAGAAGAGGAAACAAACTCTTCAACAGGAAATCAGAAAGCAAGGTCAGTATGGGAAAGCAGGGACACAGACTCAAATGTGAGTCTTGCATGTAAAAATAAATAGCAATCAATTCATACCCAAGTTTCCTTAAGATTAGTTTGTTGGAACTGCAGAGGTTACCCATGGAGACGAGGACCTGGGTTAGGGCCTATTGTGGAAGATAGAGACATAATTTGCCTCATAGAAACACATGAGCATGAAGGGTGCAAGACACCTCTATTGGAAGGATACTGGAAGATGGTAATATGGAACAAGGCAGCAAGGAATGGAAAAGGGCATGGGGGTTTCATGGTTTTAGCAAGGGAGAAAGAAGGTTGTCTCATTCAATTAGAAAAAGAAGACTCAAATAAGAAATTCATTTGGCTTAAAATACTAGAAAATGGAAACCACATCAGAATTGCAACATGCTATTTTGCGCCATAGGTTTCAAAAATCTAAAAAGGTAGAGGGCTTGACCACAAAGATCCATTTCCAGCCTTAAAAGTGGATATTGCAACATATTCACAACTAGGTGAAGTCCTTATAGTGGGTGATTTCAATGCTAGGACTGCAAGTGAGCAAGCTAGCATTCTTTGTTGTAAAGATGATTGTGACCATATTTGGCTTATAGAGGAAAGTAACCTTTAGTGGGAAAGAATTTCAGAGGACAAGGGCTGAATTCTCTTTGGTGAACAATTGCTTACTCTATGTGGGCCCTTTTATTTAGTCATTTGTAATGGCTTGACTAGATGGGCAAAGTCCGGTAATTTCACTTGCAATACTTACAATGGAGAAAGTGTGGTAGAGTATGTAATTTGCTCGCATGGTTTGTGTGAGAAAATAGAGGAAGTTTTGATTGGAGATTAGCTATGGGACTTGAAATCAGATCACAATCCAATTTATTTATGTTTCTCTTAAATTGGAAAGAAACAATTAGAGGCAAAAATTCAGCATGTCCAACAAAATCTCCCAAAGGGCAGAATTCTTTTGACCCCAAAAAATTGTAATACCTTCATAATGATGCTAGAGAGGCTCTTCGAGAAGGAGAAAATTACAATTCACATCCTTCATAGTCATGAATTAAAACATTTAATTCAATGCACACTTGCAAAGTGCAAAAGAGAAAAAATTAAGAAGTCTGAAACAAATTTATTTTTGGTGAATGTTTGGTTTGACGAAGAATGCAAAAAGGCAAGGAGAATGTGGAAAGAGTCAAACAAGGATAACATAAAGCTCAAAGCTCACAAGAAGTTATTAAGCAAGAAAAAGGTTGATTTCATGGTTTCAAGGAGGGAATAACTAATCTTCCTTGGGAAAAATAATCCCAAATTATTTTGGAAGGAGCTCCAACCGAAAAAGATACAAATTAGAAATAGTATTACAACTTCTAAATGGTTTGACTATGCAAGAAAAGTCTATGAGAATGTTCCCAAGGTTGACCCTCCCCCCTTGGTCAACACTGATACTGAACTCTTCATGATACAAGAGGTAGAGATGGGTATCAAGAAGTTGGGTGTTGGAAAATCAAAAGACTTAGCTGAACTCCAAGCGTAATATCTAAAGTGGGGCTCAAAGATTCTTGCACCTCACATTACAAAAATATTCAACAACATCATACAACAAGGGCTCCCCATAGATTGGACAGCTAGTCTAGAAATACCTCTTTTCAAGAGCGGTGACGTCAATGATCCCTCTAATTATAGGACCATCATGATAAACCCTTTGTTTGCAAAGCTATTTGGAAGCATGATAGAAAACAAAATTAGCAAGTGGGAAGAAGAAAGAGATAAGCGTGCGAAAGGGCAAGCAGGTTTTAGACCTAAACATTCCACAGTTGATCATTGTATAACTTTAAGGCACATCATTGAAAAAGTTTGGGAGAAAAAGGAAGAAATCTTTTGTTGCTTGGTTAATTTCAGAAAAGTTTTTGACTTAGTTCCTAGGGATAAGATTTGGCATAGAATGGAGTAACTTGGGGTTCATAAACATTTGAGAGTAGTTGTACGTAGGCTGTATGAAGAGGTGAAAGTCAAAATTAGAACTTCAACAAGCATTTCTAAAGTTTTAGAATCGATATTGGGGTCAAGCAAGGTTGCCCACTGTCTCCTACCATTTTTGGTTTATATATTAACAAGCTTTAGGAGTGGTTAAATTCGCAAGGGGGTGATGGTATTTATTTGGGAAAGTTTGTTATAAGGCTTCTTTTGTATGCAAATGACCTTATTATGATTTCTAAATCGGCTCTTGGTTTGCAAGAGCACTTACTATCCCTTGAGCATTTTTGTAGAAGTGTGGGGATGCAAGTCAATATCAACAAAATGAAAGTAGTTATCTTCTCTAAGAAAAGAAAACATAACCAACATAAGTTCTACTTTGAAGGCAACATTCTGGTAGAATTTTCAGATTACAAATACCTCGGAATTGACTTCAACAAAAATCTAAGCTGGAATGGTTGTATAAAGAAAAGAACTTTGGGGGGTTGGAAAGCATTTTATGCTTTTCAAAATAGGTGTAGAGAGGCAGAGTTATGGGACTGGAAAACCACTCAAACTCTTTTTTCACTTCTAGTGATTTCAGTGATTCTCTATGGTTGTGAAGTATGGGCCAAAAGTACATCCAACATGCAGTGGTGACAAATTGAGAAAATTCATAAGCATTTGATTACAAACAAATTTAAGATTAAAAGTGCAGCTCCTTATGATATCCTGTTAAGTGAAACAGGGACTGCTCCTATTGAAGAAATTGCTATGGTGTGAGCCATAAGGTATTTAAAAAAATTTGAGAAAATGGAAGAGGGTAGATGAACTAAGGTTGTCTTTAACGATAGATTGTGCAAGAGCAAAAAAACTTGGATGCAACAAAATAACAAATGTTTAGTAAATGGGGTATTTGCTTGAATATGTGTCCCATAAACATTAAAGAGATAAAATATTTTGTTATGGAAAAGTTCCACAAGCGTACTTGGGATAAGGAGCTAGGAAGAAATAAAAATTACAATACTGAAGTGTTTAATCCCACTCATATTCATCAACCAAAAGCATACATATAGGCCAATATCTCTTGGAGAGCCAAAATTCTTATTGCTCAGTTAAGGACTAATTCTCATCAACTCCGTTGTGAAACAGGGCACTAGAAAAGGCCAAAGGAAGCGTGGGAGGAAAGAGTGTGCATTTTTTGTTCTTCTGGAAAAGTGGAAACAGAAAAACATTTCATTTTAGAATGTGAGGCCTTCAAAGACAACAAATAAAGTTATGCAGATATGCTGGAAGCTAGCTCTTAGGATAATCTATTTAGCGAGGGGTTTGTCGAGAAGCTGGGAGCATTTATTTTGAAGCTTCAGAGAAAAACGGCCAAATACATCATGCAGATGAAGAAGCAATCTGTCCCATAGGCTATCTTTAGCCTCGTGGACGTTAAAATAATTTCTTTCTTTCTTTCTTCAATGCCTGGAAAACTATAGCATTTGAAACCTTAGAAACAAAATTCGCATATGAGATTCTTATCAACTATCGTCCTCTTAAACAATTCTTATGGGTTAGAAATATCATATGTGCCAATGTTTTCTCATAAATTGTGAAAGTTTGCGAAACTAATTTGGGAAATTTTCAGTCATATGGAGCATATCTCAAATTGATTATGAATAATCTTTTGAGAATGGAGATTTCAACATCTTCTTTCTAGGAACAATTTTCATTGCCATATAGACTGTATAAAAGTGGAAAAGAGATCATAAATGAGAAAAGGATGGAGATCAAGCAGTTTTTGGTAATTTTCGAAAAGAAGGGAATGTGGAAATGTATTGGAAATCTTAATGGGTACTTCCAAATGAAGATAAATCCTAATTTTGACATCAAAATCTGCCACCTATAGGATTTAGTAGTAAAAATAAAATTATGCATGTTTTGTTTACGCTATATTAGTAAAGATTCCTTTTTTGTTAAGCACATCTCATGATTTTGAGCTATTTTTTTATTTTGGATTGGATGGATAGGTGGTTATTCATTCTTGGTATGTTTGAATAACTTTTCAAGGGTCTAAACACTTATTTTGGCCAAGAAATCAATCACTTGTTATTTTTGTAGCACAAATCTAAAATACGATTTGGGATCTCCAATTTGAGCTCATCAAAGCACAAAATTAGTGGCAGACATAGAGTTATTCAAGGATAACTAGAAAAAATAGCTTGATTCTTCTAATTTTAAGGCATCAAATCCATCAAGCTTAACAATTAAATATTGCAACAACTCAAGTATCCTTCCATCTATTTGCGACACCTATTTGAACTTTTATTTTAGTTTATTTCTTATGATATTAATTGATTTTGTTTCCACAAAATCAACATAGGAAATAGATGGCATTAGTTAAGTGTATTTTTTAGGTGGAAAATAGCATATCGAATCCCATTTTCAAATATCACATCTTGGCATTCAAATCTTAGGTTCCATGGGAAAAAATCAACAATTAAGAGGTAGGGACACAAATGGCAGTCAAGTGCATTTTTCAAGGGAAGATATTAGGTATCCAATAACAACTTAGATTTCAAGGGACAAACTCCATCTTTTGTGACCATAAACACCACCTATTCAAAGTCTTTGAAACAAGTTCAACTTTGATTTATTTTGTTCATTATTTGATTATCAGTTAGAGAGATTATATCTTATTTTTGTTATTCATTTATGGCAAAAAGATATTTTATTTTTTGGAAAGATATGCCCTTGTAATTTGTTCTATTTAATGAATGCTTTTGTAACTGTAAAGGGTTCAATTTTTTTTTTAAAAGCAAACCTTGTGTTTACCTTTGATATTAATATAATTTGTTATAAGAAGGATTACATGTGCAAATCTTCAGAGATCAATGTGTGAATGGTTTTCTGTCAGTTTTTCTATTGTTTTTCTTTTCTCCTTAGTCAAAACATTGATCATTAAGTCCTCAGTGTTTGGAAAAAGATATATGAATTGGAATTCTTACGAAATGCTTAGGTTCATGTTTTTCAATTACTTATGTGCTTTTTTAGCTAAGATATCATTAGCAAAAATCATACTTCTCTGTTTTTTGGTATTTATTTTCTATTTTATTGTAATTCCCTCCTCTCACATATACCCAAGTAAATGACCACCGGAGTAAACATGTGACGAGAAGTTACTATGATATGATTCAATCTCCTAAGTCACGTTAAGGAAGTGGAACTGACGGAAACACACCATGAAAACCTTCAACATCAACAATAAGACCCATAGGAACCATCCCAACCTTTTTTCTAACCAACCCCTAGGTTCCACTAAGATTTTAGACCACTTAAATCCTGGACGCTCCCATTAGTCCATAGATACATTGTTCATTCATATACAAGTAAAAACATGATGAGATCCTGACATAACCACTATCATAATACATATTCATAACTAGCATAATAATAAAAGAAATACTAAGGAAACAACAACCATATAATCAACATATAAACCAATATAATACTCATGAGGTAATAAGGAGAAATAAACTCATGTTAATGATGCAAAAGCAAACCTGGTATGTGACTACCACGTTCCACCCAACCATAGACATGGCTGAGCCAAATCTCTCTTCAGCTAGTCACCCCCGTGCCATATTCCAAGCATGAATGTGGGATCTCATAAAACACATAAATCAAAACCATCTAGGGCTTCCAGAGGCCACGCCACCTCAACCCATCAAACAATGATTCCACCTCATAGTCAGACATCACAAAACCATAACCAGATTGGTCTCTACCCAAGCCTTCCAGGGCTCTAGAGAATTTGTTCCAACCCAGCTTCTAGGACTAGTAACTCAACCCACGACTGTTGCCAGGCTCTAGAGCATTTGTCCAACCAAGGCTCCAGGACTAGTAACTCAACCCACAACTTCTCTGGGCTTCCATATCATTTGTCCAAATAGGGCTTCTAGGTCTACTAACTCAACCCAAGTTGTTATATGGCTTCGAGAGCATTTTTCCAACCAAGTCTCCATGACTAATAACCCAATCTAAGGTGTTATAGGGCTTCCAAAGTGTTTTTCCAACCAAGGCTCCAGGAACTAATAACTCAACCCAAGCTAAAGGAAACATGAGAACCAACCAAAAAAACAAGGAAATAAACCGATGACACCATGACTATCTAGGAAATGGTAAGGCTAGACAAATCCATTGTCAATCTAGGAAATCCTCCATGTCAATGACAAATCATAACCAAGAAAACACATGCATGTGTCATGCATGCCAAAACTAGTGAGGAAAACATACACGCAACTCGATACCTGCAAGAAAAACTTGTTGTAGTTGTTGATCCTAATGTCCTCTTGTGCTTTACTGCTCTTCCTTTTCCTTCTTGCTCCAAAACTCTAGTATGCCACACTGCTTCAAGAGGGCTCCAAGTAAACTCTAAGTGTCCAAGAGTATGAGAGAGAGAGAGAGAATAGAAGAGAGCTCCACCAAAACCCGTCAAAATCTTACCCACTGATCCTCAGAAGCCTTTTTATCAATGAGGCCTCCATTTTCTTCAATTTCCATTATTTTCCTTCATTTTCCTCCTCACATACAACCTATGACCATTCACCTTCATTTTCTCATAATTTCCTTTATTTTCATAAATAAATTCCAATTAATGCCTCATGCCTTTCCAAATCATTTTCCATTGCCTTTCCCAATTTCCTTTAGCCTTAATAACTAAAATGAACACCCACTAAGATGTTTTTCACACCATTCAACTTGGAATATGTGTCCCATGATCATGGTATTATATATTTCATGAATTTTAACTAGGGCTATTAGAGAACCCTCCCCCTAGGGTGAATACCATCCTTGGTGTTCAATGACACCTATAACCAACAAGACTGCTGAAAAAATAACATACTTCCCACAGAGCTTGATAACATAGCTCGTTGCATTATTTACAATGACCATCTATTAAAAATGTCAAAAATACCGTTTACTAGAGCTTTATAACATAACTCATTATGGTATTTACAATAACAACCTGTTGTGCTATTCAACAACCCCCCCATTTGTTAATATAATAGCTAATATTCTATTAATAAATGGGGACCCTTAAAAAATCTTTCCAAAAAATAAATTTAGCATTTAGGCATTTTCTTGTTAAATTTTTGGAATAAAGCAAGATATCAAGACAAAACCCTTTGAAAGCTAGCAAATGCTCGCCTTTTTCGCATGTCGCACGACCAAGCGTGTCAAAAGCCTTGTTAACGAACGAAACTCACAAAAAGTGATCAAAAGGGATTACCGCGCTTAACCTAGATGTTATTAGGATTTTTCATTTAAACTAAGTCCTAAGGCATTTCTTATTAAAATAAGGCCCGCATCGCATATCACCACTTACAAAGGGTGCACCCTCACAAAGTATCTTTAACCATGCAAAATGTGATATTGCGATGACACGGTTAGCCTTATTGCATCACATTGGAAATACTTAAGAAAGGTTTGAAACCTTACCAACCATGCGATATTGCGAAATGTGATAGAAGCCTGAACACGATTGAAAACTATGTTATAAAATAATACTTAAGTCCGTTGCACAATAAAAAAGGATTTATAAATAAAATCCTATCAAACAAGCTACGATTTAAACATGATAAGGAACGTCCCGCATTTTGCATCCCGCAGAAACCAAAGGAACTTTAAAGAAAGCGCACACACAAAATGCGATAATGTGATTTGCGATATTGCATCACAATCGTAAAATCAACATTCTCACAGCTAAAGCTTGCCACCTTAAAAAGTTTCTTTCCCAACTTATGATGCAAAACATTAATGAGCAATAAGGAACCATTAGTGGGAATTTACAATGGGTTAATGGCATTTACATTTGAAAAACGGCTCGATGTGATATGATATCTTCTCACCTGCATTTATTTAAAACTCCTTTCTTGTCACCTTTTCAAGGTTATCTGTATCATTCATTCTTATTTTAATTTTTACTTGTGTCTATCCGATAGCTTCTACTTTGCTCCATTTTCAGGAAAAATCCATAGCAAGTGTCATTGGGAGAAATGGAAAAGAGGGGAAAGGCAACCGCGTCTGAAAAGTCAGAAATGATCCCTCTATTCTCTGATACTACATGCAGTAGAGACGGAGGAACATCAACATGGGAAGTGATGTATGATTTATTAGAAGTATAGAAACCAAGACCTCTGGTAGAAAAGGCCACAGACTATTCTAATATTTCCTCCGACGCCTCCTTCTTTGAGACATCATGTTCCTTTCGACACCGCATAGCCATAAGACCAAAGATAACTCCATATACAGATATGGTTAAGTGGATAATTGGCATGGTGGACATCTTGGACAGAGAATTCAAGAATAACAGGCAGGAGGTTATGGGATCTTTTTCACCAGATAGCCTGAGGCTTATGTAAAATTTACCAGAGCCACAAAAGCTCTACAATAAACAATTCCTCGAGAAATTTGCTAAGGAGAATGAAGACCCAACAGACTTCACGTGGACCTGGATAGAGAATGAAAGAAAGATAAAAAAGGGTAAGACAAGTATGTATTCTACAACATCTACCTCTCCCCCTTATAGTTTTGCAGTAGCTATGCTATATATATTGTTCGACAAGCCTGATAGTACCAAGTTTTCCCCAGAATGGCTACCATTAATAGAAGCAGTTGTAAACGGAAAAATAATGAATTGGGCCCAAATTTTGTCGTATAATTTGGAAAAATCCATTATGGAGTATAGGAGAAAGAGGAGTCCCTCTTCAAGGGTTTACCCCCCATTTTTCATGAGTGCCTATGTAATGGAGGCAATTTGTTTTGCCTCCAAATTTCCTATCATGGGATGGAAGAAAACTGTGCATGAACTACTTCCTATCCATGTGTATCATAAGAGTTTGTGGGAGTCTCAGTTTCACCCCCATTTTTACAAGATTTGTCAAGGAGTTATGCTGCCTATCCATAAACAAGTCTACAATAGAACCGCCCCTAGGTTTTCCAAAGAAGTTGAAGTAGATATCCTACCTGTAGCTAGATGGTTTGGGGAGGAGACATTTACATATATCAGAGTATTTGGGAGCATTGATTCACCGCATGTCCTCCCATACTATGTCCCCGAAAAGTTAATAGCTAGGGAGATAGCCTACCAAACAGTAGGGGAAGGTGGGTTGAGCAAAGGATTGAAAGAACAGAAAAGGCCATTTGGCCTACATTTCCGTTGCAATGTGGTGCTCTTGCACTACAAGGTTTTGGGCATGCATGCAAAGAGGCAGAGATTATGAAATCTATAAAATACACTACATTCCCAGGAAGGCAGTATGACCCAAATGGTACTGCCAAGGACTTCATTACTATGGTGAAAGTGAAATCGTTCACCCATGAGGAAGATTCCTTTGATGACCTGTTCCTATAGAAAGAGAAATTTTTAGATGTGACGCATATGGCATCACTACTTTTTGCCCTAGATGATGTTGAAACTTTTCATGAATATAGAGAGAGGAGATTATTAAAGGTCCCATTGGACCTGCTACAGATTGAACTAATAAGGGAGCCAAATCCAAATGTAATCTTGGAGGGTAGCTCCAAAGAGAATATGAATGGAATATAAATCTAAAGATCAATTGAAAAAAATTCATAAGAGTTGAAACCCCTCCACAACTTTGACTTCTTCTAGATCTCGTTCATAATCTCCAGATCATAAATCCGAAGTTGTAGAAATATCTTTGTCGTCTCCTGAAGTATTAAGACACCCATCTTCTTTAGATTACACTCTTGAGCCTCCCAAAGTTTTCTCTTTGATACATAAATTGGAACAGATATCCATTTCTGCCGAGAAACCCGAGAAACCTGAAACCTCTAAAGAAAGCGTCACTTCCTTATTACGAGAAATTGGTGTATTAACTCGATTGAAAAGTGAAAGGCTCGAAGTAACTCCTTTTGATTTTCCCATTCATTCACACTGTAAGAAAGTTGCCACATCAAGATATCACTTAGATACCAGTGATATCACTTCACCTTTCCCTTTATTTATTTCACCATTCACTTCTACTCAATCCACCTCTTCTCAACTATCCATTTCTTTAGCTAGTATTGCTACTAGTAGTACTAATCTAGTAGTAAGTTCTTCACCATCCATATACACGTATGGACTAGCCTTCACATTTTCACAATCCCCAACTCAAGTTATGGCCAATCAACCTGTTCAACCTTGGGCAAACCCTGGTGCTACACTGGTTACTAATCCAAATGCTCTCCTAGAAAACCCAGAAAAATGGGTACCTAAGTATAATCCTGATGATGGTCTTCCTGCCCAAGAACATGTAAATAACATTATGTTAGCCATGAATCTTAATGGAGTTTCACATGAAGATGTTGTAATTAGTCTGTTTCCTTATACTTTCCAGGGATCTGCAGGATCTTGGTATTTTTCCCTTCTAGTAGGCTCAATAAGAATCTGGGATACTTTTGAAGAAATATTTCTTGCAAAATTTGGTGATGATAGGACTATAACATCTTTAATCAATGATCTTTCCAACCTAAAAGAAAATTCAGACGAAAGGATCAAAGATTTCAACTCCAGATTTAACAAGTTACTGAACAAAATCCCAGCTGCCTCTAAACCTACAGTAGATGTACAAATAGAGTGGTACATATCCTCCCTTCCCTCTAATATCACAATTTTTGTAGATAGAGCCAATAAGGCTACCCTTGTAAAAAACATGAAAGAAGCTTTGTCTGTAGAAAGAAGAATCATTGACTTAGAAAAGAGGTCACAGATAGAAGAAAGGAAATCAAAGAAAGTGACATTCAAGGAAGATTCAAAAAAAAAAGTGTAGAAATTTGAATAACATAACACTTATTCACAGAGATTATCCTGATTATACATTATTTGTGGAATGCATGCATAATACGTAACCTCCTCTACCATTGATCATCAATTTTTGGAATTAAAAAAAACAATCGCATGCGCACATTGAAACATCAATCACACATATCAACACAGTATGTAATGGGGAAAGCATACAGATGAAAACCCCCAACTATCTGTATATTATAATGATAGAGAACATGTAACAATACATAGTACAATACTCCTCCCAAGTACTCAGTACTATCTCCACATGCTACACACAAACTAGCTCAGATCTGAACAAGTCACAGGTTCAAATCTCCTCCACTGTTTGCCTGCCTCTACTGTGCAATCCAAGTTGAGAATAGATCAGATCCAAGTTCGAATTCCCTTGGCTTGTACTGTGCAATCCTCATTGGCAATCTCAATCAATGATTGTGCAAATCTCATGCACAGTTATAGTCACAACTGATAGTAGTCTCACCCTTTCACCCACCTCTAACACTTGTCTCCACTGAACTGTCCATGCACTGAGTTAACTGATGTATTCTTTAGTTGATTTATGAGTTAATAATTAGTGAATTAACTAATAATTAATTCATATCACTCATCACTAGTGTATTTAGCAGTTAGACTAAATACAACTAGTTCAACAAAGTCAAACTGAACACAACTCCATCAACTCCTCAATCAACTCCACCAAACTTAATCACTTGAGTTCTAACTGAAGTCCATCATGCAATAGCTCAAATAACCCATAGGAAAAGCGTATTTCCTTCTGGCAGTTGCATGTGCCACATCCGTAGCTCGAACTGAAGTGCTGCAAGAGGATAAGATAATGTTTATAGTCCAAATATTATTAAGAGCTACTAATATTCGACTGTTCTATTTTTTTGACTGGCAGTCTAAAAATAGACTCTGCCCATATGTCTAAAAATAGAGGTCCATCTATTTTTACCAACATGACCAATCATAAATAGCATCCTGCAACTGATAGACCATGATCCATATGTCTAAAAATAGACATAGTCTAAAAATAGACTTTGCGCCAAAAATAGCCTACGGGCCCACTTAGTGAAGGCGACTTCTCTTCACTAAGCTCCATCATCTTGTTGCATTTTCAACACTCCCTCTCAACAAGATATGGATTATCTGAAACCCCTATCCTGCCTCTGTGGTATTTGAATTTGCTCCTGGTGAGCGCCTTCGTTAAGATATCAGCATCCTGATCCTCCGTGGGAATGTATGAAAGTAACATGATTCTCCGCTGCACACAATCTCTGATATGATGGTACCTAATGTTGATGTTCTTGGATCTATCATGAAATACTGGATTAGCCGAGAGTTTAATGCAACTCTGGTTATCACAATAAATCACAGTAGGCTCCAAGTGTGACCCGAACAACCCGACCAGGATCTTCCTCATCCATATAGCCTCGCATGTAGCCAAACTTGCTGCCATATACTCGGCCTCTGCTGAACTGAGTGCCATGGATCTCTGCTTCCTATTGTACCAAGAAACTGTTGTCGACTTGATACTGAAGATCCCTCCAGATGTGCTCTTTCTGTCCATTGGGCTCCCTGCCCAATCTGCATTCGTGAAGCCACATAGCTTCACCTCATCCTCGTGTCTGTACCACAATCCATATCCCGATGTGCCTATGAGATAACGCAATACATGCTTGCCTGCCTTCCAGAAGAGCTTGGTTGGCTTAACAATAGCTTGTGAAAGCTGGTTAACAACATAGCATATATCGGGTCATGTATTGACCAGATACATAAGCGACCCCTGTCGATAAACAGTGGCATCCACTACCTCCGCTGAAGTAGAATCCTCCTTCCTCCAACCTCCAGGAAGAGGAGTATCAACAGGCTTGCAGCCATGCATGTTGAACTTCTCCAGTATCTCCCGGGAATACTTACCCTAAGAAAAAAATAGTCCATCACTGCGCTGCCAAATTTCCAATCCCAGGAAATAATGAAGGAGGCCCAAGTCCTTCATCTCAAACTCTCTAGCAAGATCCTCCTTGCATGAAAGTATCAACAACGCATCTCCCATCAAAATCAAATCATCTACATAAAGTACAATGATCAGCAACTTACCCTCCACCACAATCTGGTATAGGTTAGGATCCGCCTCACTCTTGAAGAATCTAGTTTGGTGAAATAACTGTCTATCCATGTGTACCAAGCACGAGGTGCTTGTTTCAACCCATACAACGCTCTCTTGAGCCTGCACACATGCGACTCGCTGCTGAAGATCTCGAAACCTTTGGGCTGCTCTATGTACACCTCCTTCTTAATGACTTTGTTGAGGAACGTAGTCTTCACATCCATCTGATGGATGCGCCACCCCATCTGCGCTGAGAGAGCAAGAATCGTTTGTATGGAAGAATACCTTGCGACAGGTGCAAAGGTCTCCTCATAATCGATCCCCTCTATCTGTGAGAAGCCTCGGGCAACAAATCTTGCCTTGTACTTCTCCACATTCCCGTCAGCTGCCTACTTCACTTTGTATATCCATCTCGAACCCACCACTGATTTCCCGTCCGGTCTTGGGACAATCTCCCATGCACTATTTCTGACAATCGAATCATTCTCTTCCACCATGGCATCTACCCATTCGGGATCCTCCACAGCTTCCTCGAAAGAGGATGGCTTAGTCACGACACATTTTCTCACAAGAGCCATGTATCCAGTGTACTGATCAGGTGACTATCTCTGTCTGCGCTATGCTGTAGGTGGTCCTACAACCTTCTCTGTATCATGAGCCAGTCGCTCAGCTTCTGTAGTGCGCTTTCGCCCTCTGATGGTTTGCGTTGCATGAGTGGTCCCTTCCACTCCATGAACTTCATCTTGTGGCTAATCCACATCCTAAAGTTCATCCTTAGGAACTAATAGCTCCTCATCTGCATGCAAGTGTGGCTTCCTCTCAAGCGAACACTTCATGGCTTTCTCCTCCTGAAATTTGATATCCCATCGCACAACAGTCTTGCGACTGTCTGGAAAATACACATGATAGTTGTGAGGCGTATCAGTGTACCCCACAAATATCCCAACCTCTGCGGTTGGCTCCAGCTTCTTCTTGGCATCCTTCGTCACATGCATGTAAACAGGAGAACCAAAAATCCTCAAATGGGAAATATCAGGCCTCTTACCAGAATAAGCCTCCTCGGGTGTACTCATGCCAAGTATCTTGTGAGGACAACGGTTCTGCACATATACTGCAGTATTGCATGCCTCCACCCACAAGTGAAGGGGTAGGCCCTGATCATGCAACATCGCCCGTGCAACACCCCCGATCGTTCTGTTCTTCCGCTCAGAAACCCCGTTTTGCTGTGGGTTATGGGGAGCTATGAGCTCTCTTCGAATCCCTTTTGCGCTGCAGAAGTCCTTGAACTCACTAGAGATGAATTCGCCACCATTGTTGCTCCTAAGAGCCTTCACCTTCTTCCCTGATTCCTTCTCGACTAGTGCTTTGAACTCAAAGAACTTTGAGTATGTCTCACTCTTCTTTTGCATGAAGAAGATCCAGCACTTACGAGAGAAATCATCAACAAAGATCACATAGTACTTGTGCTTTGCTCTCGAAGCTACTGAGAAAGGTCCACACACGTCTATGTGAATTCTCTCAAGGATCTTCATGGCACGACTATCCTTCTCGTGAAAGGTGGCTTTCACAAATTTTCCCAAAGTACACCCCTTGCGTTGATCTGACTGCGCAAGAGTGCCTTTAGGAAGCCCAATAGAAATCTGTTGTAGTACCTTCAAGGCTCCATGGTGAAGGTGGCCCAATCTTCGGTGCCACATCTCGCCATCATCCTGGCTCACCAATCCTTCTACCTTGCATGCCATTGCTGCGCAACCATCTACATGCAATTAATAAAGGTTCTTGACTCGAACCCCTATCTTCTGAGTTTCTCCAGTTGTCTTACTGCGCAGGAAAGCATTTCCCTCGCTGAAGACAACATCATATCCCTTGTCTTCTAACATCGCCACAGAGATAAGATTCTTCTTCAATCCTGGAACATGCATCACTTCCTTCAATACGAAGGGTTTACCAGACTCCCTCTCAAAGGAAATGGTACCAATACCGGTTGCACTGTATCTACCATCATCTCCCATCTCGATGTGCACTCTAATATCTTTCTCATCCAGATCAGAAAACAAATCTCAATCTCCTGTCATGTGAAAAGACACACCACTATCCAAAAACCATACCGATCCCATCACACTTGATACCAAGCATGCGATCAGTGAAAAATCCAACTCAAACTATGAGGCTAAGGCCTCCCCCTATGCAGATCCAGTAGCTTGCTTATTTTTCTTCTTCTGCGGACAATTTGTGGCATAATGTCCGTGCTGGTGACAGTGAAAGCACTTCACCTTGGACATGTCCTGCTTCTTTCCTTTCGCACCGGAATGAGAAGCTTTCTTGTTCTTCCCCTTCTTTGCTTTGGTAGCCAAAGCGCAATTTTCTTCATCAGATGCCTTTGATGAAGATCTGTCCCTGGTATTCCGCCTGATCTCCTCTTGCACAAGATCAAACCAAAGTCTCTCCCATCCTGGCAATTTCTCCCGACAATTGACAGGGTCCTGATAGGAATGCCAACTCTTTGGAAGACCAAGGAGAGCCAAGCTCACCAAGTCCTCATCATTGACAGTCACTGTCATGCGGAAAGAGTCAATTTTGCGGACAAAACTGACCTCCCTAGAAGCTAAGGCTTTCTAGTGACAAACAAGACAAATAAACACTACCTTTCTCTAAACATGCATTTAGAATACAAGTAATCAGGTGATTATAACATACCTTTAGTCCAACGCTTTGTAGTAGTCTAGCCTCGCCGATCCGGATGAGCTCCTCCTTCTCTTCGAAACCTGCATTCACTAACAAGCCAAAAGATTAAATAGCACCTGATAAACTTATAAAATAACACATATCCATCATACAGACCAAGGAACATATGAAACAAATCATGAATAACAATCTGTTGAGAAAAATGAGTTCATTTGTATTAATTGGAAACAAAAGAAACCATTACAACCTGAGCCTTGGTGTTGTGCAGGTCCTTCCTAGGGTCCAGCAAGAGTTTTCCTTTACTTTTATTAGCTCACCCACTTCCAAATAAGGCTAGGAAAGGATGGGAATCTCTCCTCTCAAGCTTTACAAGGGAGTCCTAATTCCAGCAGCATCTACCCTTAGGAATGTTCAGCTTTCAACCTCCCCTCCCTTTGGCCCAATGCCTGTATTTATAGTGCTCTAGAGGAAGTTAATCAGGTCCACCATCAATGGGATAAGCCCCTCTTTGGATGGGATAGCTCCCCTCTTGATGGGATAAGTTCCTCTTTCATAGGGATACATGAACCATCTGGAGGCGCTCAATACACGTCAAACAAGCTTCTAGAATGCTCTAGAAATGACCACAAGTAACTTTTTTGGAGTGAAACTTGCGCCCTTTGACCTTTACAGGAGTATGCACCCTCCCCTTTACAGACAGAGTGTACAAGTACGCAGGTAATGTGAACTTGGGGTGCGTACACGCAGGTAAGGTTAAGAGAAACTGCGTACCCAGAGATATATAGATTTTTAAAGACTTTCTCTCTTTCTTGGAGTTTGACATGAAGAGCAGAGGTATGAGACTTGCCAAGGAGGATAGTATGACAGTTGATGGAGCCATACTAACTGCAAATAGTCATGGTGACAAATTTTAGTGTAACAGATTGCCCCCTAAAGTGCGAAGCCTGTAGTAGATTAGGGTTTCATATCATCTAGGAAGGGTGAAGTACTTTATCATTTCAAGGATTATCTTGTGGAGAGCCCAGTCGGAACCTGCAAGTATTCAACACAAAATACATATATAAGATCATATCATCGCTGAGGTAGGCATTCCCATACTCAGATTGAAAACTTTAACTAAGAAACTAACTACTGCTCTGATACAGGAATGATTTTGGAGTACCTCATAATCATAGACTTGTGTAGACACAGTATGGACGCAGCCATCTGTTTATAGTTGGTCTACTATACAATGAGTACAAAACTCCTCGCAGCCTGGATGGTGGAAACTAGATCCAGGGTCTTCATTTCTACTTCCCGAACAGGTACGATTCTATCCATGCGAATAAATGAGTTGATGTCGAACATGGTAGAAACCACTTGATTACCAGTCAATGATGTAAACTGTTAACAAGTGTGAGAGAGACCACCAGTGATGTCAATGGTTCTCAAAGTACCCAGTACAATCCATGAGATGTGAATGAATGAGTTGATGTCGAACATTTCATGGAATCCTTCGATCGAAAGTCAATGATGTAAACCGTCGTCAAAGGCGAGAAACCTGCCATTGATGCATGCAAATTTCAAGGTACTGACGATTTCTAGGTCATCTTTCTAGATAATGTGCTGATGTCGATAGAAAGCGACCCGTTGCAGGCAAGCCCACAACACGAAATCATAGATCAAGTTGAAGAAATGTAGCTGTAAGGATTGACTCAGGGATGGTCGAGATGGATGACGGGTATTTTGCAGATGAATGGTTTATTGCAAAGACCTCTTGAACACATAACGACACAACAGATGGCTTGGTGACATTTGACCCAAAGTTAATACCCGGCTGAAGACTTTCAATGTGGTTTGATCAACTGTGAGGCAAAGGATTTCCCAACCCAGGTGAATGAAAAGTGTCGTGTTCAGGAGTGGTGATAAGGCTTCTTCTGAGACAAAGGATAACAAATAGGCTCATTTTTCTCTCTTTTCCCCCACCATTTCTGGCAAGTACCTCTTTATTTTTTACAAGCTTGAGGAGGATAACATATGCTTGATTATAAGCTCATCCTTCGGATGAGTCCAACTTAGTTTTGATTCGAACCCTAAGAAGGAGTGGTCCGTTCCTGTTTGTAATCGAATAGGTCCTTTACTGTGAAATTTTAACGAGTCCAGTATAGGAGAAACTCAGCGTTTTTCAATTTTAGAGAGTCTGAAAAAACTTAAGAAGACTCCAGGTTGAACTTTTTCGTAAATTTGTGTCTCCCAAGCCCGAAAAAGTATAAAATAATACTTGAGAGAACCGCTTGATCTTGCGACCAAGGGGTACTTCCATGATTAGTGTCTTTGACCTGAAAAGTAAAAAGCGATCAAGGACACGTCGTTTTATTTCCAGTATCAAATTTGAAACGACAAAAATCCGACAATCTTTTCCTGTTTTTACGGTCAGAAAAGGGCTATAAGGGGACCGTCTTTTAATTCCGTTTTAACGAGTGTAAAAGAAACGCTCGGCAATCTTTTCATGTTTTAGGAGTCAGAAAAGGGCTTAAAACATGACTCTGATGTTTTTGTTTTGTGAAAAATAGCAATTTTCCCTGAAAATCCTTTTATCCTACACAAAAACCAACACATTACTCATACCTGTTTAAAGATAGATAAAAATACTTGAAAAATACCTTTTCATGGTGGAAAATAAACAAATTTGACATTCATTTACTCAAAAAACCTATAAAAAGGGCTTTTACCATTTCATTTTTACCATTTTACTGTTGAGGAGAGAAAAAGGGCTTTTGGCAACAAACTCCCCGTGGACATTGCGGAGAATCCGACCGTGGAAACTGAACGCCGTCTCATCAGGTATTCTACAACATCCTCCTCTTCATTTCCATCCGTTTAGAATTTGTTTTTAAGCATTAGTTTCATTTTTTGGAGGCCTTGGGGTTTCAAGGTCCGCTTTTCGGGGTACGCAGGTGCCCCATGGGTGACCTGCGTACCCCGACATTTTCTCAGTTGGGAAAATGTCGGGCGTATGCAGCTTACCTTAAGAGAACCTGCGTACATACGCCCTGTCTCTAAAGGCGGGCTGCGTACACCGCGGAATGGATTTTGAAACTCCCATTTCTCCAAAATGAACCAAAAACTTTTAAATTTATGGACTCTAACAGATGTTTTATGGTGTGTAGATTGCCCACCATGCTTGATTGGCACGAGAGAGAACACGAAGATGTCGATTTGGCCGCGATTAATCACCAACCTTCCATTGATGCTTTGAAGGCATGCGGTCTTTACAAATACTGGGCCATACCTAGCATGAGGGCCCAGGTGCGCTTTCTAGAGTGGCTGGTTGAAAAGTGGAACGTTCAGGATCAGTGCTTCTACATTGGAGGGCACCAGCTCGAGATAGAGCCCTCTGATATTTACTTTCTCACTGGTTTGCCCAAGAGGGGCAAACAATTGACTCTGTCCGGGACTAGGCCGGGTGGCCAGTCCATTGCTAGTCTCCGACTAGAGTGGTGTAATAACGAAAACTAGGATAAGGGGATAGAAATCAAAAAGACATCCCGACCTGAACTTATGGTAATTGCCTTTACAGTTAATAGACTTTGCAGGGCTGCCGCTTTGCACATTGCCACTGGATCCCAGATGCGGATGGCGATTGATTGCTATCAGAGCACCATTTTCAACTGGTGCGATGCTGTGTTGGCCAACTTAAAGGGCCAACTGACTAGGACAAAAAACGGACAGCTGAAGACTTTTGTATATGGACCTTTAGTTGTGAGTTTTGCCCTAGAGAGGGTTCCGATGCTGATCCCACAGCAGCTCACTGTTGAGGTTAGGCCTCCCCGAGAGCCTAAGTTGATGCGATGGGTTGTGGTGATGGCCCGTCATCCTGACGAGGGCACGGAGGTTGTCCAATTTAGACCGGAGTATTTTCACTGGTTAGAGAACCAGGTCTTCTCGATACAAGATTTTCCGTATGCCGGAGTTGATTTTTGTGGAGATCCGGACATGATTCTTCCACCGGGAGAACAGTGGGATGACACAGGTACTTCATTTTTCACAAGTTTTTAAATTATTTATATTTTTTTTTGTTTTTATATCGTCTCAAAACTGACAATGACAATTTTCAAAATGCAGATGTAGGCCCACAGCGTCCGGCCAATCTCCGGCCTTTCGAGAGGAGAGTACCAGTTGCACCGGCACCGGCCCCACAGGACGCGGTCGCAGAGACCCTAGCTGAGTTGGAACAAGACCTAGAGTGTCTTACGGCAGACATACCAGAGACGACTATAGATGATATTCCTATCAGACTTCAGCGCTATGTGGTCGCAGTCCCAAGACCTTTTAGGAGGTTCTTGTGTAGGGTAGCCCGTGCAGTGGTGTCGTATAGAGAGCACCACCAGTGATTGGACGGTCACTTTTGTAGACACATGTGACATTTTGGTTTTTTGTACTTATCATTTTTGCCGATCATAAGGTGTTTTTCAACCTATGATCGAAGACGATGTATTTTTTGACACACTCCTATCTATATATATCATTATTACCGGCTTATCTTG
Source organism: Pinus tabuliformis (assembly GCA_031772625.1). NCBI lineage: Eukaryota > Viridiplantae > Streptophyta > Pinopsida > Pinales > Pinaceae > Pinus > Pinus tabuliformis. Next base: position 1,768,863,198 of record CM062819.1, read on the forward strand.
TTAAACATGTGTGATGAAATGTTTTTTAAATTTACATGTATGATTATCGCAAATGTCTATCTAACATTCGAGAAGAAATTGCATCTGCTAATGTATTTAAAGACCTTGGAATATTCTGATACTCAATGTAATCAAACTCACGTTCCAAGAGACGCACTCTCAAAAATAACCTTAATAACACTGGATTTCTAATGGCATAAACTCTATTAAGCTGTAATACAATGAGTTCAGAATCTAACCTCACTATCAAACTCCGAATCCCAAATGAAATAGATTCAGACAATAACTCAATCACTGCACTGTATTCTGCAATGTTGTTTGTTCTATGACCGAGGCTCACCCCATGCATAGAAACTAACTCGTTAGAGGGCGAATAGATAACCCAAGCTGCGGAAGAGATATTCCCTGTACTACGACAAGCACCATCAGCGAATCCAATGTACGTTTGGAGAGGCGTCGACATCTGCAATATCAAGAGTAAAACCAAGATAAGCCAGAATAATGACGAAAAACACACTCTCTAAGCTAAGCACACTGTTTATACTAACAAACACACCAGCTAGAAAGAAAAATCTAACCTAACTAAATCTCCATACCCATCATTTAAGCATAATACCTCTTTACGTAAAGTCCATTTCTGGGTTTACCCAAAGAGTCCCCATCAAAATCTACCAGCTCATAGGCCCCTTTTGCTAGCTTTCGCTTGACAATGTAGGGCCCATGCCACATAGGAACGAATTTTCTAGCACCTAATTTATCATTAGCTTGATCATATAATAGCACTAGGTCTCCTTCCGAAAATTTTCGAGGGGTCACGTTGCGATCATACTGAGCTTTCATCCGTTTTGCGTGAGTCTTGATTGCCAATGCAGCGTCACGTCGAGTCTCATCTAATTGAGCTAAGTATAATAGATGCTTCTCCTCTTCAGAAGTAGCTGGAAGTAATTCGACAGCCATTTGAAGTGACGGGATTTCGCTTCAATGGGTAGCACTGCTTCCAAACCATAAACTAGTTGGAAAGGAGTGAACCCTGTTGATGTTTTCACTGAGGTTCGGTACGCCCAAAGTGCGGAAAATAACATGTTGTGCCAATTCGACCGATGAATACCAATGATTTGTCGGATCATGATAACTAAAACTTTGTTGATGGACTCAACCAGGCCATTGGCTTGTGGATAATAAGGAGTTGAGCTATCGTGACGCAAACCAAGCTGGCCTGTAAGTTCTGTCATCATAACGTTTCGAAAATGGCGCCCATGGTCAGTGATTATCGCTTGTGGGACACCAAACCTAGCAATAATGTGATTGAATACGAAAATTGCAGCTGTCTTGCCGTCTGCCTCGAATGTAGGCATCGCCTCGGCCCACTTAGTAAAATAATCAACCGCAAGGATGATATACGCATGCCCCCGGCCGAGTGAGGGTTACATGTAATAAAATCGATACCCCATTTAGCAAAAGGACCAACGACAATTATAGGGTGGAGAGGAGCAGGTGGTGCGCGCATCTTGTGATCAAACACTTGACAGTTGTGGCATTTCCGGACCGCAATAATACAATATTTAAATAAGGACGGCCAGAAGTAGCCACCGCGCAATATCTTTTGGGCTGTGGCATACCCAGACATATGACCGCCACACGCTCCAGAGTGACAGTCATTCAAAACCCTTTCAGCTTCCTCGTGAGTTAAGCAACGACGAAAAACTAAGTCCGCCCCACGGCGATAAAGAGCATCTCCAATAATTTTGTACTTTTGGGACTGGAATCGAATTTTCCGACGTTCCGACTTTGAAACTTTGGGCCAAAAGGATTAGGTCTGGAGATAGACAATTATATCTCCATACCACGGATCTAAAGTGCTGATGAGAAACAAATATTCGTCCGCAATGGATTCCTCTGCCACAGTTTCTGTGTTAGCACGCGGGAAATCACACATCAACTCTTCAAAAACTAAATATTTCTTAGACTTAGACTTTTCAAATTCCAAGTCGAACTCCTGCAGGATAACGATCCATTTAGAGTACTTGCCCCCTAGCAATTGTTTATTCAAAATGTAGATCATAGGGTTGTAATCTGAAATGACTGTAGTTTTACAGAGAAGAATGTAGTGACGAAAATGTTGGACAGCTTGAACGGCTGCCAAGGCCAATTTCTCCACATGTGAATATTTGAGCTCAGTGGGATTTAACGTCCGACTAAGGTAATAGATCACATGTTCCGTTCCGAATTCATCTTCCTGTACTAAGACCATTCCAATGGTGGAATGAGCGGCGGCGAGGTACAAAAAGTAATCCTGGTTGTAGTTGGGAGGATGCAGCAACGGTGCATGGGTCAACGCGTGCTTAAGCGCATCAAAAGATTTCTGAGCTATCTCATCCCAAGAAAATTGAGCGTTTTGTTTCAACAACCGGGTAAAACCCTTGGTAATCTCGGCGTAGTTAGGAATGAATCGGCGTAAAAAGTTTGCTTTCCCCTGCAAACTTTGGAGTTGGCGAAGACTCGAAGGAGGAGGCAATTTGATGATAGCTTCTACCTTCGAGGGATCGACGCGGATGCCAGCTTTTGAAACTACAAATCCCAGCAATCGTCCCATTTCTATACAGAAGACACATTTTTGTGGGTTCAACCGTATACGATAATGCCTACACCTCATAAAAATTGCTCGTAAATGGACAAGTTGATCAGCTCGATGTAAGGAGTGAGCGGGCAAATCATCGAGATACGGTTGCACAATGTGTTTGATGTCATGAAACGCATAAGACATTGCCCTTTGAAAAGTGGCTCCGTCATTCTTAAGCCCAAAAGGTAACTTGCAATAAGAAAATGTCCCCCATGGACAAATGAAAGCCATTTTTGGTTGATCGGTAGGTAGAATATTGATTTGGTTGTAACTGGAAAAACCGTCCATAAAGGAAAATATTTCACTGCCGGCACAATCATCAATCATTTGATCGATATAGGGTGTTGGATAGTTGTCTTTGGGACAAGCACGATTGATATCCCTATAGTCGATACATATTCTTATTGTTCCCTGTTTTTTGTTAACCGGAAAAATATTCGATACCCAATCCGTTAACGGGATTGGATAAATGAAACCTGCTTTCAATAGCTTCTCAAATTCTGCTTTAATCGCAGCCGCTTTTCGTGGGTGAATCTGACGCAAACGTTGCCGGACGGGTTTAACATCCGGGTAAGTCTTGATCTCATGGACAACAATTGCGGGATCAATTCCTGGCATTTCCTCGTAAGACCAGGCAAACACGTCGCGGAATTCTTGAAATAGGGCCTTGTATGTCTGAATTTCGTCATCTGAACACGAGGCACCTATATGAATGTGCTCAACAATTCCGGGCTTGACTGAAATGTCAATGGGAATAGTGCGAGAAATGTTTCCCAAATTCAGCTCTAAGTCAAGATGCTTCATTGGACTCTGAGCTTCTTTGACATATTCAGCTATAAAGATTGATGAGAAATCATTTTCAAAACGATCATCCTCAGGTAAAAATGAAGACCTATGATGGAGATCTTCCCATGGTAAATCGTCTACGCACAGGACTTCACAAAGTTGTTCGTCAGATGACACAACTTCGGGAAATGTTATTAACTCCGAGGTTGACGCGAAAAGGCATTCCTCACGGACCACATTCATTTGGTCGATTTTGGTTGAACTCAGGTCGGAAAAAGACTGCACGGCTTCATAGGCAATTTCATATGGACTCAAAGGCATTGCATCACCAAATGAGTCTATCTCAAATTCAGAAGGAATGATCCAAGGATCATCATAAACAATGGTGTCTGAAGTAATCATATGAATAGATGCAAATGAAGACACAGCGTTGATTGGAGGAAAAGGAAAAGTTCCCAGTAAACCGGCATCTTTAACTAATCCTACGCCAACATCCTTGTAAGGGATATTCGTTTTACTGACATGCTGGATACTCTCTGAAGAGGCTGGGTCGGATGAAAAGTAAGCCAGCTGGTCTATTGTTACGATCTTGCCATTATGTGGAAAGTTTATTACTCTGAAGACCGATGAAACGACCGCTTTCATAGCGTAAGACCAACTTCGACCCAAAAGAAGGTTGTAGTCTAGAGGGGCATCAACCACCTCCACATCTAAACTAACGGTTTTTCCTTCAACCCCTATAGGCAAATCCTGTAGAATGCCAAATGGATGGAACCCACGGCCATCAAAGGCCTTAAGAATTGTCGGGGATTGATTCAGTGAAGGAGAACCAAGCGATCTCCAACACTGTATCGACATAATACACGTGGAAGCTCCCTCATCAATTACAGTCCGATGAATAGGCCTGTTTTTGACTATCACTGGGATCTGGAAAGCCATCTGATGAGGCAAACGCGGTGTACTATTTTCTAGATCAAAGATTATTAGGTTCGGGTCCTGAACATCAACAGCTCCTATAGTCGACAAAAGTAATTTTCGTTGTGCTGGGCATGATTGCAGCACTTCCAAAGCCGACATTGCTAAATCCTCAACAATGTTGTAATTCTGGGCCGCTCTCGCATGTGGATTGAAAGCAGACCTTCGAAGTACACCCTTGGCGGGCGGTTTGATTACTAAGTCAGGGTTAGGTTTCTCGATCTGTAGTGGATCGGAACCGGGAGCTGAGGTTGATGGATTTGAATGAGAAGATTCTGCTTCTTTCGATCCATCAACAGGACTTTTACTACCATAATCTTGCGATCGAGTCGCAATCCTTACATGAGACATCATCAATATGGGTTCTTCACTGGCACTCGGGGAAGAACCTATCATCTTACTCTCCTGCTTTGGAAATGGATCTTTCAAAACAGTAGGAGTTGGAGAACCCTTGACGATTTTCACAACCTCGGCCCGATGAGGGCAATCTCTTGTAAAATGATCCTCTTCACAAATAAGACAAGGATATCGAGGTTTGCGCTTTTCGTCATTGGTTTCCGACTTTTCTGTTTTCTCCTTTAGAGTCTTGTCTGCTTTACTCTTCTTCTTACCTTTCTTCTTCCCACTATTTTTTGATTTAGCCGTAGATGACTCTACAGCGTGGATATCAGCGGAAATTTCAGGAGAAGATTCTCCTGTCGGGGAATCTGGTAAGGTTATAATGGGCGAAGAATTCTTTGAAGACTTCTTCTTTCTTTTAGTATTTACCGTACCAATCATGCCATCAGCAGCATGAGATCCCGAAGGAGCAGCAGCGATTTGATTTGACTTTGGAAGATCTGGGATCTTTTCGTGTAACGTACCCGACTGAGTGTAAACTAAGTCAAGGTACTGCGCTTGAGCAATCACTTGCTCCTCAGTAACTACTCTGGCCTTAGCTACGTCTTCAGTAATCTTCGGTAACAATGATTTAACAAACCATTCAGCTAATATTTGGTCTGGGATAAAAAATTTCACTAATCGCCTTCGACGTCTCCATTCATGTATATGATCGGAAATATAAGTGGACGTCGACTATTTTAGTGAAGTTAGTAGCTCCGTGCCATTATCATACCTGACCGGCAACTGAAAATGAGTTAGGAACGAGGTAGCTAACTGACTAAAATTGTAAAAAGAGGCCCGTGGTAACTCAATGTACCACTTGGCCGCGAGACCAATGAGCGTACGCTGGAAAAGACGTAAGCGGATCGAATCATCCGAGATGGAATTTGAAGCACACCAGAGGTGGTAAGTCATCACATGATTTGACGGATCCTCTCCAGACTTACCCTCAAACTTGGGAATGTCACTGGGCAACTTATTTGGCATTGGCGGCCAAAACGGAAGATAATTTATTGGATCGTTCGTTAGGCGCGACAAGTCTGGTAAATCCAAAGTTGCGATAAACGGTAATTGCCGATTAGGATCCCTAAAACTCTGGGTCACAAGACCAGTCCCAGGAGGAGGATATCCAGGATAACTTGGAATAGGAATCGCATTCGGGATATTGTATCCTCCCGGAAAACCAGGATTAACCGGACCGTACTGGGGTTGCTGAGGTTGTTGATAAGTGTACCCAGGATACGGCTGATACTGGTAAACTGGCTGTTGGACAGCATGCCCGTATTGGTACTGTCCCTGGTACGGTTGATAAGCAAATTGTGGTTGACTAGTAACAACCGTACTTAAACCAGGTTGTCCTACAGGCATCTGAACCATAGTTTGAACCGTAGATCCAGACAATGGTAAAGATGTCTGAGGAGTAGTTGCAGAGATAGTAGAAACCGGAGCTGTCGATACTCCAAAGGTAAGTGTGGTGGAAGGAACAGATGTTGCGGTAGTTACAACAGTCGTTTGAGATGGAGTACTAGGTGCAATGGGCGACTGAGTAACTACCGAAGGTACAGAAGTTTGAACATTAGACTGGACCGGTTGCTGGGGTGAACCAGAAACTAAAGGTTGTCCAGCTTGAGATGACAACTGTACGCTTGGCTGCAACACTTGTTGAAATTGCGATGGATCCCACACTATGTTCATTCCGGGGTATTGACCCACGACAGGTTGAGGATATTGAGATCCATAACCGGATTGAGGGTAGGATTGATAATTGAAAGGTACATTTCCCGTACCTTGAAGATAAGATTGACCTTGAGGTGGTTGATAACCTTGACTTGAGTAGTGACCTTGAGGTAGATACCCTTGAGGTAAATACTGATACTGGGGTTGACCTTGAGCTATGAATTGATACTGAGGTTGACCTTGGGGTGCATATTGAGGCTGGGGTTGACCTTGAGGAATGTATTGTACTATGGGTACATACTGTCCTTGAGGTTGCCCCCCAGACGCAATTTGTGTACCTTGAGGTTGCCCCCCAGGCGTTAACTGGCCACCTTGAGGTTGAGAACCGGGAACTGAACCTGACATCATGTAAATGTCTCCTACACCCAACAGTTTATTACCATTGTTTCCAGCTAATAACCCATGTTCAATGGGTTGAGGAGATGCTCCCGCAAAAGTACCAGAAAGTGACTGATACCCAGAGGGAACAGAAGGACCGCCGTACAAGAAAGATTCAGGAGATTGAGTGAACACGGACGACTGACCAGACATATTTACAGGAGTATAAATACCTCCAGGTGGAAAAGGAGTACGAGGTGGAGAAAAACTTGACCCTGAGTTGTCTAAATAATTGGTTAACGAAAGGTACCAAGTAGTGCTTCTAGGAGGACTGTAAAAGATGGATTCACGCTCCCTTAGATCAATAGTAGGTTGATCTTCAAGGATAGAGACGCCAAATTCTTCCTCTGGAGCAAGTTCTTCAATAGCTATCAAACCAGCAGGAAGATTTTCGGTGATGACTCTTTCTACCCTAGGTGAATCAGGAGCACTAGAAGTTGGAGTAATAGGTTCAGATATTTCAGGTTCTTCGCCTATATCACTAGTAGATGAAAAACTACCAGCAAGCTTGGAAACTACAACAGCTTTGGGATTATAACCTGTTTCTAGACCTTGGTAATCTGGATGGACTACCAACGACGACTCTCCTTCTTCAGGTGAACCTACTTTACTTCCACTAGGAGTTACAAGGACTTTCAAACCTTCATAATGACCCGGGACGTATTCAGGAGGTTCGCCCCGAAGTCTACAGGACTTCCTCAACAAATCGGCCACGGTAACAATCTTAGGAGACTTGCCCCGAAGTCTACGGGACTGTCTCGGTAATTCAGCCACAGTTAAAAACTTTTAACTACTGCACACGCAAACAAAGTAAAATCTCAAAGCAAACCGCCTAAAGTCTCTAAAGAACCAAAGAAATTCGAATCACACACCTAAAGAATCTAGGGCGTCAAACCATACACAAACAGTAGCCTTCCAGACCGAAAACACTAGTTGGAGATGAAACCCAACATCGCCGAATTCAGTACAGAAGTGATGGGTGGAACAGTTACCCCGACAACCTGCTTAATGAATAGACCGGCACAAGTTCCTCCACTTTAACCGTCTCGAGTGAAGTGAACCCCCTGGAAAATCCAAGTGAGTCTAGCCGACGTCTGCTCCAGGTACAGTGGGATCTTCCCTCCACCGTCAGCTCGGTAGAATCCTAAAGATAATGGTCACTAAGGTTACCAACAGCAACAAATATACCTGGGGAAACAGTCTACGACCCGATAGCACGCAAGGGCAGAGTAACAAGCTCAATCCCCTTGCCGGCTCCTTGAAAATAATCCAAGGTTTACCGACAAGTGACCCCAGGCTCCTCGATAATAATCCGAGGTTTACCGTTTGTAGTACGTGCGTATCTGGCGTCTTTCCCAATGAAGGAGGATTGATCCCCTCACTGGTTCGGACACGGTCTCGTGCTTCTCCTTTAAGAGGAGCTTTCCCAGAGTACAAATTAAACAATTGGGTTTATCCTACCACAAGATGAGCTACTTGTTTGGTTTTACTGTCTTGGAGAGTTAATTACTCTCCTACTCCAAGACACTAGCCTGATCTATATTGGTGTTTCAGAGCCCTAGTAAATAAAAGTTACTAAGTTGATTTTACTTTAAGCGTTAATTTTTATGGCTTTTCTTTAAGACAAAAGGTAGTGGAGATGAAACTGATGGTGTGTAGACTCGACTCAAATCCACTAAAAAGATGCACATAGGATGATTTATACTAATTTTATTTTTCAATGAATTCCCTAGCTAAGAGAGTTGAAGAATGCAAAATTGACATAAAGACAACTTTCTTGGCAATGAAAATCAAAGAAACAAACTCTTTATCTTTTCCAAAACATACAACACATGACCACTAATTACTTCACGAAAATTCCTTTTCTTTCAAAGACTCAAATGCTACCAAAGCAAACTTTTCTTCAAAAGAGTTTTTTTTTTTTGTATTTTTCCCTATATTAATCAAAGCATGTAAAACTTACTTTAACAGAAATCAAAGTTAAAAAATCTATGGCAATCAAATCAACTCAATTTCACACAAAAGCAAATCTAAGAGAAATGCACCTAAAAGTAAATCTAATGAGGCAAAAGCCTACTAAGTATGATTCCAGGATGTTTTACTCAGTCAAATTTTAACTAAGGACTAGTTAATGCAGAATCAAAAACCAGTCAAAAACAAAAATCAAAATCTTTTGTTCTTTTTCTTAAGAATAAAATTCAAAGTTCAATCAACAAACTTTTTCGAGATTTCGGCAAAGAGACAACACAAAGGAAGGTTTCTCACAAGGGTGGATTCTATGAAAGGCCCGACTCCTAAGAAGACTGAACAAAACCAGGGAGATCCAAGGTTTTACAACTTCTAAAGCCAAAGTCACTATAGGACCAGTGCAAAAATCAAACCCTAGGGAAAAATCTCTATGAATTTCACTAAAACTCTTGACAATGACGAAACAAGCTTAGGTGAAGATTTATGACAGGTAACCAGTGGATCTGGGCAGAAAAACAAATTAAAAAACAAAATCTAAGAGGCAAAAAAGGGAGAAAATTGAAATTTTCTCAATTTTGACAGGGTACGCAGGCAACCTGTTTGCACAGGTGCGTGTACGCTCTGTGCACAAAGCTGCAGTGCGTACAGGTATGCACTGTGCTCAACTCAGAGGGTGCGTACTGCTAGCAAAACTAAGAAAAACTAAAATCTAATTTAACCCTAAGCTAGCCCACCCAAATACACAGTCAAACAGCCAAAAACCAGAAAACAAACGACTTTTCTCAGATCAAAGTTTCACACAAAGGAAAAATCATTCACATCAATGGATTCCCCAGCGGAGTCGCCATTTTGTCATGCGGAAAGAGTCGATTTTGCGGACAAAACCGACCTCCCTAGAAGCTAAGGCTTTCTAGTGACAAACAAGACAAATAAACACTACCTTTCTCTAAACATGCATTTAGAATACAAGTAATCAGGTGATTATAACATACCTTTAGTCCAACACATTGTAGTAGTCCAACCTCGCCGATCCGGATGAGCTCCTCCTTCTCTTCGAAACCTGCATTCACTAACAAGCCAAAAGATTAAATAGCACCTGATAAACTTATAAAATAACACATATCCATCATACAGACCAAGGAACATATGAAACAAATCATGAATAACAATCTGTTGAGAAAAATGAGTTCATTTGTATTAATTGGAAACAAAAGAAACCATTACAACCTGAGCCTTGGTGTTGTGCAGGTCCCTCCTAGGGTCCAGCAAGAGTTTTCCTTTACTTTTATCAGCTCACCCACTTCCAAATAAGGCTAGGAAAGGATGGGAATCTCTCCTCTCAAGCTTTACAAGGGAGTCCTAATTCCAGCAGCATCTACCCTTAGGAATGTTCAGCTTTCAACCTCCCCTCCCTTTGGCCCAATGCCTGTATTTATAGTGCTCTAGAGGAAGTTAATCAGGTCCACCATCAATGGGATAAGCCCCTCTTTGGATGGGATAGCTCCCCTCTTGATGGGATAAGTTCCTCTTTCATAGGGATACATGAACCATCTGGAGGCACTCAATACACGTCAAACAAGCTTCTAGAATGCTCTAGAAATGACCACAAGTAACTTTTTTGGAGTGAAACTTGCGCCCTTTGACCTTTACAGGAGTACGCACCCTCCCCTTTACAGACAGAGTGTACAAGTACGCAGGTAATGTGAACTTGGGGTGCGTACACGCAGGTAAGGTTAAGAGAAACTGCGTACCCAGAGATATATAGATTTTTAAAGACTTTCTCTCTTTCTTGGAGTTTGACATGAAGAGCAGAGGTATGAGACTTGCCAAGGAGGATAGTATGACAGTTGATGGAGCCATACTAACTGCAAATAGTCATGGTGACAAATTTTAGTGTAACAGTCACGCCCACACTTCCCAGCTCATCCCGACATTGGATGAACTTCGTGAGATACTTGGGCATACTGTCTCCTTTCTCACACTTAATGTTTCTGAGTTTATCCTTGAGCGCCAACTTCCTCTGGTCGCTCTTTCTTTGGAATAAATCTGTCAACGCTTTCCACATCAAGTATGGAGAAGCCTTTCCATGCAAGATGGATATAATGTGATCCTTCACGCCCTCCAACAGAATCCTTCGACACTTTGTTGTCTTCTTTTGCCAAGCCTCAACTTGAGCAGCATCAGTAGGCTTTGGGACCTCAGCCTCTATGAAATCCTTCAACCCATTGTCATCTAACACCACCTCCATCTTGTCTTTCCATGCAATACAATTCGAGCTTCCTTCAAGGGCATACTCCAATCGCAATCCGTTGAAAGACATTTCAACTTCGACACCAAGAAAACACTGCTGCAATTCAAATTCCACCAGCTCAAAACTCAACCGCTTCTGATCTAAAATTCGTGAGAAAAAAGTATTTCTTGTACAGAGATTGACTATATGGGCATTTACCGGATATCTCACCTTCCAAAAGAAGGATGAATCTAGAGGCTACTTGGCCCGATTACAGACTCTGCCTGAAGAAATAAAAATGTAATCACTTTATGAATAATAGATCTGATGATAAACTTCGCTCTGATACCATGTATAAATTTTAATAATATAACACTTATTCATAGAGATTATCCTGATTATACACTATTTGCGGAATGCATGCATAATACATAACCTCCTCTACCATTGATCACCAATTTGCGGAATTAAAAAAAACAATCGCATGCACACATTGAAACATCAATCGCACATATCAAAACAGTATGTAATGGGGAAAGCAAACAGCTGAAAACCCCCAACTATCTGTATATTATAATGATAGAGAACATGTAACAATACATAGTACAATACTCCTCACAAGTACTCAGTACTATCACCACATGCTACACACAAACTAGCTCAGATCTAAACAAGTCACGGGTTCAAATCTCCTCCACTGTTTGCCTGCCTCTACTGCGCAATCCAAGTTGAGAATAGATCATATCCAAGTTCGAATTCCCTTGGCTTGTATTGCGTAATCCTCATTGGCAATCTCAATCAATGATTGTGCAAATCTCATGCATAGCTATGGTCACAACTGATAGTAGTCTCACCCTTTCACCCACCTCTAACACTTGTCTCCACTGAATTGTCCATGCATTGAGTTAACTGATGTATTCTTTAGTTGATTTATGAGTTAATAATTAGTGAATTAATTAATAATTAATTCACATCACTCATCACTAGTGTATTTGGCAGTTAGACTAAATACAACTAGTTCAACTAAGTCAAACTGAACAAAACTCCATCAACTCCTCAATCAACTCCACCAAACTCAATCACTTGAGTTCTAACTGAAGTCCATCATGCAATAGCTCAACTAACCTATAGGAAAATCATATTTCCTTCTGGCACTTGCATGTACCACATCCATAGCTCGAACTGAAGTGTTGCAAGAGGATAAGATAATGTTTATAGTCCAAATATTATTAAGAGCTAATAATATTCGACTGTTCTATTTTTTTCACTGGCAGTCTAGAAATAGACTCCACCCATATGTCTAAAAATAGAGGTCCATCTATTTTTACCAACATGACCAATCATAAATAGCATCCTGCAACTCATAGACCATGATCCATATGTCTAAATATGGACATAGTCTAAAAATAGACTTTGCACCAAAAATAGCCTGCGGGACCACTTAGTGAAGGTGACTTCTTTTCACTAAGCTCCATCATCTTGTTTCATTTTCAACAGAAAGCTCCAAAGGACCCTTTTGACCTTGAAGGCCTTCAAAAGGTATTAAAAACCATGTCAAATGAAATGGTTGAAATCAAGAAACAAGTTGCAGAATCATCTACTCCCAAGAAACCTTTTTTCTCATTTAAAAGAAATCCTTCTTCTACATCCCAACCACCAAATACTATTTCAAACACTGAATCTGATCAAGAACCAGAAGAAGACTCAGCAACTGAAGAAGAAATAGAAAATGAGGAAGAAGTTGAGTTAAATGGAATGTGAGACTTCATTATTCCAACTGAAGAGGAAGCACAAGCTATGCCAGTAACTACAAGAAGTAAAAACTCTCCTGATATGTCTAAAACAATTCAGAAACAAAAAGTTGTTACCCCTGTAAAGGAGAAGATAGTAAGTAAGAAATCTAAGACTACTCAAACTGATTCTATCCCATTAGATCCTCCAATTGCTTTCAAAACTTTAGTAATCTTGTATATAGTGGAATATAACATAGTCGAAGATATGAAAAAGACAAGAGCAAATATTTCATTGCATGAATTGACTAAACTCAAACAATAACAAAAAATCTTTCTTAGAGAGTTAAAAGCAGTTCCTGTAGCTCCTTTACCATCTGTTGTAGTTACTCAAGCTACTAATGATATGGGTAAGCCTCCTTCATCTTCAAACAAAGAGAATTCAACGGACCTAGTTCTGATAGGTGATATATCTATTTCTCATACACCTCCATTTCTTCTTACTTATGAGATTTTCAACAAAAATGTCCATAGTTGCCTTGTTGATTCAGGAGCCTCTTCAAATATCATGCCAAGAGCTTTTTGCACTAAATTAAATATTACACCTCAAAATTCTACTGTACACATAGTTCAATTGGACAGGACAAAAGTAGAGGTACATAGAGAAAAGATATCAGTTTCAATCAGGCTCTCCTCCAATCCAAAAGTTTTGCAGATAATTGATATTCTAGTGGCTGATATCCCTGGATTTTATGATTTAATTCTGAGTAGGTATTGGTCCGAAAAGTTACATGGATACTTTGCAACTAATTGGTCTCACATGTGGTTGCCACACAATGGTAAGCCTAACCAAATAAGAGTAGACCGCGAGAAATTCATGAAGTACACAGTCAATGATCTTGAGGGAAGCAATTAGCCAGTAGCTTTAACCAATAACATCATCAAAAAATACTCAGTTGAGTCATTATTGGAATCTTTCAATGCACAAATATCTCCCTTCCCCGATAATGCCTTAGTATCTCAGATAGAAATTATTTCACAAACAGATGCTTCTGAGTGTATAGATGTAGTTGATAAGCTTGTAGATAATTCATTATTCTGGACTCTTTATTTTGATGATTCCAAGTCTGAAGATGGTGCAGGTGTTGGATGTATCCTAATCAACCCGAAAGGAGAGAAAACCATGTTAGCCTGTAGGCTTGAATTTCAATGCACTAACAATACTGCAGAATATGAAGCATTGATTCAAGGGCTGTACAAAGCCATTTACCTTAATGTCAAGTATTTGCAAGTATATGGAGACTTTGAAATAGTCATTAAATAGGTAAGAAACACAATCCATTGTGTGTCTGGGCATCTCAAACATTATCAATCCCTAGCCCAGAATCTTACTTCTCACTTCATTGCTTTCAACATTTCTTCAGTCCCCAGATTACAAAATGAAAGTGCTGACTTACTTGCCAATGTAGCATCTAAGCTTATACCTTCAGAGGAATTTTGTGCAGATAGTTTTTCTATAGAGTTATATTTATGCCATCCATCCCTGATAATGTGACAAATTGGAGAGTGTTTAATAATGATGCCGATATAATCAATTTCCTTACATCAGAAGGAACTTATGAGGAACAAATCATAGATGAATATGAACATGACTTGCAAATCAACCATAAACAAGATCAAAACCCAATTCCAAAGTCTGTAGTCAAAATGGAAGGTCTATATGATTTGAAAGATAGATTTAAGAAGATTACCAACTCCAAGGCTCAGAGTTGTTCTTTGAGATTTGAAGTGGTAAACGCAGGTACATCTGAAAAACCTCAAAATGTCAACCTAGGTCTTGGTTTATCATCCGAATAAAGTATATCATTCATCAATTTGTTGAAAACATATAAAGGTGTCTTTGCCTAGGATTATTCAGAACTCAAGGCCTATGATACCTCTGTAATTCAACATACTATATCGATGACCTCTAATGAGAAACCAGTTCAACAGAAGCTCAGAAAGATTCATCCAAACCTTGAAAGCCAAATCAAATTTGAATTGAACAAACTTCTAAAAGCAAAGATAATATTTCCCATTAGACACTCAAAATGGGTATCAAATATGGTTCCTGTCAGGAAAAAGAATGGAGATATTAGGATTTTTATTGATTTTAGGAACTTAAACAGAGCTTGTCAAAAGGATAACTTTCCTTTGCCTACCATGGAGAAAATATTGCAATTAGTTGCAGGTTTTGAGTTAATGTCTTTTCTAGATGGATTTTTAGGATACAATCAGATTCTTGTACATCCAGATGACAGATTGAAGACAACATTTAGGACCAAGTGGGGGACATACACTTATCAAAAGATGCCTTTTGGACTCATCAATGCAGGTGCTACATTTCAACATGCCATGGATATTGCTTTTAAAGGTTTGATTAATAAATCAGTTGTTATTTACCTAGATGACATTACAGTTTACTCTAGGAACAGAAACAATCACTTAAATGACCTAAAGCATATTTTTAAAAGATGTAAGAAATATGGCATTTCCTTAAATCCCAAAAAGTCATACTTCGCTTTAGCAGAAGGAAAGCTTCTTGGATTCATAGTGTCCAAGAAAGGAATTTATATTGATCCTGATAAAATCCAAGAAAATGAAAAGATTCCTCTCCCACATAACAAAAAGACCATGCAATCATTCCTAGGCCAGATCAATTTTGTAAAAATATTTGTTCTAGATTTCTCATAGATTGTTCTACCCCTTCAATAAATGATAAGAAAGAATGCAGTCTTCAAATGGGGTAAAGATGAAAGAGAGTCATTTGAGTTAATAAAAAAATCCATTATCAATGCTACTTCTTTAAGAACTCTAGACTTTCTCAAACCTTTTGTGTTGTACACATTTTCATCTGATACATAATTTGCAATAGTTTTAACATAGCTGAATGATAAAAAAATCAAGGCACCTATCTCTTTTTTTCAGTTGCAATTTACAAGGTGTTGAGTTAAACTACTCAGTTGTTGAGAAACAAGCTTTTGCTGTCTTTAAAACATTGAAACATTTCAGACCTTTTCTCCTCAAAACTCATACAAAAATAGTAGTACCTTACCTTGCAGTAAGGCAATTGTTGATTCAAAGAGAAGTGGGGGAGAAAAGAGCCAATTGGATCACTGCACTTCAAGAGTATGATGTAGAAATACGACCAGCTAAAATTGTTAGGGGCCAAGGTTTTTGCAGGATGCTAACTGGAGCTTCCCACTTATCAACAGAAGAAGACCAAGGTAATGAAGTGCAAATATTAGAGGTAAGACACAACAATGCACAATCACAGTATGTTGATTTGAAGTTTTATTTAAAGAATGGATATGCTTCTATGCATCTCAATTACAAAAAAAAGCATGCTTTAAGGTTGAAATAAAATCAGTATGAATTAATTGATGATGTATTATTTAGAAAAAATTATGATTCAGTGTTATTAAGATGCCTAGAAAAAGCTGAAGCTGAAAAGGTTATGTAGGAGTTACATGATGGACCGGCTGGAGGTCATTTCGGAGGAAACACCACAACTCACAAAATCCTACATGCAGGTTATTAGTAACCGACACTATTTAAGGATGCACATGACTATGCAAGAAAATGCAAAACTTTTCAAACTGTAGCTGGAAGAGAAAAGAAACCTGCATTCCCTTTTCAGCCAATGAATATCCAACAACCATTTGAACAATGGGGATTAGATATAATTGGTGAGATTGTTCCTAACTCTTCCAAGTAGCACAGGTACATCCTTACAATGACTGATTATTTAACGAAATGTGTAGAAGCTATCCCACTAAAGGTAGCTAATACAAAAAGTATTACATACTTTGTTGATTAGTACATAATCATCAGGTTTGGTTTACCCAGAACTTTAATGTTTGATAATGAATCTTATTTTTCTGGAAATATTATGGTACAATTTGCCTTAAAAAGAGGTTTCAAATTGAAGTATTCAACCAACTATTATCCACAAGGTAATGGATTAGCCGAATCAACAAACAAAAACCTTATTAGAATCATCAAGCAGACTATAGACCAAAATCATAGGAATTGGCACAAAGCATTGGCATTTTCTCTTTGGGCAGACAGAATAACACAGAAGGCCTCAATTGGATCTTCTCCTTTTGCTTTAGTTTATGGAAAAGAAGCGGTTCTCCCCACAAACATAGCAATCCCATCTCTTGCCCTAGTGAAATTTATTAATGAAATTCCTTCCTCTTCTCTTCAAGCAAGACAATTTTAGATCCTTAAGCTTGAAGAAGAAAGAGAAAAGGCTAAAGCTACCCATTCCCATCATTAGCAATTAGTCAAAGCCTCTTTTGATACAAACTATGCTAGTCATAGAACCTTTGAAGTAGGTGATCTGGTTTTAAAATGGGACAAATCACATGAGAAAAATGGTAAACACACCAAGTTCCAAAGGCTGTGGCTTGGACCATTTCAAATCATTGATAAAATTGGTCCATCAACATTTCTTTTACAAGACTCGTCAGGTAGAATTGATTCCTTTCCCGTTAATGGGAAAATTCTGGAAAAATCTTTCTCATAGAAGATAAACTCTTCTATTCCTTGTATACTATTGCTTTTACTTTTTAGGAAAATAAAAAGTTGAGTAGCATTTACTTTTGGCCTTACAAATAATAGTCTCTTTTATATTGTGACTTTTTTCTTGTATAAGTAGAGATTGTTAAGAAGATGATTTTTACATTTGAAACATAGGTTAAGTTCTATTACTTTGAAATTGCTTGTCCTCTACCAAAATTATTTTTCCTTTGCTAAACCTCAACTTTGTAAAGAAACCTTTGCTCTAACATCAGTCAAGAAAAATATCTATAACAAAGCAAAGCCTTTCTATAGAAAAGCATCTTTAACTCTATAATTGTCATCCAAAAACTCTTAAGGAGTCAATGATTCTCCCCATCTAGTAAGATTTCATTGTTTAGAGTGTAATTCTAAAATATGCTTAAACTTAAAGGATAAGAGGTCTCATCAAGAGCCGAATTACTATGATCAGAGAGAAATAACTAGCTGACATTACCAATACTGCATATCAAAACAGGGTAATGTCTTGAGATTGTATCAATAAAAAGACAAGGGGTCTCATCAAGAGCCAGCTTGTTCAATTAAGTTACAACCAGTGAGTGGCATTGTCATTTTTGGTCACCAAACCAAGACAATGGCCTTTAAGGAGTAAAATGAAAATTTTAAAGAAAAGAGAATTGTTTAGAAAAAAAAATGAAAAGAAAAATAAGTATATGAAGTTGAACTTATCTTTAAAAATTGCATTCTTATCTAGATGGGATACTGAATCATTGTTGGTTAAAAAGGTAACCCTGTCGAGGCTATGGACACCTGCTGGCAGCAAAGGCTCTACCTATGACAACTGAGTATATCCAAAAGATGATTTGTGAGAATCCCTTGTTTTTATCTTTAAAACCAAGTAATGACTGATGTAGACAAAGCAACTTTCATATTGAAGAGGATGATCAAAAGGGTGATAGTTAGGTAGATTTTGTTTTTATTATTCAGAGTAATGTTACTTATCTTATATTTCATGTATTTTTATTTTCTGAACTGCCTTTATTTTGGAAGTTTTTAGAAATTTCAAAAAACTGTTAGAGATATCTGGTTCTTCCAGTGAATTGCAAATTGTTGTGCTATTCAACAACGGCCCCCCTGTCCCATTTGTTAATATAATAGCTAATATTCTACTAATAAATGGGGACCCTTAAAAAATCCTTCCAAAAAATAAATTTAGCATTTAGAAATTTTCTTGTTAAATTTTTCAAATAAAGCAAGATATCAAGAAAAAACACTTTGAAAGCTAGCAAATGCTCACCTTTTTCGCATGTTGCACGACCAAGCGTGTTAAAAGCCTTGTTAACGAATGAAACTCAAAAAAAGTGATCAAAATGGATTACTGCGCTTAACCTAGATGTTATTAGGCTTGCTCATTTAAACTAAGTCCTAAGGCATTTCTTATTAAAATAAGGCCTGCATCGCATATCACCACTTACAAAGGGTGCACCCTCACAAAGTATCTTTAACCATGGAAATGCAATATTATGATCACATGGTCAGCCTTATTGCATCGCATTGGAAATAATTAAGAAGGTCTGAAACCTTACCAACCATGAGATATTTCAACATGCGATAGAAGCCCGAACCCGATTGAAAACTATGTTATAAAATAACACTGAAGTCTACTATGCAATAAAAAAGGATTTATAAAGAAAATCCTATCAAACAAGCTACGCTTTAAACACAATAAGGAACGTCCCAAATTTCGCATCTCACCGAAACTGTTATATACCTAGGGGGGATAATATGGGGTACAAAGGGAGGTACCCAAGGTAATAATGTAATAATGAGATGGGCCATAGTAATAAAAAATATGCTTAACCCATATCATGTAAGGGACCACAAGTAGTTAATAATAATGTAATGGGCCCATGGTATTAGCTCGATGGTATGAGGGAACCATGGTAATGATCCATGGTATTGTATGAATGAGGCCTATATAGAGGCTAGAGACTCCACATTGAGAGGTGTCAAGGAATTATGTCAAGGATTATTGTATGAACAGGCATATGGCTTGTGGAGTGTTCTCCTTCCTTAAGGAGTGAATGTATGGTGTTGCCCTACCTTAAGGGTTTGATCAATAAAGAATCATTTCATATTATTTCTGGGTTTATTTGCATTGTCTTATATTTTTATATCAGATCTATAATATTTCTGGGTTAGATCTATAACAAGTGGTATCAGAGCACTTTCTTGGGCAAACAATGGAGATTTTTTTTTTTTTTTTTTGCAGGATTTTGGGGGCGGCGAGTTTGCAGATCAGATCTGTACATTTTGGTGCAAGATCTACAAAATCTAATTGTAGATCTGGATTCTATGTGAAAAAATACCCGATTTCAAAAAAAAATCGGTCGAATCGGAGTCTAGATGAAGGAGATATCGCTGATCTAAAAATCAGTGGTGTTGTAGACAATTTTTCGGGGCAGCGAGTTTGCGGCGCAGATATGGATGTCCTGGTGCAAGATCTACAAAATCTGATTGTAGATCTGAATTCTTTGTGAAAAAATAACCGATTTAAAAAAAAAAAACAGTTGAATTGGAGTCCAGATGAGGGAGATATCATTGATTTACAATCAGCTCTTTTTTCAATTTTTTTGGGTGATGACGGGAGAGTTGTAGCGCAGATATGAAATTCTAGTGCTTGGATCAGGATTTCTATCACATGGGCAGATGCAGAATGGTTGTTTCATTTCCAAAAACAGGTCATAATAGGGATTCTAAGGAATATTGACAGAATTGTGACAATTTCAAATTTCCAAGTAAGTGATTTTTTTTCAAAATTCTCTTCATGGCTTCTAGCAAGGTCCTTTATTTTACAGGAAAAGATAATGGTCCTACTATTGAAGAATACATAAAAAAACAGAAGTGGTTATGGAAAAACAATTGGAAATGGTGGGTAGTGGAGCAATTTAGAGATGAGGCGGCCACATGGTGGGGATTACTTAACAAAATGAAGTGTTACAACCTACCTGATGAAGCATTTGAAAAATTCCTTTTAGACAGATTGTCTCATGCTAGAAAACAAGATGATGAGAAACATGTGGGGTTATTTTCTACTGGTATCTCCTTATTGCAGGTTCATGGATTCATTCAGAAGGAGAAGATCGTTGTGTCTATAAATCCTAGTTGTAAGCATAGTTTTATGAATGTTAATTTGGAAAAAAAATTGCAAGTTCCAGTAAAACACATTGAAAACATACAGGTTGATAATGAGGATGTTCAAGTTTATAAAGATTTGAAGATTTCTATGGATAAGTATGTGTTGCATGGTGATTTTTATACTTAAAAGATGGATAATATGGATGTTGTTTTAGGATATTCCTGGATGGAATCTATGGGTACTATAAATATTAACGTGCAGAAGAAATTCCTAAAGCTGTAGTATAAAAAGAAGAAACTTACATTACAGGATATTTCCATCAATAAAGAGGTAGAGTCCATGGAAGTTGATGCAGAAGATGTTCCAGGGACTGACATATCAGATGATGAGCAGTTGATGGTCGACAATCAAACACAAACAGAGGCTGAAGAAGAAAAGGTTACAGGTGCTGATACATCAGATGAGGGCTCAGTGGTGGAAGTAATATTGGAAGATAAGACACCACAACAGACACCAAAACATAACATTCAGGCTCCAGTAAGGGGTGAATTAAAGAAAAAGACACCATGGGTTAAAAATTCAACATATCATCACCCACATCACCCCGCAAGACAACAACCAACAAGATGGCAACCAATTAGCCACAAGGACAACAACCCCCACCGGACAGATAGAGAGGAGCAAAGATCCACCTACTACACATCAACACAGAAGAGCTACCATGGTCAGCTTCCATCTCAAGCGAGCGCGGCACCAGCAAGATCGAGGGTTCATCTTTCTCTTGGATGGCTAGATGCACGTGCATGGTACCAGTGGACTACTCTTTTGAGTAGATCTTATTATTTATGTTCTTCCCATGTTTCGGGGACGAAACATGCTAAGGGGGGTGGAATGTTATATACCTAGGGGGGATAATATGGGGTACAAAGGGAGGTACCCAAGGTAATAATGTAATAATGGGATGGGCCATAGTAATAAATAAGGTGGTTAACGCATATCATGTAAGGGACCACAAGTAGTTAGTAATAATGTAATGGACCCATGGTATTAGTTCGATGGTATGAGGGAACCATGGTAATGATCCATGGTATTGTATGTATGAGGCCTATATAGAGGTTAGAGACTCCACATGGAGAGATGTCAAAGAATTGGGTCAAATATTATTGTATGAACATGCATATGGCTTGTGGAGTGTTCTCCTTCCTTAAGGAGTGAATGTGTGGTGTTGCCCTACCTTAAGGGTTTGATCAATAAAGAATCATTTCATATTATTTCTAGGTTTATTTGCATTGTCTTATATTTTTATATCAGATCTACAATATTTTTGGGTTAGATCTATAAGAAGTGGTATCAAAGGAACTTTAAATAAAGAGCACACACAAAATGCGATAATGTGATTTGCGATATTGCATCACAATCACAAAATCGACATTCTCACAGCTAAAGCCCGCCACCCTAAAAATTTTCTTTCCCAACTTACGATGAAAAACATTAATTAGCTATAAATCTAGAGATAAGGAACCATTGGTGGCGATTTATTATGGGTTAATGGCATTTACATTTGAAAAATGGCTCGGTGTGATACGATATATTCACACCTGCGTTTAATTAAAACTCTTTTCTTGTCACCTTTTCAAGGTTATCTACATCATTCATTCTTATTTTCATTTTAACTTGTGTCTATCCAATAGCTTCTTCTTTGCTCCGTTTTCAAGAAAAATCTGTAGCAAGAGTCATTAGGAGCAATGGCAAAGAGGGGAAAGGCAGCCATGTCTGAAAAGTCAGAAATGATCCCTTTATTCTTTGATACTACGTGCAGTAGAGACGGAGGAACCTCAACATGGGAAGCCATGTATGATTTATTAGAAGAAGAGAAACCAACACCTCTGGTAGCAAAGGCCACATCCGATTCTAATATTTCCTCTGACGCCTCCTTCTTTGAGACAACATGTTCCTTTCTACACCGCATAGCACAAGACCGAAGATAATTCCATATACAGATATGGTTAAGTGGATAATTGATATGGTGGATGTATCAGACAGAGAATTCAAGAATAGCAAGAAGGAGGTTATGGGATCTTTTTCACCAGGCAGCCTGAGTCTTATGTACAATTTACCCGAGCCACAGAAGCTCTACAGTAAACAATTCCGCGAGAAATTTGCTAAGGATAATGAAGACTAAGCAGATGTCATGCAGACCCAGACAGAGAACGAAAGAAATATCAAAAAGGATAAGACGGGTATGTATTCTACAACATCTATCTCTCCCCCGTATAGTTTTGCAGTAGCCATGCTATGTAGATTGTTCGGTATGCCCGGTAGTGCCAAATTTTCCCTAGAATGACTGCCATTAATAGAAGCAGCTGTAAACACAACAATAATGAATTGGGCCCAAAATTTTTCGTATAATTTGGAAAAAGTTCTTTATGGAGTATAGAAGAGAGAGGAGCTCCTCTTCAAGGGTTTACCCCCCATTTTTCATGAGTTCCTATGTAATGGACGCAATCTGTTTTGCCTCCAACTTTCCTATCATGGGATGGAAGTGGACTTTGCAAGACCTGCTTCCTATCCATGTGTATCATAAGAGTCCGTGGGAGTCTCAGTTTCACCCCCATTTTTACGATATTTTTCAAGGATTTATGTTGCATATCGATAAACAAGTCTACAATAGAACCACCCCTAGGCTTTCCAAAGAAGTTGAAGTAGATATCCCACCTGTAACCAAATGGTTTGGGGAGGAGACATTTACATATATTAGAGTATTTGGGAGCATTGCTTCACCACATGTCCTCCCATACTATGTCCCTGAAAATTTAATAGCCAAGGAGATAGCCTACCAAAGGGTAGGGGAAGGTGGGTTGAGTAAAGGAATGTAAGAACAAAAAAAGGCCATTTGACCTACATTTCCATTGCAATGTGGTGCGCTTGCACTACATGATTTTGGGCATGCATGCAAAGAGGCGGAGACTATGAAATCTCTAAAATTAGCTACATTCCCAGCAACGCAGTATGACCCAAATGGTACTGCCAAGGACTTCACTACTATGGTGAAAGTGAAACCATTCACCCATGAGGAAGATGCCTTTGATGACCTCTTCCTACAAAAAGAGACATTTTCAGATGTGACACATATGGCATCACTACTTTTTTCCCCAGATGATGTTGAAGCTTTTCATGAATATAGAGAGACGAGATTATTAAGGGTCCCATTGGACATGTTACAGATTAAACCAATAAGTGAGCCAACTCCTAGTGTAAGAGTGGAGGGCAGATCCAAAGATAATTCCAATGAATATTCTGAAGCAGAGACCCAAGAGAGATCTACTCATGAGTTAGAGCATTCAGAGCAGCAGTCTCAAAATGCGGGCAATAAAAATAAAGAGTTTGAAAGGGACACAGTCGGAACTATAGAGAAAATAGCCAAGAAAACCTCGACAAAGAAACAGGCTGAAATTCACTCTACTTCCACTCAGTCAGAAAAACCCCCAATTATTGATTTAGAAAAAGAATGGGAGAATTTTAACAAGAAGATCCACACAGAGGAACAAACATCTGAGATACAAACTCCACAACACCAATCAAATCAAGAAATAATAGTGGAGAAAATTGTAGGCACTTAGGATGTGGAGCTCATTCCTACTACCCCCACTTCAGAAATTGTTTTGAGAATTGAGGAAATTCCTCCATTAGATGTGTTTTATATCCCTACCCACAAATATGTCATTAAAAGGTAGAGGAAGAAAAGAAAGTTAGATGTTGCAGCGATTACCACTCCCAACGATGAACTAATGTACATTGTCTGGAAAGACTTGCCCATGGACCCATCTGAAAATATTATGAGACTATTGCAATTTGTGAGAGCTTATGCTACGACAAATATCGATAAAGAAACAAAGGTCCAAATGCTACTTAGATAAAAATGAAAAAAGATTTTGTTGTTGGAACAACAATTAGAGCAAGAGAAATCTAGCCAACAAGTAGAGTTACAAGTAGCCAAGCTCCAGCAGGAATTTGAACAGATGAAAATACAACATCAGGCCAGCCTAGCAGAAAGATGTGTGCAGATACAAGCTATGACAAGTAAGTATAAATACAATTCGCAGATCGATGAGTTCATAAAAGAAGCACTCAGTCTTAACTCCCAACTAATGCAGCAAAAGGAAGTTCTATGCCAGAAAATCTCGCAAATAAGTCCTTATTGCGAGATTAGTGATAAGCTAACAAGCCAAGTTGTTGACATGAGGCTTGAGTATGACGAAATCCATAAAAGGATTTCTGACTTTATCACCTGGAAAGAATCATAATATGGGAGGAAGGCTGATATGCCAAAACTGGAGGAATCACATAAAGACATCTTATTTAGAGACTATGATTTTCGGCTCAAGCAATAAGAAAGGGCAATGACAGTCACAGCAGCAGCAACAAACAACATCATTGAACTCATCAACAAAAATCTACATGGCACCAACCTGGTTGTAGAGTCTATACCAGGATTTCTTCCAAATTCTAAACAATTAGAACAACAGTGGAGACAGGTGGCAAAGGAAAAGGAGGAGGTGATCAGACAAATGAGCAAGCTAAACTGGGAAGCATACTGGCAATTATTAGTCAAACCATACAGCTAGTGGATGACCTTGTGATGCTTAACTACCTCCACACAAAAAATGGTGCCAGCACTGACGGACACTATATTTGTTGGACAGTTGAAATCTGCGATCGGCCAACCGACGCAGCTCAAGCCAATGACAGATATCTGTGATCTCAAAGATCAAATGCAAAGGAGTTAGTCACTTAGTTTTATTTCGCATAATCTGAGGAAGGTCGTTTAAACCTCCTCAGCTATTTTTGTAATAATCTATTTTAGGACCTATAGTTTAATATTTAAACCCCTCTCATGCATTTAGAGAGGGGTCTAGAATTTTATCAAAAACATTTGCAAAGAATGCACTTCTGTAAGTTTGTGAATGCCTTGATGAAATTATGGAACATGGTCATTTCTTTTGAATATCAAACTACTTTCCTTTGTTGATGCACTATTGTATGCTTGGAGAATAATTTGATTTGAAGAAGGAAACTGATCTATGTCACTAGTTAAATGAGCAGAACCTCACACATATGGTACTTTTATCTTGTATGATCAGTTTTGTTTTGTTATATTAGTGATAACATTTCATTTTCATGAATTATATATGGAGTATGTTCTTCCTGTTATGTGTTAATTGCACTATTGTATTATGCCTAGCTCAAAGTATTTATTTTCATATATGATCATTAAATATATGCGAATAATTTATACATTTCTTTGATTAACTATTTAGTCAAAGAAATTATCTTTACATGTTATCATCTATGTTTAATACGCGAATGATCTTTATTATCACATACGGAACAAATATCTTTTTAGATTGCATATTTTAAAGAATATCCCAGGTTTATATTAGATTAATTTAGCTAGATATTTGCATGATAGAATAGGTCATTCAGTTATCATTATTCTTATTTTAATCGCTTGAAAAACACCCATTATCATTTTCAAACCCATTCTGGGAAATTGGTCCCATCATCCCTCGTCGAATCCACCATACCAAACGGAAAAGGAGCTTCCTTTAAGGTCCAGGCCAGGTGGTTATCCCCCATGTTGGAGCAGCAGAAATCCGAGGCTTCAACACAACCACATATACTTAAGCACATTTCCTTCAACCATCAAATAACCATACTATATGTGGAGCTTTATAAACCAACTCGATACAGTATTTACAATAATACAAATATACACATATACACATTTTCTCAACCAGCAAATAAAAAGGATACGATGCCTACATCCGCAACAAGGGAGTCCAGAGGCTCACACCTCAACCCTCCAAGTAATACCAGGATTCACCTCCTTCCCAAGAATTCTAGAATCCATTGTCAAAGTCAAAGCTCCATCCAATGTCTAGTGCTACAATCATGTGCCACTTCTCCTCTCAGTGAATAGTTGCTGACTCATTTTACTAGGGAACACTCCCAATGTGCCTCTGATTCCTTCTGGAAATGCTAATGACAAAAAAAATCCATCCTTAGTCTGCCCTTCTCTGCTACACAGTCCCTGAGGAAATCTAGTCACCCCCTTTCATGCAATCATAAACCTTCTAAGTTTCGTTGGCACCCCCATCCTGGGTAGTCCATCTCCTGGCAAGGCTTCCTCGCATTGGAAGATATAAAAACCAATGAAAATCCCTGCCTTAAAACCATCATACCGGTCATAGCATGCTCATGGAAATCAATGGACACTATTGGGTATGAGTGTCCTATAATGGCCCTGCTCCTGAATGCTTTACCAACATACGATTGCATGTTCTAATTTATTTTGTTGATGTTGCTAATTCTTGTAGTCAGTTTCAACCACCCAACTAGGCATTTCATGCTTTCTAGTACCAAGCACATAATTTCCATTAGATTCAAAATAAATAGAATTAACCTCAAATCATACCTCATTGGTGGCCCGTCAATAAGGTATACTTGCAATTTTGTTCGCTTCCTATCACAACAAGTCAATCTAGTATCTTTGACCAAATCATCATATATAAACATATCACATCAGGTTAGCTCAAAACATAACCATTATAGATCAAAATCATAAATCACATGTAACCATCATAAACTAGAATCATAGATCACATGTAACCATCATAGACTAGAATCATAAAGAACATGCATAATAAAACTAAAATAAAATATCGATACTTATCCTTTAATCAATCTTTAGCTTCTACCTTTGTCCTTATTCCATACACACACTGGATTGGTTTCCACACCTGACAAACACCTAGTGCCTTCTCCTCAACCATGTGCACATACACATAGTGTGCATCACACACATACAACCACACACGACATACAACACCATGCAACACATGCACCTACACCTGACACACCACACATACACCTGCACCCAGTATACAACACCACACAATATATACACCTACACTTGTTGTACAACACAATACATATACATACACAAAGTACAATACAATGAATACACATATCACAATACCACGACTACACAATGCACATTCATAGTACCGCATGTACACAACACAAAATGTACGACGTGAACATAATACCACATGTACAACATATACATAGTACCACCTGTACAAAGCACCACCTACACAATATGGCACAACATCACATGTACACGAAACCACCTACACAACGTGTGTTATTTTCAGTCTTTGTAGCCTTCCTCTAGTGATCAAACTTGCTCTTACAAAGTGATTTCAAAGTGTCAAGGTCAAATTTTGTCATTTCAGTAAGTCTTCAAGCAAAATTTGGTCACTAGGCATTAGATCTAGGGTTTGCTTTTATTCCTGTCAAAACCGTCAAAATTTTGGTCCATGTCACCATTCAGCCAAGTGTACCATCATTCAGAGGGTTGTCATTATCACGTCAAGTTCCACTGGGTCATTTTACACCTTGTTCATGCTTCAGTTGCACCTAGGTAAGGTCATTTCCCTCTCCTAGGGTTCGGAAGGCCATTTCTCTTGGACGGTCAAATCATCGGAAAAAATGGTATCCTGATGTTCATACACCTTCGCCTATCCTTAACGTACCTTATCAAACACTTCCCATCACTGAGATCCCCCAAATTCCTCATTTTCGCACAAACCCTAGTTTCTTGCTACAACCTAGCAATTTTCTAGGTTGGACCAGTGTTTTGCCTTTTTGGACCCCTTCCCCTCACTCAATATTTGAAATTCCACTTTCCCTTGCTTCTTAACATCCCTCCCTACTTCCAAGAATTTTCCAAAGAATTTAGAAGCCGCTTATCCCCTTCATTTCGCTTCATTTCGACAAATCTCTTGTGCCACACATCGGGATAGGTTTTAATCCAATGGTGTTTCTGAGCAATAAAATATGAATTTTGGAAACCTGAGAGAGGTTTTTTTCCAAAACATGCCAAGGGAGAAAAAATTCCTTCACTTTTTACACAGGTGTCATGGCTCTAGAGAAATGTCAAAAATACAATCGCCTTGGGAGAATTGATGCACCTCTAAAGTGACCTTGGGAAAATCAATTTTTATCCTAGCTTCGTTGGCCAAATGACTTGATTGATGAGTCAAATGATAACTAGACACAAATATATTTCCAAATAGCTATCATGAGCTCAATTTGGAGTTGAGGAAGGCATTCAAAAGTTGACTGCAACAACACCCTGCCTTTAGGCAGCCTCATTTGGCACATTTTGACCAGTCTTGGGAGATTTGATTTTTGATATGGAAAATGAACTCCAAATTGACAAATTCTGGGTGGGTTGGAAAATAGACTCAAATATCTTTCCAACTAGCTATCCTGCACCCAATTTGGACACCGGGAAGGCCTCCAAAAGGCTCCTGAAAAAAGGCGCAGCGCACAGAGGGAGCACGGCGCACTGGGAGAAATTTTCCAGTGTAAATTTACACTGGTGCGACGCACATGGGAGGCGTGGCGCACAAGGCTAAAAGGCCTGAAATTCGTTGAATTTTCTCCAAATTGCCATTTATTTGTGTGGATTTTCCAAGTAGGGTCAACATATTAATTTTTCATCCATTTTTGTGCTGAGTGATGGTGGTGTAAGGGTGATAAAGGTTGAAACAAAAATTCATACCCAACACAAACAAATTTGCTGGAAGGGTTTCCGAGCTCATAGTTTTGTCACCAAGGACTCTCCTCCTTCCCCATTCTCCCTTGTTGCCTCATTTCCTACCCCCCCACCAATTTGATCAATCCTACATTACATTCAACATCCCAAAACCCTAGCCCTCATTAAAGTCTCCTCAACCCTATATAACTAATCCCAAACCCTAAACCTTATTCCCATATATAAAATCCCCCTCCTCTCCCTAATTAAAATTATCCCAATAATTCTCATTCCTCAATATTGTTTCCCCTTCCTAATAATCCCTAACAGTCCCTGTTGCATTTGTTTTTTCCCTTGGTGGTAGAAATTGAAATACAACACCAAAAAGAGCAGTTCAAGCACAATTAATACACATCAGTCATCTTGTCTTCAAGGTATTTTGTATAGCAGTCATGGCATCAGAGCATTCATTGGACTATGAGGAGAAAACTCATAGTGACTCACCCACGGAAGAACGTGCACCCCGGAGGCCTCACAAAAGTGGTAGACATGTTAGAGAAGAACCGACTACCCTCACAGAATTACAGGCCCGCCCCTTTTTCCGTCTCTTGTTTTTGGTTTTAGTCATGCTATGAGTTTTGTGAAAAGGTTTCAAATGTTCAATTTCACCATGAGTTGGCTCGCCTATTTGTTCTACATTTGCATGGTGCTCAAGTTACTTTGGCCGGTGTTACTTTCACACTTACACCGGACTCCATTTCATTAGCTACCGGCATGCCTAATATTGGAGGGCCAAATGGAATATGACATACCTGGAGTAAAGGAACAAACAACTTGAGGATCGGAAAGCTGAGATAGGGTTGCAACTGATCAAGGAAAACCAGCAACACATCATGGCAGCACAAGGTAGACCTATGGAGCAAAGAGATGAGGACCGGGAGTATGTTTTAGAGAAAGTGAACGTTCACTTGGAGCAGCTGCTGGACAAGGCCGACAAGGACCATGCATTGCTGAGACACATGGCTTTCCACTACATGGTGCGAAACAAAGTGTGCAAGGCCCGAATCAGGAATTTGAAGGTGAAATTGAGGAAGGAAATCAAGAAACAAAAGAGGCAAAGGGAGCTCGATCGACTTTAGATATTGGCCTAAGCCTCTTTGGCCCAGCATAACACTCGATAAGGAAGCTCCAGCCCAAATTTCAAGAAATTTGGGGCATTTTTGGTGTTTTTGGAATTTTTTGTGCAAAAAACAGGGTTTTTCTCCCTGTGCGTTGCGCCACTAGCGCAACACTTAGGATTGGGAGCTCCAAATCACAAATGGTTTGCATTTTTGGATTCAACATGAAAAATCATGACTGCTGGTGCATGGACAAGAATTTTGGGCAAGTTTTGAGTCCCCAGGAGGTCAAAAACCCTCAAAAAATGACCTCTCTGCCCTATTTTGACACACATGAAGCAGTCTTGGGAGAATGAATTTTTGGAGGGGAAAATGAGCACCAAATTCATAAATTCTATCTGGGTTGGAAAGTAGATAGGCCAGGCTTTCCAACAAGCACACTTGGGCACAATTTGGACTCCTGCAGGTACCTCAAAATCGCTTCTAAAGTGGCGCGACGCATATAGATTTGGGCGCGGCACATATAGAGAAAAAGGCCAAAATCGTGCCCGCTTTGCGAAATTTCGATTCGCGACTTTCTCCAAGTGGGCCCGCTCATGTACACTATATTTTTCTCGGCAACTAAGGCAATTTTTAAAAAGTATTTTCACTAAAGGTGAGCTCCTATCCAAGTGGCAAAGGAAGGCGAGCAGTCACCCAAGCCATTTGTCATTTTTGTAATGCTGCACCTATAACTAATGGTTGGCTTTCCACTTCCACTTTGTAATGATGCGAAAAACTCCCCAACTCTTGGTCATTCTATTTCCTCATGGCGTAGTCTATTTATTGTATGCAAACCATTTGCAAAGGGTTGGCTTGTAATTTCTGGGAGACTGTGGGAGAGAAACTCAGTTCTTCATTGTATATTTTGACAGAGGATTAATGAAAGGCAGCAACTCTGTTTCATGAGATTCATGTGGTTGTGAGTGTAGCAAATGTGTCTCTTATGTTTCATATGCATTTTGTAATGTTTCAGAGTTCATTTCATATTCATTTCCAGTGAAATTTTCTAAGTTAGATAAGGTAGAATTCATTTTTATTGCTCTGCCTGTGGGAAAATTTCATGTTTAGTGTTCTTCTTCTGTTGAAAAGGATTCATGTACTTATGCCCTTTTCACCCTCCTAAGCAATTCCTCCATTCCACGTTATTTCAAACTAAATTGCTAGACTTTCCTCCTATCTTGCCTCATGAAGTAATCTGTGCCTTTGTATTAAATTCTCTACTCGTTGCTGTCCGTTGGTCCCATACCATCCCAGAAACTCAGTCATTCATATAAAATTCCTTCTCGTATCCATGTTTACTTACTAGCCTAAGATCAATATTTCACTATTAGTCATCTCAGACCATTCCGTTTACTTTATTCGCTGAGCATGACTCAGAGAGAGCCCTCTCCTGTTTTGGTAGGGCTAGCTACCAGACTGAGCGTGGTTTGTGGTTACCCTAAATTTTGCCTTCCTTCAGCCTAAGGAAAATTTAGGTGCTAACAACGTGTACACAATGCCAGATGTACATAGCATCACATGCACGAAATGTACACGAAACCACATGTACACAATGCCAGATGTACATAGCATCACATGCACGAAATGTACACGAAACCACATGTACACAACACCATATGTACGCCATGTACATAGCACCACCTTCACACAACACCATATGTACATATCAATGTATATACAACATGTACATAACACCATCTATACCCAACACTACATATGCAATATTCGCACAACACTATCTATACCACCCTATACATAACATCGCATGAACATGTACACACACACACACACACAACATCGCATGCGAACAACGTCACATATGCAACATGTACAACATATACAACATATGCACAACAATAGTACCACACATCCAAAACCACACTATCTCTCCCAAACAAACTTGCTTCCAGTGTCTTATCCATGCTTGTCCCAACATGCCTCGAATCTCACTGATTTCATTCAAATGATGTATCCCTTAGAGTTAACTGTCATAGCATAAACATAGGCATAATACAAGAATATAATATTAATTCATATCAAGATGATACTGACCTCGTATATTTGTCATGACTACTCTCTCCACTTGATTCCCCATAAGACCAGGAACCTTGTCATGCCATTCACCTGCATAAGAAATCATTCCTCCACAAGAATGATCCCTGAAAACCCTGTCGGAGAGTGACATAGATACACACATATATACATATAAAAATTAGCATTAAACAACCATGATCCATGACGACCCTATCAAACACGACATACATACATACATACATACATACATACATGCATACATATATAAACATCAATATAATCATGATCATAACATAATTACCAGATAACATAAGGTCAAGGTTAAGAGAACTCCCTTTATCTGTGAAAACCATGCACAACATTGAGAACAATCATTCCCAACATAGCCAAGGAATATGACGCCTCATATCCATTTACTTCACCTTTTATGTTGCCTTTCCCATGACTGTACTGACACTGTCCATTTAGACCACTGGACAGAACCAATCAAACCGATTGTCATACTCTTACCTTTAGCTTCCCTTACACATGCACCAACTTCATACATGTTGGGTTTCATTTAGCTCTTCCTGAGATCCATTAACCTTCCTCTTTCCCAACTAGTTCCCAAAAATCAAAACATAAAAGGAAAGAACAAGAAACAAACAAGAAGAAGACCATGAAAACCAATAACAACACGACACTATGAACAAAGTGGTATGACCATACACTAGACATATACAAAGCTGCAAGTCCAGCACAAAGAAAGCACAAAGAATTGAAATCACAAGATTCTCAACATACACCATGACTCAATCCCCATGGTTCCCAGTGCTTCCAAAGGAAAGCTCAACCTGAGCCTTCTTCAAAATTTCATGGAAATATATTTACCATGCAATCCCCTGCATCATATTTCCATAAACACATAACTTTCAGTGCATAAATAAACATAAAAAACCACTAGTTACCTTACCTTGTTGTGTTAAGCACATTTCTTGAAACTGAACACATCCATGCAATCTCTCAAGGGAATCCAATCCTTTGATGAATCTAGCCATAACTAGAACCGAGTATTATATCTGTCAAATAGATATTTATGAATATAACACATAGCCTCATA
Source organism: Pinus tabuliformis (assembly GCA_031772625.1). Lineage (NCBI taxonomy): Eukaryota > Viridiplantae > Streptophyta > Pinopsida > Pinales > Pinaceae > Pinus > Pinus tabuliformis. The sequence continues at coordinate 1,768,896,603 of CM062819.1, forward strand.
ATGTCAGACAAATTGAAGGTTAAGAAGACTTCCTGTATGCAAAGCACTCATTCGTTTGTAATTGTGGTTTCCAAACATAGCCAAAGGAATTTTTGACCCAATTCCTTTCTCTTACCTTTTCTATGCTACAATTGTGTCTTACTATGCACTGTCACATTACCCAATTGTTAGTTATATAAACAGATCAACTATTACCTTGTCATGCTAATACCAAACATCTTTCCCTACAACTTTTCACACATGTTGATCACATGTTCCAAAGATCAAGACAACATGTCTATTAGTCTAAAACCAACCTTTACCAAATCAAAAAACCATGTCATAATCACTAATCAACTCACATTCATTAGTCATAATACATAATGCTACCACTATCACCTACTTACACTCAAGTACATATCAGCCATCTCAACACATATGTGTGAGTAAAACCATCTTAAAACAATATCATTTATTGATGAAATCTTATAAACACATACTCATATCATGCGATTAATCAAACATTCAACAATAGATAGACGACATAATAGACACCAACACTCAAACACCAAATAGGCAACATAATCAAACATTCAAGCACAAAGTAGACAACATAAGAAGTCTCATACCTTAATGTATCTAAAGGAGGCTATCTTGTCTACAAAATAAGCTAGATTAACATGATATAACTTCACAACATATCAACTCAACCATAAATTGTTGGAAATAATACTGAGAGGGGGGGTGAATCAGTATTATCTAGCAATTTAATAAATCTTCCTTATTTGATCTTTGAATTATTTTTGCATGTCAGTACCATAAAATAACGAGCATGAACAAGGAAAACAGATAGTCACACCAAAGAACACAAGATGTAAGGTGGAAACCCAATGTGGGTGAAAACCACCTGCTGCAATATGTCTCTATCTTCTTTCAAATTAGAAACTCCTTTTACAATGATTTTGTACTGGTGCAGTCCTTTACCAGTACGCAAGCTGCAACCTGCAGAGAGCTACAACTCTCTCTCGTTTTCCAGTCTTCTCCTGGAAGGGAGCTACAACCCCCTACTTCTTTTCATAAAGCATCAAATGATCATCAAGTACATAACAGTTACAGTCCACTACAGTTATCAGATCAGTAATAACAGAACTAACCCAGAACACCTTATCAACAGAGAAATTCAATCAACAGAACATCTTAAGACAGAGACGTAGTTTTCCCTTCTGTGGCCTGCAACCAGACGCAGTTAAACTTCTGCTCCCCTGCGTCCACACGCAGAGATCCTTCTGCTGCGCTGCGTTCCCACGCACTGTTCCTTCAACTGAACTGCGTCCTGTTGCTGCAGGGACGCACCCAGAAACACTATCGCGCCGCGTTGTTTTGCTGCAGGGACGCACCCAGAAATACTATCGCGCCGCGTCTTTTTGCTCCGAGACGCACCTGATCCTTATTATGCTCCGCGTCCCCACGCAGTGCGCCTGTTACTGTACTGCGTCCCAGACGCACCTGAATCTTGCTTTGTCCTGCGTCCCCACGCAGGTCTCTTCTTACTGCACTGCGTCCCGGCGCACTTGCCTTTCACTGGACCTGCGTACCTTCGGGTATGAAAGATTTCAAGACTTTAAGAGTAACCCAAACAATCAGATCTACAGATCTGATCATGCGCCAAAGAGATCTCAGTCTTTCAGAAGATTCACCTTTTTAGATCTAGACCAGATCTAGGCTCATAAGATATTCAACCAAAGACTTGCTCAAACCAAATGATATCCTTTGCTTTATATAGGCAAGCTCCTCCTCAAATCATGGAACAATACCACGAGCCGACACCATAATAACACAATACCGTCGGCTAGATACCAAGAGTAAAACACAAGAAACCCCCACATGACCTTGAAATGTGTGCACTGGATGGACGCATCTCCTGAACGGCTGGCCTGCGTCTCTGGACGTGGCCTCTGCATGGTGTACCTGCGGGTACGCATCTTCTGAACTAATTTCCTGCGTCCTTCTTTATTTTTAATAAAAAGAGAGCCTTGCCAGGGGAGTTGCCATCAAGTACAACATCTGTAACATATATAGCCATTCCTGAAACATAATGCCAACAATCTCCCCCTTTGGACTTGATGGCAACCTCACAAACTTTGCTTCATTCTCCCCCTTTGACATCAAGGGCAAAGGGTATGCTCCCCCTAAGATCATGCTCCCCCTGAACCTGTGCCATCAATCTTCAACCAATCAGCCACCCAGCATATGTACGCATATACCATGCGTACAACCATCAATCAGAAGAGTTTCAACAATAAGATGATGCATCAACAACCCCCAGCTTTTTCCTGAGGTATTCAAAAGTGTCCCTGGGCAATGGTTTGGTGAGAATATCAGCAACTTGTTCCTTAGAAGGAACATACTCCAACTTGACCTTCTGTTCAAGCACTTGTTCCCGGAGAAAATGATACTTGATTGGTATGTGCTTGGTTTTTGAATGCATAACCAGATTCTTTGAGATGCTGATTGCACTTGTGTTATCACATAAGATGGGGATAGGTGGTGTACAAGTGATTTGAAAATCCTGCAAAGTCTGCATCATCCAAAGGAGTTGAGTGCAACAAGATGTAGCAGCAACATATTCCGCTTCAGCTGTAGACAAGGCAATCGAACTCTGTTTCTTACTGAACCAAGATACCAGTCTGGAACCCATAAAGAACGCACCACCACTTGTGCTTTTCCTGTCATCCACGCTTCCGGCCCAATCTGCATCTGTATAAGCATGAAGTGTAAGATCTGTATCTCTAGGATACCATAAGCCATAATTTTGAGTCCCTTGAAGATATTTGAAAATTCTCTTCACTGCCTGAAGATGAGTCTCCTTCGGATTTGCCTGAAATCTTCCAACTATTCCAACTGCATGCATGATGTCCGGTCGGGTACCTGTCAAATATAGTAAACTTCCAATCATAGATCTGTAGGTTGGTTGATGTACTGCTGCAGATTCATCATTCGCACTGAGACTACATCCTGTGACCATGGGTGTACATACTGGTTTTGCATCTTCCATGCCATATTTCTTCAAAATCTGTTTGAGATACTTGGTTTGAGATAAAAAGATTCCTCCTTCTTTTTGTTGGATTTGCAAACCAAGGAAATATGTCAGTTCTCCTAGCAAGGACATTTCAAATTCTTTCTGCATGACCGAGGCAAAGCTTTGACTCATAGCTTCTTCATTGCTGCCAAAAATAATGTCATCTACATACACAACAAGTATTAGCAATTTGTCATTTTCAGCTTTTATATAAAGATTGCTATCTGCTGAACCTTTTGAAAAACCTTGTTGATGAAGATATTTGTCCAAACGGTAGTACCAAGCCCTTGGAGCTTGTTTGAGACCATAGAGAGCCTTTTTCAATCTGCATACAAGATTTGGATCATTTCCAAGAATGAACCCATCTGGTTGTTCAATGTACACTTCTTCTTCCAAGTCTCCATTCAGAAAGGCTGATTTCACGTCCATTTGAAATACTTTGAAGTTTTGAAAACTTGAGAGAGCAAGGAACATTTGGATGGCCTCAAGTCTTGCAACAGGAGCAAAGGTTTCTTCAAAGTCTATTCCTTCTTGCTGTGCATACCCTTTACAAACAAGTCTGGCTTTGTTTCTAATTACTTCTCCATTTTCATTCAATTTATTTTTCAAGACCCATTTTGTTCCGATAACATTCTTATCCTTTGGTCTAGGAACCAGCTCCCAAGTGTTGTTCTTTTCGATTTGCTCAAGTTCTTCATCCATTGCTTTCACCCAACATTCATCTTTGCATGCTTCTTTCACATTTTGTGGTTCAGTAGAGGATAGTAATGCCAAATAGCTTGAGGCTTCTGCAACTGTTCTTCTTGTTTGTACACCTGCTTCTTTCTGCCCCACAATCTGAGATTCTGGATGATTCTTCTGAACATATCTGGATGGAGTCTTTTCTTCTATTCTTGTTTGCTCCTCTGGCTCTTCTTGAGGTTCTTCTTCTTCATCATTCTGTCTTTGAGGGTAGCCTTCATCTTCTTCGATGTCTTCATGATGGACTTGCCTAGGAATGTATCCCTTCTCATTAACTACTACATCAATGTTGTCAACAATTCTGCCTAGTCTTTTATTGTAGCACTTGTATGCTTTGCTATATGGAGAGTAACCAAGAAGAATGCCTTCATTTGCCCTGGGTTCAAGTTTTCCAAGCTGCTCATCAGTATTCTTGATATAGCATTTGCTCCCAAAGATTTTGAAGTGCTTTACCGAAGGAGTCCTGCCACTCCAAAGCTCATGAGGAGTTTGAGTGCTGTTCACCCGGACATTTGTCTTGTTGAGAATAACAACTGCAGCATGTGCAGCTTCACCCCAGAAAGTTGAGGGAGTTCCTGATTCATCAAGCATAGCACGAGCCATTTGTTGGATTGTTCTGTTCATTCTTTCAACAACCCCATTTTGCTGAGGAGTTCTAGCTGTAGAGAATTCTCTCCTTATCCCATGTTCATCACAGAAATCGAAAAATTCATTTGAAGTAAATTCCCCACCTATGTCGGATCTAAGGCACTTAACTTTGTGACCTGATTCATTTTCAACCAAGGCTTTGAAGGATTTGAATTTTTCGAATGCTTCATCTTTGTGCTTCATAAGTCCTAACCAGACAAACCTGGAGAAATCGTCAATAAATAATATCAAGTATTCCTCTCCTCTAGGTGTTCTTTTCCTGAATGGACCACATGTATCTGTATGTACTAGCTCAAGAGGCATGCTAGCTGATCCTTCTTTCTCTGGAAAGTTAGTTCTGGTTTGTTTTCCAAACTGACATGATTTGCATATGGTGTTGTCAGGAATTTTGATATCTGGAAGATCGCGAACTGCCTGATATTTGCATGCTTTCCTTATTTGTGAGAAGCTTAGATGTCCCAACCTTCGATGCCATAACCAGTGCTCTTCATCCTTGCTCAGATAGCATTGTTGTTGTCCTTCTTCAAATATGTACATATTATTTGGAGTTCTTTTTCCTTTGAGCACTGTTTTACCTGTATCAAGATCACGAACAAGACATCCATTCGATCTGAATATAACCTCGATTCTTTGATCACACATCTGACTGACACTTAGAAGATTATGCTTCAATCCATCAACATACAAAACATTTCCAGCCTTGACCTTTTCTTTTAACTGAGCAATGCCTTTTCCTTTTATAGTTGCAGGAGTATCATTTCCAAAAGAGACTTTCTTTCCCTTTTCTAGAGCAGAATAAGATTCAAGTTTTTCTTTATCACCTGTCATATGCTTCGAACATCCACTGTCAATGTACCATAGATTTTCTTGTCCTTCTGCATAAAAAGCTATCCCACATCTTTCTGTTTGAGGTTCCTTTATTCTCCATGTTTTGGTGCTTGAGGCTTGTTCCTTTTTCTGCTGAAACCTGCTCCTGCATTCAGAGTCTTCATGACCAAAGTTATTGCAAATAGAACATTCAACTTCATTTTCAAGAACCGAAAAGTTGTTATAGGTCCTTTTTGTAATCCCTGTCATACTTCTTTGTTTTTGAGCTTCCCTAGTCATGATTGTTTTATATGCAACACATTGAGCTACTTTGTGACCAAAGTTATGGCAAGAAAAGCATTGTCCATTGAAGAAACTTCTGCGGTTATCAAATATACCGGCCAAATGATTGTAATTTCTATTGTCATCCATTCTTGAACCAAATTGAGAAGATTTTACCTGTGGCTGGTTGTAGCTTTTGTTCACCCTTAAGATGGATTGCCCCTGATAGTTTCTGTTTGTAATTCGTCCCTGCTTTACCTGATGATCTTCATTTTGCTTTTGCTCATTTCTTCTTGCTGCATCAAGATAACTTTTTGAGGTGGATGCTTGAGAAGTTTCTCCATTATAGCCCAGACCTGTCTTGTTTAGAGGAGATCGCTGCACATTGATAATCTCATCCAAAGTTTCAGATCCTTTGACAAACTTGAGATTAATAGCTTTTGTTTTCTCAATCTCTTTTCTAAGACCAACAACTTCACCTTCTAATTTTTCAAGATGTTTTTCCTTTTCATCAATTTGAAATTGTAGAGTATCAATGATCATGTTCTTTTCTTCTATACATCTCTTGAGTCTAGTAATTTCATCATAAAGGTTATCCACATCTACAGCATCCATATAATCATCATCTTCAAATGCCATTAACAACTTATATTCATTACCTTGTTCATCTTCATCACTGTTTGATAGACCATCACTATCTTCATGAGTGTAGTAGCTTTTCTTATTTGTGTTTTGTTTCTTGTTCCATCTAGCAGGTTCCTTTCCTTTATCCTTATAAGGGCATTTTGCAGCATAATGACCTACTCTTCCACAAGCAAAGCATTTAAAAGGTAACTTACCTCTGAACCTTCCAGAACCCCTTTGAAGATTTCTGACAAAATTTGATTCTTCTTCCTCTTCCTCTGGGACGTGGCTTGCTTCATAATAATCTCCTTTGCCTGATGCCTTGAAAGCAGCTTCTCTTCTATCTGAAGGACCTCCCTTTTTCATTTCATAAGCAGTTAGAATTCCATGTAGCTGAGACATAGTAAGAATTCGTAGATTTTCCTTTTCTTCTATAGCAGATACTTTAGATTCAAACTTGGGGGACAATGATCTTAGAACCTTTTCAACCACTATAGCCTCTCTTATTTCTTCACCCAATTTTTTCATACAATTAACAATCTCATATACCTGAAGAAAATAGTTAGCCACACTTTCATCATTATACATCTTGAGAGTCTCATATTGAATCCTGAGAGTTTGAAGTTTAGCACGCTTTACCTGTTCATCTCCTTCATAGCTTGTGACAATTTTGTCCCATATCTCTGTTGCGGATTTGTAGTGCATTACCTTCATGAATTCCGTTTGGGATATACATCCTAACAGAGTACTGACTGCTTTTGCATTTGTTTCATACTTCTTTTTCTCAGCTGGATCTGTAGGAGTAGCTGAAGGAAAAGCGTAGCCTGTTTCAACAATGTCCCAAACTTCTGTACCAAGAGATTTAAGATATGCAGTAACTCTTACCTTCCAATAATTGAAGTTTGTCCCATCAAAAACCGGTGGCCTGATTGATGCTTCTCTCTCGTAGTTGCTCATGATGAACAATCTACCTTCAAGCGATCAAGCTTCTCTGAAGGACCTGCTCCGATACCAATTGTTGGAAATAATACTGAGAGGGGGGGTGAATCAGTATTATCTAGCAATTTAATAAATCTTCCTTATTTGATCTTTGAATTATTTTTGCATGTCAGTACCATAAAATAATGAGCATGAACAAGGAAAACAGATAGTCACACCAAAGAACACAAGATGTAAGGTGGAAACCCAATGTGGGTGAAAACCACCTGCTGCAATATGTCTCTATCTTCTTTCAAATTAGAAACTCCTTTTACAATGATTTTGTACTGGTGCAGTCCTTTACCAGTACGCAGGCTGCAACCTGCAGAGAGCTACAACTCTCTCTCGTTTTCCAGTCTTCTCCTGGAAGGGAGCTACAACCCCCTACTTCTTTTCATAAAGCATCAAATGATCATCAAGTACATAACAGTTACAGTCCACTACAGTTATCAGATCAGTAATAACAGAACTAACCCAGAACACCTTATCAACAGAGAAATTCAATCAACAGAACATCTTAAGACAGAGACGCAGTTTTCCCTTCTGTGGCCTGCGACCAGACGCAGTTAACCTTCTGCTCCCCTGCGTCCACACGCAGAGATCCTTCTGCTGCGCTGCGTTCCCACGCACTGTTCCTTCAACTGAACTGCATCCTGTTGCTGCAGGGACGCACCCAGAAACACTGTCGCGCCGCGTTCTTTTGCTGCAGGGACGCACCCAGAAATACTATCGCGCCGCGTCTTTTTGCTCCGAGACGCACCTGATCCTTATTATGCTCCGCGTCCCCATGCAGTGCGCCTGTTACTGTACTGCGTCCCAGACGCACCTGAATCTTGCTTTGTCCTGCGTCCCCACGCAGGTCTCTTCTTACTGCACTGCGTCCCGGCGCACTTTCCTTTCACTGGACCTGCGTACCTTCGGGTATGAAAGATTTCAAGACTTTAAGAGTAACCCAAACAGTCAGATCTACAGATCTGATCATGCGCCAAAGAGATCTCAGTCTTTCAGAAGATTCGCCTTTTTAGATCTAGACCAGATCTAGGCTCATAAGATATTCAACCAAAGACTTGCTCAAACCAAATGATCTACTTTGCTTTATATAGGCAAGCTCCTCCTCAAATCATGGAAAAATACCACGAGCCGACACCATAATAACACAATACCGTCGGTTAGATACCAAGAGTAAAACACAAGAAACCCCCACGTGACCTTGAAATGTGTGCACTGGATGGACGCATCTCCTGAATGGCTGGCCTGTGTCTCTGGACGCGGCCTCTGCATGGTGTACCTGCGGGTACGCATCTTCCGAACTGATTTCCTGCGTCATTCTTTATTTTTAATAAAAAGAGAGCCTTGCCAGGGGAGTTGCCATCAAGTACAACATCTGTAACATATATAGCCATTCCTGAAACATAATGCCAACATAAATAAGATCATGAAATACATAACATTAACTAGCTAACAAGTTCACATCATAAACTCATAAACATTTTCTGTCCATGTATAACAATCACATATGTACGATTAGTCTAGATTAGTACACATAATAACACATGATATTAACTCATAACTAAATGTCATAACCCTAACCATCTGCATAGACCAATCTAACTTAATATGATACATATAACATCAAGATCTTAATGTAATAACACTAATCATCAAGTTACTAGCATAAAACAACAACAAGTTACATATCATGCTCATCAACAACATATAACCTAATCATCAAGGTAAATAACATATAAAAACAACAAGTTATATATCATGCTCATCAAAAATAAATAACCTAATCATAACTCTAACTATCATATACCAAAAACAAGTTAACCTATACAATACTTATCAACAACATATAACATAATCATGAATTTATCTAACATAAAACGACAATAGCAATGTATACAACCACAGGTTACTATCATTCATGACTATTCGACACATGTGCATATGAATACACTAATAAACTAGCATCTATCATGTATGTAACCATAACATAAATAGAATGAAAGGCATAACAATAATGCATATAACAACCCTTAACCTACATAACTACATGCCCAACATACAAACCTGTATGATGACATGCTCTTACTTCGAGGTCCAACGCTACAACTTCACTTTAATGATCTGCATCTCCGGCTCTATCTCAGCCAACACATCAACATCATAACAACCAACAACATCAAGATGACCTAAAATGCATACAATGACCTCACAATGCATGTTTGACCTACTATACATGCATAAGTATAATAATGACAAGGCATGCATAACAACATATAGACACTGACATAGATAACAAATGCATAAACAACCAAACACTCATGATGACACATCCCACAAGAACACCATCAACCTCCACATGGTGACATCACTACAACTATGATCACACCATGTAAATGCAACAAGCACACGGAATATAAGCATAAAGACCACATATGCAACTGACATGAATGCAAGATCAACACACTTCCCATCTAGTCCGAGGGGTGAACCATGCTTTGCTACCACTTTGTAATGCCCTCCTCCCACATATACCCAAGTAACAGGCCAACCAAGGTAAACCTGTGATGATAAATTACTATGATATGATTCGACCTCCTAAGTCACACTAAGGAACTGGAACTGGCATAAACACACCATACAAACCTTCAACATCAGCAATAGGACCCATAGGAACCATCCTGACCTTTCTGCAAACAACCCCTGCATCCCACTAAAATTTTAGACAACTTAACCCTCGAGAACTCCCATGATATTGGCATGAAAATGTCCAGGAGGCTCTGGATTCCCTCATGACATGGCATGCTAGCATCCAGGGACTATTTTTCTCAGTGCTTTCCTAGCATCCTCAAGGTTTTAGCCACTTTTTAAGGCCCAAATTCTAGGTCACTGCCCAGAATTGAATGACACCTTCAAGACAAAACAATAACAACAAAATGATGATACAAATGCAATTACTTAAATAAGCCTTTGATTGGACCCCTACTAGCCATGCCAGGCATTTCATCAAACATATCACAAATATGTAGTCTACAGGTGTAAACAAAAAATCTAAGCATAGGGGACTCATACTTATCTGAGAATCGCTAAGAATCATTGATGCCTCAACACAATAACCGCAGTTTCATCCATTAGGCCATAGATACATTGTTCAGTCATATATAAGTAAAAACATGATGGGATCCTTACATAGCCACTATCATAATACATATTCAAAACCAGCATAATAAAAACAAAATTACCAAGGAAACAAAAACCATATAAGCCACATATAAACCAATATAATAATCATGAGGTAACAAGGAGAAATAACCTCATATTAATGATGAAAACTCCAACCTGGTATGGGACTACCATGTTCCACCTAACTATAGACATGGCTGAGCCAAATCTCTCTTCAACCAGTCACCCCTGTGCCATATTCCAAGCATGAATGTGGGATCTCATAAAACACATAAATCAAAACCATTTAAGGCTTCCAGAGGCCAAGCCACCTCAACCCATCAACAAATGATTCCACCTCATGGTCAGACATCAAAAAACCATCACCAGATTGGTCTCTACCCAAGCCTTCCAGGGCTCCAGAGAATTTTTTCCATCTTGGCTTCCAGGACTAGTAACTCGACCCACAACTTTTCCGGGCTTCCATAACATTTGTCTAAACAAGGCTTCCAGTGTTGAAAAATTATATATTACAAGGCAATGGAACACATAAAATATTTCATAAATATAAACACAGAAAACACATAAAACAAGAAAGACACAAATATACGTGGTTCACCCAATTTGAGCTACATCCATGGAGAAACAACTAGTCCTTCCTTTATATTATCCAGCAAAATGAAGAGATACAACCTACAAAAAATCTGTTGTAATTTCCTCTTCGCTCTCACACAAACTCCTCTCTCTTTTGTTGCTCAGAATACACATCTACATAGTCGCAATACAATTATGTCATATATAGAAAGGGGTTTCCTTCTAGGGAAAAAAACCCTAAATTAAACATAACTTCTACCGTCAGATCATCCGCCTAATGAATAGCTCAGATTGACTATGAAATTACAATATTTTACAAGGTGATTTTACATCTATTTTTAGCTTCGGGGGTGCTACCCCCGAACCCTCTCCAGAGGGGGCTCATAAAAATCATTGTTGCCCCCCTGGCAGTGAACAAACAGGTGGCGTTTCCACCCCATTATGAATTGTGGTCCAATGCGGTGATACCCTTGAATAAAGAAGATAATCAGGCTCCACAACCAACATCCAGGACTAGTAACTCAACCCACCAAGGGCTTCCAAAGATTTTTTCCAACTAAGGCTTCCAGGACTAGTAACTCAACCCAAGTTGTTACAGGGCTTCCAGAGCATTTTTAAAACCAAGGATCTAGGACTAATAACTGAACCCAAGCTATTACTGGGCTTCCAAAGCATTTGTCCAACCAAGGCTCTAGGAACTAATAACTCAACCCAAGCTAAAGGAAACACGAGAACCAACCAGAAAAACAAGGAAATAAACCCACAACACCATGGCTATCTAGGAAATGGAAAGGCTAGATAAATCTGTTGTCAATCTAGGTAGTCCTCCATGCCAATGACAGATCATAACCAAGAAACCACATGCATGTGCCATGCATTCTGAAACTAGTGAGGAAAACATACATGCAACTCAGTACTTGCAAGAAAAAATCGTTGTAGTTTCTGATCCCTATCTCCTCTTGTGCATTCCTACTCTTCCTTTGCCTTCTTGCTCCAAAAATCAAAGTATTCCACTCTCCTCCAAGAGTGCTCCAAGAAAACTCTAAGTTTCCAAGAGTATGAGAGAGAGATAATAGAAGAGAGATCCACCAAAACTTGTCAAAATCTCACCCACTGATCCTTAAAAGCCTTTTTATCAATGAGGCCTCTATTTTTTTAAATTTCCATTATTTTCCTTCATTTTCCTCCTCACATGCAGCCTGTGACCTTTCACCTTCCTTTTCTCCTAATTTCCTTTATTTTCATAAATAAATGCCAATTAATGCCTCATGTCTTTCTAAATCCTTTGCCATTGCCTTTTCAAATTTCCTTTAGCCATAATAATCAAAATGAACACCCACTAGGATGTTTTTCCCGCCATTTAGCTTGCAATACGTGTCCCATGACCATGGTATTATATATTTTTACATGAATTTTAACCAGGGCTGTTACATTTCTTCTACCATACCTAAATGATGATTTGTCTAAAAAACCATAATTTATCTTGCCTTTGCTAATGTTTTTCATATAACTTGTGGCTAGCAATTTTTTCTATCAAATAATCCATGCCCAATGGCCCCTTTCTATCCATTCCAAACTAATTTCATGTGTTACCAATTAAATCTAGACAACGAACTTAGTGACTTTCTATGAAATTGACCTTGAGTGGTAGAATTAAGGAGAAATACCTCTCCATATTGAAGGACCAACTTTCAATCTGAAAGTGGTTTGAAGTTTTCCTTAGTGATTTTCCTTCCACATCCAAGGAAAAACTACCGAGTGATAAAATCTTGGTGTTATTTCCGGGGAATGAAGGTCAAATTTTCCTTGGGAAAGATGACAGAAGACTATTTATGATCATTAATGGTGAATAAGGATCAAACAAAAGAGGTTGTGCATCATTCACCAGGAAACTCCATGTTTAAACAATTAGAAGGATTCATAGCTCAAAAATTTCACTAGTGACTCCATCGATTCCAGAATGGCGAGCTCATTTACTAATCTAGTGGCATAATTAATCAAGACAACAGGGTTTGTGGTAGACCTTGTGTCTCTTCAAGATTTTAAAGAAAGGACTGGTATTTTTTCTAATGATGAATTGTGGTAAGATATTCGTTCAACTTTATTTTCTTATTTAGACTCATAAAACATCTTTAGTTAAGAAGATAAGATTAGTTGTTTAAAGAAGCTCATTATGGAACTTGAGATAGAACAAGAAGCATAAAGGATGTCCCAAGATTTGTATCATCAAACCATTTCTTTTGAAGATCCTTATGACCAACAACAGGAAGAGTATGAGTAAAAAATAGATGAAACATTACTGATTGATTCATAGCAGTATAAAAGAGGATATGAGGATGCAATAGTTGACCTCCAAAAGCAATATGAGTTCAGGCCAAAGGAAGATAAGCAGGTGGTTGCATCTTCAATTGAGAGTGATCATAAAGTTTATAATGAAAAGCTTAATGAAACAGAACAAGGAGAAATGTCTAAAGATTAAGAATGCCCTATTCTTTTTTCCCATCAACAGGAGGTAACATTCCATATTTTTGAAGACCCTTTTGCAGTCTTGTTAGAGTCATTGGAGGAAATGAGCTTTATAGTTTCCATGGATCTTGGAAATAGATTCAAATTTCATGATTTATCCAACTTCAAATTTTCCTTTCTACTTGAAGAAGGAGAAAGTAAAATTCAATCAAGTATCCAATTGCTTGCTTAGTTTCATTTGAAAGATGATTTTACCTTATTGGAGTATCTTATTGGTTAGAATAGGAACACTGACATAAAATATGCTCATTTTCCACAAGAATTTCATTACTTTCCAGTTGGTTTCAATGTTATTTTCAATTTGTTTTTAGTTTGTACAACAATTGGATTTAGTTGGTGTGCAAGAATGGTTTTATTTTGAGTATTTGAACATGGGTTTTCATATTGTATTGTCATTGTGGTTTTCAACATTTAGATTTCAGTTGGAGCATGTCACTTGTTGCAAGTTTGGAATGGATGAATGGATTAGCCACCTGGTCTATGGGGGTTTTGTTGACAGTGATAGACCTACCAACATTCAAAGGGGTCTCCTTGATATGAGGTTCCAATTAGACCTCACATCATTTGGTGTGAGAGCCCCATCCGGAAGAAGACTCGATTGTCACCTTCTTAAAGAATTTCCTTGGCTTTAGTTGTCAGAAAGAGAGAGAATCACATATGTTCCTTTGAAAAAGCAAGCAAGTGTGCCTGGTGAGCATTCAATTGCAAGTGCATCAACGTTCTTCTACTATGAAGGGAGAAGAAAGTGAGCCTCTAAGAGAGAGATAATGGTACCTCCCTAGCAGAGATGCACAAAAATAGGAAAGATTCATCTAACATCCGGGGAAATAGTCCACAAAGATGTGACGATCGTTACAACCAATACAACACATTCTCAATATGATAAACACCAAAATAAAAAAAAATAGTTCAACTAATTTAGTGTAGGTGAAAGAAAACATGAATCATAAAAATTTATAGAACAAACTTACAAATATTCATAATCCATGCATGAAAAACATGCTAGTCATCAGTCGTCAAATATTAAGTAAAGGTCCTAAGATACATGAATACAATGAACACCACTAGCTCTAATAGTGGAGTGTTGGAGCCACTACTTTTTCCCCAAAAGTACTCACCCTATCCCTCTAATGCCTTATGGGGGAAGCCAAGGTGAAAAGTTCTTTTTACAATGACAGTGTATATATGATAAACGGGGTGATCCTTCACCTCCCTTGTGACTCTTGGACTACCCTCACGACTATTGGACTTCCTTGCGACTTTTTAGCTCTTACATGTCTCTTTACATTCTGTACATGTCCTTTGGACTTCCAATTTACAATACATTTTCGAATAAGAATTTACATAATCCACAAATGATGTGGCACATGATAACTCATGATATGATACTATTGTCATAGACTACATGATGTCATGGCAATGTCAAGCCATTCTTTGTTCTTGCTTACTTTGTGTCTTCTTGAAGATAGAACATGATCTCTTCTTCCACCTCCACATGGCTTAGAGATGAGTAGTCTTGAGTGTTATTTAGATATTGAGTTGTTATCACGATCTGATGTCCCTTTGCTTCCTCTTGATTAATCAACTTGTGCTTGCAGCTATAGAGGTGTCTTCTAGCATGGCATCCTTCTCCATCTCCTTCACCATCATCCTATTATAGAATGATAGAATAACTACACATGAAATTCACTCATGACAAGACGACATCAGTCGGACTTGACAATTGCACAATTGAGGGATTCAAGAAGTTAGGCAGAGAGATTGAGCATTTAGTTTTCCCACTGTGCAGTATTGTAATGACAAGAAGTCCAGTTTAGGAGCTCAAGGGAGAGGCTTGAGGACTAAGACTATGTAATGCACAGTTCAATTTTGACTGGAGGAAACAATTTCACAATTATAGAGATTAGGGGTTGGGCTTGAGCACTAAGATTGCACAGTTCTGGGAGGCATATATTGTGCATTGCACAGTGCCAAAAGACAAGGTTGTTGCTTGAGGACTGAGACTACGCAGTGTGTAGTCCAAGAGGGTTGGATGAGGCTGAGTGGAATGATTGAGGAAATTTTCTAGTTTTGACTATGTGTTGGATCAATGAGATGAGGCTGGAAAAAAACAAGACTTGAACATGATCAGAAACTTATATCACTTAATGACACGACAAGAAAAAATTAGAACACATGATCAACATACTTGTCCACGATGTGACAAATTTTTGATAGTGTACACCAAGTGCAACATCAAAGATACACTTTGCGACGACAATGAAGACACTTGTGAGAAAGTGCTTGAAACTTTGGAAATAAGTGAAATATATGTTTTCATGATAATAACAACTAATTTACATAAGTATTACCCCTTAAAACACACCAAAAATAGCTTGTGTACAATGTGCGATGCTTAACATGCTGGAAGATGACACTTTGAACTTCTCACAAATGGGACCATAATACTTATAGAAAACACATGCAATGACTCCTAATATTCGTGATGACAAAACTTGGCAACACACTGGTAGAATTCCAGCTTCTTTGCCTTGGTTAATTTTCTTGTGTAGGGTATAGTTCTTTTAGGAGTATTGATTCATTATTCATATTACCTCAGCTTCCCCACTTACCTCGTGCATATGAATAGTCCCATTCATCTCTTTTATCGGTTGAACAAAAACATAAGACCAGGAATATTGCAATGTTTAAAATTAGGAAAGGGTAGTATAGTTCAAGAACTTTATATTTTCATATTATAGTTTTTCATCTCCAGTGTTGCTCCGTTGCCAACAAGCTTGGACAGTACCCCGAGGGAGTCACTATAGGAAAATAAAAATTTCTCCACTTACAATGAGTCTGAATAGTACCCTGATGGACTTGCTTTCTTCACCTCCTTGCGTAGGAAGCCTTTCTCTTGTTTAACCCTTTATTTATGTATTTTATATACAAGATTGTGCATAGTCACTTATTCATTTCATGGGTGGAAGAGGGATCTTGACTTATTGAGAGCAGAAGAGGTTTCTCCTTCAGAGAAGCATATATAAGACCTCTGATTTTGGTTTCTCATTTATATTTTCCCCTTGTCCTTCTCTACTTTACTAAATAAGCGCGGAAAACACCAAAACATGAAGAACCGAGTATAGGGATGAGGTTTCTAGGGTATGCACAGATATCATGGTTCAACAAAAGGTTTTCCTCACACAAGGATCATATTTTTCGTCAGAACATCATTGACCAAAAGCTGTAACCAAGATGAAGAACAAGGATTGAAGGTTAACCAAATGTTGTGGTGTCACAAGACTCTTTTCAATTCAGCCACATGTGCTGAAGCAAAAAAACATGTTTACACACGAAACTTATTTACATGACAGAGAGACATAGAAACACAAGATTGAACAAAAGAAAAAATGGAAGAAAAGGGTATGTACATAGGGTAGGGCACAACCCTAGGCCATCATTGAAAGTAATGTTTTAAATATTTTCTGTTAACAAGAAGAGAGTCAGTCTTCTCGTCTAAATATTGGAGATGATGTGTGTGTTGGCCAAGCTTCTCGTACACAGTATATGGTCTGATCCACAGGGATTGGAACTTGGTATGTTTACCTTTGTCTTCATGGGCTTTATCCCACTTCAAAACTAGGTCACCCACACTGAATTCATTTTTCCCTACAGAATTATTTTCAAACCATCTATTGATACAACTCTCATAGAGAGAAAATTTGTCCTTAGCTTTCTTTCTTTCTTCCTGTAGTTTGAGAAGGTTGTTTATCCTACTCTAAACCACTATGCATGACTTATCCCGAGATTCTTGTGAAAGTTGAAGTATAGGAAAATAGATGTTCAGGGGTAGGTCGACTTCTTTTTTGTACACTAAGAAGTAAGGATAAATTGTAACAACCTTGGTTAAAAATTCATGTAAAAATATATATAAGACCATGGTCATGGGCCATGTATTCCAAGATGAATGGTGGGAAAAACATCCTAGTGGGTGTTAATCTTTGTTATTATCGCTAAAGGAATTTGGAAAAGGAAATGGAAAAGGCTTTGGAAAGGCAATGACATTTTTGGCAATTTATTTATGAAAATAATGGAAATTAGGAGAAAAGGAAGGTGAGAGGTCACATGTTGCAAGTGAGGAGGAAAATGAAGGAAAATAATGGAAAATGAAGAAAATAGAGGCCTCATTAATAAAAAGACTTATCAGGATCAATGGGAAGGCTTGGTCAGTGTAATCTTTTGTCAGTTCAGGTTTGGAGCTCTCATTCTATTCTCTCTCTCTCATACTCTTGGACATAGATTTTTCTTGGAGCACTCTTGGAGAGTGTGGCATACATGGATGCTTGGAGCAAGAAGGAAAAGGAAGAGAAGGAAAGCACAAGAGGACATCAGGAATAATGGATGCTTAGATGCTTGTAGGTACCGAGTTTCATGTATGTTTTCCTCACTAGTTTTGGCATGCATGGCATATGTATGTGATTTATTGGTCATGATCTATCATCGGTATGGAGGATTGCTTGGATTGACAATGGATTTACCTAGACTTTCCATTTCCATGATAGCCATGGTGTTGTGGGTTCATTTGTTTATTTTTTTTGGTTGGTTCTCATTTTTCCTTTAGCTTGGGTTGAGTTACTAGTCCTGGAAGCCTTGGTTGGACAAATGCTTTGGAAGCCCGACGACATATATGGGTTGAGTTACTAGTTCTGGAAGCCTTGGTTGGAAAAACTCTCTCGAAGCCCGATGACAGTTGTGGGTTGAGTTACTAGTCTTGGAAGCCAGATTGGGACAAACACTTTAGATCCTTAGATAGCTTGTGTATAGACTGATTTGGTGATGGTTAGTGATGTCCGACCATGAGGTGGAATCACTGGTTGAGGGTTGAGGTGGTTTTGTCTGTGGAAGCCCTGGTTTGGTTTTAATGGATTGTTCCATGAGATCCCACATTCATGCTTCGAATATGGAACAAGGGTGATTGGATGAAGAGAGATTTGGCTCAACCATGTCTTTGGTCGGCTGGTTTGTGGAAGTCGCAAAATTGGTTGGCCTTTGCATCATTTATATGAGGTTATTTATCCTTGTTAATTCATGAGTATTATGTTGGAAATAATACTGGGGGGGGAAGGTGAATAAATATTAGTCAAGTCAATAATATTTTTCTTTTCATACTCAAATTTATATATGCTACTTCAATGAAGGTAACCCGTGTGTACACGCAACTGTGTTTAAGGCAACCAACTTATATCTAGCAAACTTGTGATTCAGTTAATTCATCATATGTTGATCTTTAATTATTACTTCATTAACCATATAAAGAGTAACCATGTGCAGTAATATCAGAAGAAACCATCACACATAAGAAACACACATGAACACCAAGATTTAAGGTGGAAACACAATGCGGGACAAAACCACCTGTTGCTGTCTTCTTTTAATATAATAAAAACCTATTTACAATCGTGTACTAGTGCAGACTCATACCAGTATGTAGGCACCCACCTGTAGAAGGCTACAACCTTCTCTCATTCTCCAGCTTCTACTGGAAGGGGGCAACCCCTAGCTCTTGTACTAGTCGATCCATTTACTAGTATGTAGGCCCTGACCTACTGAAGGCTCCAACCTTCACTCATTTTCCAGCTATTACTAGAAGGGATCCCCAACCCCCTGTCTCTTGTACTGGCCGATATGTTTACCAGTACATAGGCGCCAACCTACGGAAGGCTACGACCTTCTCTCTTCCTCCAAGGAACACGTTTCATAAATTTTCATAATGGATACTCCTGGAACACAACACCACAATCTGAAGGCCATGTTTCATCCAATTTTCATACTGGACCCATCAACAACATTGAAGCTCAAAATCAATCACCACTGCAATACAACCAATCATTGAAACTCAATCATCAATCTTTGAATCACCCATAATTGAATCATTGAAGGCCCATCATCACTGAAGCAAATCACATTCAATCAATTTGATCATTTAGTATACTGTCATCAAAACATAGTCACCAGAACACAGAGCAAAACCCAGAATTTCTACAACAACACCAGATCCAACTGCAACTTTAAATATCATATTTCATAATGTATACGCTACTTTGATGAGCTGAACCAACGTGTATATGCACTTTTACCAAGGCCAACCAGCGTATGCATCTGCAAATATTAATTCATAATTTTGCAGCTATTCTAGACTTCCGTTATACCCAAATCATAACATTTACAGAACAACACATGCGCCAGTATTCAGATCTAGACTATACATGATCAAACCACATAATGATACTTCATTTCAAGCCTTAAGATCCAGATCCATCATTAGGTCTTATCCCTCATCAACCGCTAAGGTTCATCCTTGGTTCAAATCAAGCAAAGCACCATTAGCCGATAACCTGCATACTAGATCTCACACTTCATCAGATATTTAATACTTGCACACCATGGCCTAATGATCTTCTCCTCTTTATATAGTTTTAGGCCTTTCTCAATACCATGGATAAAAACCACTTAGGACCAATACCTTGGACCACGGTCAATACCTCAGACCAAATACCTTGGACAAATACCATGGATCAAAATACCTTGGACCAAATACCTCAGACCAAAAACTTAGTTTTCCAACATATACGTGATTTTCCTTCTGTGAAAGTGCGTGTGTATGTATATGCTACTTGTGTTCAGTGAACTTTCATGTATACACAGCTTGGTTAAGGTGAACCTATGTATACCTATCTTTCTTCATTCTTTGTAGTTTGATCTGTACTTCTTTGTCGTTAACCTGTTGCACTGTGAATTGTCATTTGAGAGAGTTGCCATTGTAGATTACTTCTAAACTGATTCCTTTGAACTACCCTTCATTTTGTCACAATTGTCATGCATTTTGTCACATCTGATATCTCTTTCGTAGATTCATCTAGTTACCATATACAAATGAGTTGTTCTGCTACAAGTGGGTTGCCATCAAGTACAACACATGCATCATAATGTCAACAATCTCCCCCTTTGGACTTTATGGCAACCATGTTGGTGTTGATTACCGCAAGCTGTAGAAATTGTTAGAGATAATAAGCAACACCAAAATACTCTCCCCCTTTGACATCAATGGAAAAGGGCGGACCAAGATATTCTCCCCTTTTTATATCAAGGGAAAAGGGCTGACCAAAAAGAAAACTTTCATATCTGAACAGCTGAATATAAACATTGATCATTCTCCCCCTAAGCACATGTTGAATTTTCTGATTAAAATCCCCCTTTGTACATGCTGAGATGCATTATATCTTCCATGCTCCCCCTGAGCATATGCAGAGTCTGCAAATGTTTCCAAAAGAATAACATGACTCTATAACTCAACTAAGTAACTTTGACCTTCCTATCACCAATGACTCATACATATATCAATCTCCCAACCGAGTGGGGATATACAAAATTTGTCTCATCCACCCAACCAAGTGGGGATATACCAATTGTTTATACATGATAGAAACAATAAATATTACATCATCCATCCCATGTAAAGTGGGGTTACATATTACACCATATGATCGAAAAAGACTCATCAAAAGACAGAGAGCATCAAGGAGGCGAAAAGAGGATGAAGGACTTCAGATCTTGGCTGAGGCTTCCTTGGCCCATCACAGCACTTGATAGAGAAGACTTAGCCCAAATTTCAAGAAATTTGGAGCAATTCTTTCATTTTTGCAAATTTTTGGCACAAAAAACAGGTTTTTCTGCCCTATGCGCCGCGCCACATGGCGCTCGCTTTTGCTAGAGGCCTCTAAATATAAAAAACTTAGCATTTTTGGATTTTTCATGAAAAATTACACTTATCTACCTATGGCCAAGAAATTTGGGCAGGTTTTGAGCCCTCAAAAGGTCAAAAAACTCTCAAAAAATGACCTCGCTGCCCCTATTTTGACACACAGGAAGTAGTGTTGGGAGAATGGACTTTTGGAGGGGCAAATGGAGGCCAAATTGAAAAATTCCACTTCGGTTGGAAAGTAGATAGGTAGACCTTTCCAGAAAGCACACCTGGAGCTCATTTGGACATCGAGAAGGCCTCCAGAAGTGGGTCCAAACGGGTGCTACACATAGAGAAACAGGCACGACGCATAGAGGAAAATTTGCCAGTTTGACCAAGTTTTGCTCTGTTTTTCGCCCAGCTTCGCCTAGTTTGACTTTTTCACTTTCCTAATGGAAAATTTATGATGTAATTTGATGAACATTGATGGATCATGATGTAAATATGTTATATTTTCAGTTGTAGAGGTAGATTTATCAGTTTAAAGGTTGTTTGAAACTGAATGAATCAGTTCCCTTGTTTCTAGAGGCATGCTGTTATGTTGCCTAGATTCTAGTTCTCAGTTTAGAATTAGTTGGATCAGCCCCTAAACTTGTGAGCTCGACCCCTAGAGGCAAGGATGAGCTATGTTTGTCTATATTATGTTATTTTTCAATCATTAGCATGGTTGGACTCTTGAGAAAGCCTTGAGCTTCATTGTACATTCATTTTCAGTATTTTGGCTAAGGAATTGAGACCAGGATTTGCAACACTCTTTGGGATTCATGTGGAAATTTGTATTGGTATAGTGCTTCTCTTTGTAATTGTGAATTTGTTTATGTATGTAATTATCTATCTTATGTATTATGAACTAAACAAACAAGAGTGTAAGTAGAATCCATTGAAAGTGCAGTGCTCTACTTAAAGTTTGCTTTAGTTATTTGATGTTTTCAGCTGTTTGTGGAGGATCCATGATTTCTCTTGCCCTCTTCAACACCTCACCTATCTATCCCTTCCATTTCATTCAAATTTAAGTGCCAAAACTATTGCTTACCTTTCCCCATCTAGATCTCTCCAGAATTGGGCCTCAATCCCCACACCCAAAAGCCATGTTTCCCTTTGAGCCAGCAAAATCATCATTTTATCAAATCAACTCTCTTGCACTTATACCTAGCATAAGATCAGTATTTCTATCAGTCATCTCAAGCCCTCATCGATCATAATTTGCTGAGATTGATCCGGAGAGAGCCCTCTCCTGACCTGGTAGGGCTAGCTACCAGGCTGAGCATGGTTTGATGTTGGCCCTGGATCCTACCTTTTCAGCCTGAGGTAGATTTAGGCACTAACATAGTGGCAACCATACTGGGGAAGAAAATTTTATTTGTTTGTTAGTGTTCTTTGGTTTATAGACTATAGACGGAGCCTGAAGTTATGCCAGGTAGCCTTCGAAACGCTCTTGCTTTGCATTAGCGAAAGTAGAAAAACGTTGCTTCAGTGAATCTCTGGTCTAGTCTTATAAACGGAAACATCTGAGTTGCAAATTTCCTCAGTAGAATGTAATCAAGTTCAGATATGATTGTTGATGGTGGACAATGATCAGACATCGGAAGGCTGAAATCATTCACCTGGCGACTCCAGTGTCGAAGAATCCCAAGGTTCAGAATTTTTATGGCGACTCTACCCTTCAAAAAATTAGTAGCCTGAAAAATTTCTTGGTGAATTCATTGTCATCAAAATGGTTTTGCTGGATGGAAGGTATGCTCGCATGAGCCGATATCACATTCCAGGTTTTCCAAATAAAATTCCTAAGGTAGATTGGCAAAGGAATTTGCCTACGTTTAAAGATGATGATAGGAAGGATGTTGCTTTACATCTGGTTAGATTTCACATGCATATTAACAAGTTGAAGGTTGATTTTCCTGAAGATTGCTTGATGAAGATATTCATGGCCACTCTGGAAGGTGAAGCTCGATCTTGGTATGAAAGGGTGCCACCTGCTTGTATTTACTGTTTGAAATATTTTCATACCATGTTCTTTGAAAGGTATAAATAATCTTATCCATCATTAAATCTAGTTCAGAACTATTACAAACATGCTTATAGTTTTATTGAAAATCTTGAGAAAGTTTATGAAGATGATGACTTCATGGATGATGAGATCATGGAAGCCCTATATGAAAATCCATTTCAGCAGCATAAAGAGAGTGATACTTATCAAGATGATTAGGAAAATTTGCAGCAAGATCAAGGTCTTAGTATGTTGGAAGATGATGAAAGAGAAGGTTTTATTTCAGATCTGTCCATAGAAGAAGACAACATGCAGGAAAGTCAAGTCAGTTAATTCAGATTTAGATTCAGATCATGATGATGAGGAAGATTCAGGTCATGATGATGAGGAAATCATTAAAACCAGTCACTTTGTTACACAAGATCATAATCAGCATATAGTAGGTTTTTCTTTGCTTGAAGATGAAGGAATTTTGCATCTTGATAGTCAACAGGAAACACATGAAATGAATCGGCGGTTTTAGGAAAATATGTATACTCCTTTGCTTGAAATTAATGAAGATAATCATTGTTTGAGAAAAAGAAACCAAAAAGTATTATCTCCTCTGTCTGAAGTTGAGATAGATCAACTCTTGAAAGGTCATGTTACAGCTCAAGTTAATGTAGATCTACAGTGTGCACATGGTCAAGAAGGTGATGGTGGAACTTCTTCCTCTTTTGAAAATGATGACAGTCTTGTAATTAGCTTTATAGATCAGCAAACAAATAATATTTTCTTTCATGAAGATGATAAGGCTGTCATGTTTGATGATCTTGAAGATTGTTTTCTGTTTAAGAATGACCTAGACCATGAAGTTGAGGAATATGAGCTTGAGAGAGAAAATATGCCATAATTTCTCACAGTCAAGGAATTTACAGCTAACACTCAGATGGCAGAAGCTTATACCTCTCTGTGCCTTCCTATCACTCAGCAACCAGTGGTTCTTTCAGATCAGAATGAAGGGAGTACTTGTATTTTTGCTGCTGGATCTCAAGACAAAATAGTGCTTCAGGATTATCAAGATCCCTTTGGCATTCTTTTGCAAGCATTAGAGAAGATAAATGTTGCCTGGTTCGTTATCATAAGCCTTGGTTTCAGTGATTATTCTGAGTTTCCTACATGTACATCATTCTGCCTGCTCGGGGAAAGTGAGAGTAGAATTTCATTGAGTAGCCATTTGTTGGATTGGTTACATTGGAAGGCTCACTACACATGATTGTACATATTTCATCAGTAGGCAGGTGGTTGTCATCATGATTTGAAGTTCTCAAATCTCGATGGTCTGCTACCATTTAAAAGCTTTGTAAGTACTTGTTTCAGTTAAGTCAGTCTTGAGTCATTTTTTGTTTCAGTCAGTTTAAAGATAGTTTCAGCTGAGTGTCCAGTTTCAACTTTTGAGAGTCTTGTTTCAGTTTTGGATTAGTCAGTTCAACTATGAGTCTTGAGTCAAAGTTTCGTAGTAATTGGTTTTTGGGTGTTTTGAAGTTATTGACTCCATAGCCCAATGGACGAAGGCACTACCTGCTTTCCCAAAGATCTGTAGTTCTTGGCACCTCCAAGGAGCTACCATCCCCATTGGAGCCAATGTTAGAGTCGGTATTTTCATCCCTCCGTCAGAGATCAAATCCTCTTGTTGCATTTCATATTAGGTGTCCCGCCCAGTCATTTGCATTCCATTAGGCACATAGATCATCTGACGGTAGTGGCATTCTACCTACTGGCTCATGTTTGTTCATTTAAAAACATATACAGTCTTCCTTTTATCTCGAAAATTGCAAAAGTTGTCTTTAGGGTTTCATGGTCAATTAGGTCTAGGGTTTCATTAGGGTTTTGTAAAAAAATGTGTCAAAATGTCCAATAATTACCAGCAGGCCATGAGGAGGTTGCAACATCAATAAATTTCATCACCAAGTGTTTGAAAATGTGTTTTTCCTCAAAACTCTGTTTTGAGGAAAAAAACAGAGTATTTAGCTTTCATTGTAAAAAATCATGAAAATTTTGTTTTCCTCATTGTAAATTCCTTCATCTGCACCCTGGTTTCTTTCCTTAGCCCAAAAGCTTCAACACCTGCAAAAACAATCAAAGCTCAGGTCATTTAGTTCATCACAAAGCCAAAAAGGTGAAAAATTCCAAAAAACAGAGTTTGAAATCAAGTCATTTGCAAAACCTTATGAAAGTGGGTTTGGCAAAATTAAATTTGAAAAGCTCATGCATAAATCATTTCTCCAAGTGTTTGAAGTTCATTTGTACTCCAAGAGCAAAGAGAACCAAAGAAAAATGATTTGGGTGAGTGAGTGTGAAGTTTGGGTAAACAATTGTTGTAAGTTGCTGGCACGGTGCACTGGGCAGGAGGCGCGGCGCACTCACCGAGCGCGGCGCATTGGGCCTCGTTTTGCAATGTAAAACAACACGGGCATGGCGCATACGAAGGGTGCGGCACATTGGGTTGTATGCACGGCGCACATAGCCAGAGAGCCCGAAACTGCTAGCATTTGCTCCAAATCACTAAAAATCACACGGATTTGCCAGGTAGAGCCTCCATCATTGTGTTTCATCCAAGTTTGTGCTTATATTATGGTGGTTGATGAATGGTAATGATTTTAAAAAACAAAACATCAAACCCTACCATTTGAAATTCCAAGAAACTTGTTGCCTAGGGTTTGATTAACCATTTTGCTACCAAGTCTATCATCCCTCCATCACTCCCTTATCCCATTTGTCCCTTGATTTCATTATTCCCTAAGTTCCCCTACCCCCTAAAATCATTAATCCCCTATCCCAAGTTCCCTTTCCCAAATTTCCAAATGTAAAACCCCAAACCCTAATCCTATATAAAAACTCCCAAAACATCCCATATTTCCCCTAACTAAATCTATCCCAAGAGCCCCTAATCCCCCACTATTTTTCACTACCCTTACAGTCCCTCATTTCATTGTTTTCCTTGGTGGCAGAGGTCAAGCACATCACCAAAAACAGTGCACCATAGTTTGACACATCAACACCTATTTCTCTAAGGAAATTTGCCTATCAGCAGTTATGGCATCTGACCCTTCATATGATTATGAAGAGGAGACCCAAAGTGACTCACCCACGGAGGGACATGCACCCAGGAGGCCTCATAGAGGTGGCAGACATATCAGAGAAGAACCAACCACTCTTATTGAGTTACAGGCCTGCCCTCTTGCCATCTTTTGTTTCCAGCATCAGTCATGTTATGAATTTTGCGAGAAGGTTGCTAATATTCAGTTTCATCATGAGTTGGCCCGCTTATCTATGTTGGATTTACACGGTGATCAGGCCACTCTTGCTGGTGTCACTTTCACATTAACACCAAAAACCATTTCATTGGAAACCGACATACCAAACATTGGAGAACCATGGAACAAGAGGCAAAAAATTGATCGACAGCACTATAAACCATACATCAAACCTGGTTTTTTGAGACAGCTCAAGACAGTGTTTCTTTTTCAGTGCCTCAAGGATGAATATGCTCCTTTAATGAAACTCATCATGAAGGATTTCACCTGTGAGGTCCGGTTCTCCTGCTTGTATGCTTATCACATCAGGCTGTTGATGCATTTACTCGGGTACACATGATGAACATTCCTTATTTCACATGCTGAAACATAGAGAAGATGACCACTCTTGTGCAACAAAAGACCCCTCAACAGTAGTTCAACAACATTTATCATTTTGCTCTCATCAAAATTGTGGTCGTTCATCAGCTTGGATTACAGGGCATCACTTGGGATGACTTCATCTCCTGTGAGTTTTTCAGAGCTTCACAGGGACCTCCAGAGATTGGGCATGGGATAGGTGGACCTTCTTATCAGCATGAGGGCCATGAGACCACTAGTGTGTCGGTGTTCATCTCCTATCAGAGGGGCACTAGACGGTTGTTTGCAGCAGCAAAGCGAGTGTTATCCCCATCCGGGGTGGAAGGGCCTCGCTTCCTTCATCAGCACAGTAGGTTTAGGACCAGGGCAAGAGGCCACTACAAGAGGAAGGACCATCAGGTGAGAGGGAGACTGATTTCATCCTTATTGAGGGTGATGATACTGATATGGGCTCGCAAAGTGAAAATCTTAGAGAGATCATTTAGGAGTAGCAGGCGGAAATTGATGCCTTATCTACCAACTTGGACAAAGCCCAATGGACTATACAGTATTTGGAGCAGAGGAACAAGAAGCTTGAGGATCAGTAGGTGGTTATGGAGTTACAAAACATTCGGCAAAACCGCCAAGCTGCCCGAAGAAGGAGGGTGGAGTTCACTTCCTTGGAGCAAAAGATCAATGCCGATAGGGAGTCATGGATCAAAAGAGTCAATATCCACTTGGAGAGGAAGTTAGAGAAGGCAATAAATGAGAAGAATATGCCTAGAAATTTGTCATATCATTACTTGTCCCAAAACTTGGTGTGCCAAGCAAGAATGAGGAATTTAAAAGAAAAGTTGAAGAGAGCATCAAGGAGGAAAAAAGAGGATGAAGGACTTCAGATCTTGGCTGAGGCTTCCTTGGCCCATCACATCACTTGATAGAGAAGACTCAGCCCAAATTTCAAGAAATTTGGAGCAATTTTTGCATTTTTGGCACAAAAAACAGGTTTTTCTGCCTTATGCACCGCGCCATGTGGCGCTTGCTTTTGCTAGAGGCCTCTAAATCTCAAAAACTTAGCATTTTTGGATTTTTCATGAAAAATTACACTTTTCTACCTATGTCCAAGAAATTTGGGCAAGTTTTGAGCCCTCAAAAGGTCAAAAAACACTCAAAAATGACCTCGCTGCCCCTATTTTGACACACAGGAAGCAGTGTTGGGAGAATGGACTTTTGAAGGGGAAAATGGAGGCAAAATTGAAAAATTCCACTTCAGTTGGAAAGTAGATAGGTAGAAATTTCTAGAAAGCACACCTAGAGCTCATTTGGACATCGGGAAGGCCTCCAAAAGTGGGTCCAAACAGGCTCTACGCATAGAGAAATAGGGGCGACGCATAGAGGAAAAATTGCTAGTTTGAGCAAGTTTTGCTCTGTTTTTCACCCAGCTTCACCTAGTTTGACTTTTTCACTTTCCTAATGGCAAATTTATGATGTAATTTGATGAAAATTGATGGATCATTATGTAAATATGTTATATTTTCACTTGTAGAGGTAGATTCATCAGTTTAAATGTTGCTTGAAACTGAATGAATCAGTTCCCTTATTTCTAGAGGCATGCTATTATGTTGCCTAGATTCTAGTTCTCAGTTTAGAATAAGTTGGATCAGCCCCTAAACTTGTGAGATCCACCCCTAGAGGAAAGGATGAGCTATGTTTGTCTATATTATGTTATTTTTCAATCATTAGCATGGTTGGACTCTTGAGAAAGCCTTGAGCTTCATTGTACATTCATTTTCAGCATTTTGGCTAAGGAATTGAGACCAGGATTTGCAGCACTCTTTGGGATTCATGTGGAAATTTGTCTTGGTACAGTGCTTCTCTTTGTAATTTTGAATTTTTTAATGTATGTCATTATCTATCTTATGTCTTATGAACAAAACAAATAAGAGTGTAAGTAGAATCCATTGAAAGTGCAGTGCTCTACTTGAAGTTTGCTTTAGTTATTTGATGTTTTTAGCTGTTTGTGGAGGATCCATGATTGCTCTTGCCCTCTTCAACATCTCACCTATCTATCCCTTCCATTTCATTCAAATTTAAGTTCCAAAATGATTTCTTACCTTGCCCCATCGAGATCTCTCCAGAACTGAGCCTCAATCCCTGCACCCAAAAGCCATGTTTCCCTTTGAGCCAGCAGAATCATCATTTTATCAAAGAAACTCTCTTGCACTTATACCTAGCCTAAGATCAGTATTTCTATCAGTCATCTCAAGCCCTCATCGATCATAATTTGCTGAGATTGATCCGGAGAGAGCCCTCTCCTGACCTGGTAGGGCTAGCTACCGAGCTGAACGTGGTTTGATGTTGGCCCTGGATCCTACCTTTTCATCCTGAGGTAGATTTAGGCACTAACACACCCGAAGCCCAAATTGACATTTTTTGGGTCTTCTTTGGTTCCAAGGTTGACCGATTCATACTTCATGGATGAGCTATGCATTTTGCAATTAGTCGGCTTCTTGAATTTATCATGCTGGTCATACAAGTGCTCCATCTTGACAACTAACTTGGGAATCATATTGGATTGATCCTTTTCCTCATATTCCCTCTCGTTCATAAGCCTGTCATGCTCCTTTTCATCAATGACTGCATTCTTGAATGTCTTCTCGCAGTGGAAGAACTCAAGGATTTGCTCGTCATCTTCAAACACCTGCCAATTTGAGATGTTATCAAGCACAGATGATATGAAAATCAATTCAACATAACATTTATTCTTCTTTAATATAAAATCAAGCAGAAGTTTTGCAACCATACCAGCCATTAGATCGACATCTTGGTTTTGTCCTCGAGGTATGTATGTGATATTAAAAGAATCAAAACAGTCAATTAAGCTCCATAACTCATGTTGGTACCTCACCAAGTGTGGCAAATTGCAGTGTATCCTTTTCCATACCTGGTCCACAATTATCTATGAGTCACCGAAAAATTTAAGATTTTTTACCTTCATATCAATGGCCTTTTTCAAGCCGTACAACAAGCCTTCGTATTCTACCATGTTGGTGCATGTGAACTCCAACCGGCCGGCCATCAGATGTTGGTTCCCTTGTGGGTCAATGAGAATGCTCCCAGCACCTGCACCTTCAAGGCAGTTAGGGTCATCAAAATAGAGCGTCCAAAATATAGAATCTAATGTTACATCAATTGAACTGATTTCTACGAAATTAGTCCTATCATCTACTATAATACAGGATAATCCATCAGTTGGATTGCAGGGGAAAGCTTCCAACTGTGTGTTTGTCATAGTTTCTTTAACTGTCTCTGCATGGAATTCTCCAAAACAGGTTTCCATGTCACAAAATTCAAAACTATAATTCCCAAGGATAGAGTTGGTAAACATTACAGGTTCACTGGGGCCATTTAGTTCCATCACCACATACTTCATGTATCTTTCTCGATCAACCCTCATCATATCACCTTTTCCCTTCTGAGGCAACAAGAGATGGGACCAATCAGTTGAGAAATATCCATTCAGTTTTGTTGACCAGTCCTTATTAAGCAACATTCCATAAGCCTTGAGTATGTCGACTACCACTATGTCAATGAATTGTGCGTACTGTGGTTTGGTAGCCATCCAAACCAACACATCTTTCAATTCCCCAATTACTTTCACATTTGTTAAGTCCAATTGCATAATTCGAGTTCTAGTTTTCTCGGGTATCGGGAAAAGTCTTTTAGCAACAGCATAAGGCATAACAGTGGATGAGGCACCGAAATCTACCAAGCAATTGTGTATGTTCATGTTGAAGATTTCAAATGTGATAAGGAACGGTGGAGTCATGGATTTTGATTTCCTTCCTATCATGGCTGCACTGACATCTTGGGGCGTTTGATTTATTTTTGTCAGAGTGGCTTCCATGGCTGGTGGATTTTGGGATGTACTAGAGGTACTAATTAGTATGGACACTAACTTCTTGGTTTGGCTGCTCGGGATGGTGGGGGTTTTGCAGTTCCATTCATTCATAGCTTTCAACAGCAAATCTCTTTGTTGCGTTAACTTCAACAAATTGAAGTATGTGATATTAGCCCTAGATTTCTTAAAATCATCCAAAATGTTGTAATCAATGTTATAAATAGGGTAGGGCAGAGTAAACATACCGGTTTTCCCATTCTTAGGTGGGATTTTACCATTTTGAGTCACCTTCGTCACAGGTGGAGATGTGTTCTCTTTCTTTGGATAGTTTGCAATTGGAGTATTCTTGGAATCACCACTAGGTCTACCCTTCTCAACAGGAACTTTGGGAGTGGATGCCTTCACAGGGCGAACATCTTTCTTTGTCTGGTCTACAGGCTTTATCACGCCCGCAAGTGGCCCTTTACTTCATGTGTGGATTTCTGTCGTACTATCTCCTTTGTCATCATCGTTCTCATTTGTATAGAAATCCCACAGTACATTGATTTGAGATTCTTCGTCCAAGGGCTCTTCTAATTGGTATTCTTTATCATTTTATTGTTCTGGCTCCAGCTCCACTATAAGTCCTTCATTGTTAAGGAACGATCCGATAAGAGCCAACTCTTCCATATTTAAATTTCCTTCATTGGGTGGAGCGGGTAGTGCAAGTTGACCATGACCACTTTCTATCTTCTTACGATAGAAAGGTTTGAAATATTTTTTGTTGTTATAATCTCCTCCACTCCCACTTGTACTCTCTCCAGAATTCCTTTTCATATCAATGACTGTGTTTGTCAACTTCTTAATGATCTGATGCAAACCTTCCAAATCTGTGGTATCATTTTCTTTGATTTCAGGCCCTTTGTTATCATTCCCATTATTCTTCTTGGATGATTGAGAGGCTTTATTTTCTATGGTTGTATGATGACATGCCGTGAGACTGATCATTTCATTCTCGACTTTTACTGCTTCATCGATAGCACCCTGTAAGGTTTGTGCGTTACTCCTTTTGACCCATATCGCAATAGGGACAGGGAGAGCAGTGATGTAGAATTCCATGAGAACCTCCTCAGTAGGTCTAGCATTAGCCGAGATTCTGTTGAACAAGGTGTTGAACTAGATGTTAAAATCCTTGATCTTTTCTTTGGTTTCCGTTTTCAAATGGGATAGTTCTAAAACTAAGGCCATAGGTGTTTTTTCATTGCCATACTTTTCTAAGAAGGCATGTTGGAAAGCAGCCCACGAGTGATCGATCTTGTTCTCAAGCTAAAGTACCATGTGGAGGCTGCACCAATTAGAGTAAAAGGGAATAGGCGACATACTATATCTTCATCGGCTACCCCCAACATGCGCACGACTAGGAAGAAAGAGTGAATATGGTTACCAGTGGCGTCTCCCCGCTCAGGGTCGAATTTAGGCAGTACTCTTTTTGCATTCTTGGGTAAGGGATGCTACTACCCAGGTACTGCTATGGCGTCCTGAGCGAGCCAGGGAGGGACTGCTCCCGGAGGAGGTGGGAGTTGGTGCCCACCCTGTTGAAGCTGGTTCCCACCTGGGAGAGGAACGTTAGCCATATTGTGGATAGGGATGTTCTAGTTGAAGGTGTCTTCGAGGCATTCTTTAGTAGGATTTCCCAAATCGGGCCAGGGATTACCTTCAGAGAGTGGATCCTCAAGAATTTCTTCCCAAGGAGTGTCAATACTTTGCAAAGATTCTAGCACAATATCTTTAAGAGAAGTTGCTACAGATGTCTCTTCATTTATGGAATAGATCCTTGGCTTTATTTTAGTTGTCAGAGGTAAAGAGTGAAATATGGGGAGCTGAGAGAGGGAACGAGCGTAAGTCTGAGTAATTACTTTGACTGGCTGTTCCCGAGTGACAGGATACTCCCACAGTGTCTCTTCTTCAAAATGAGGCTTTTCCAAATGGGAGGAAGGATCTTTTCGAGCTTTACGATCCATGCATTAATCTTTTTGAATCCATGACATTTATAGATGAAATCATAAAAAGCTTTGGACGGCGGTTTAGGCCTCCTTCTAGCACCATTTTTTTGACATGGCAAATTTTCGCTATACCAACAAGGGGAACTAACCCACTCACAGACCCCAATTAGATCTGCTTTCGTTTGGGGTAGCTAGCTCCAACAGGTTTTAAAGGATCCTGTAAACTGTTATATGTGTTGAAAGATTGCTTCTTGGAGGAAGACTTCAATTAAATCAACAAACGAAACAACTAACCTACATGTATCAAATCCTATATGCACTAATTCTAACTACTTATGCTAGTCCTAACTATTCTAATCTATCCTACAGGAGCATAACAAAAGGAGGTTAAACATCATATATAAACTCCAAGTCCTAATGAATCAATTACTGGTTCATAGATGAATAAGGCTGTATTAAATCTTAATTGCAATCTACTTACTTATACAAGAATACACATTCCGTTCCATACAAATAAAACTTGCAACTAACTTTTAACAAGGTCTCAAATCAACAATCGCTCATGCATTAGCCATGGTAACAAATCATATTTGAATAACCGAGACTAGTCACGAACTGTGTGTTATCAATATGCACAAAACAAATCACATTTGTATCTATGCCAGCAACAACACCTTGATTCTAAACACATGAAAGGAGAGACAAATGAATCTAAAAAAGGCTCTTTCTCGACCAAACAATCTTCTTTATTCACAATAAATCAAAAGTTGTTCTGCCCAAACAAAGTCCTCCTCTCATCTCCGGAGGTAATACTTATACAGCTGGAAATGACTCTTGGTCTTCCCTTAACTTTTCACCTCCCCACTCTTTTCAATATACAAATCAAAATATACCGACATAGAACCGTCAGTGAAACCGCTGACACATAGAAGGCAGATCTGCTGGAGCGCTTCATTTCTTGGGAAAATTAACATATGTCGATTAGAAGAGGATGACTGTGTGTCATCTCTTCATGATGAAACTTGGGAAAATTTTACTTTCGGAATACACAGGGAATGTGTGGAGACCTGACCGAGAATGCCTAAGGCTGGATCTTTAAACGGAATGCATCTGCATACATGAACTCTCTGGATCTACCCATGCATCTTTTACTCTTCGCCTGCAGAGATAATTAACATTAGTTTTATAATTATGATACATGACAACATGATCACGAACAAACCTTGCATTCAGCCACAGTTTCTATTTAATCTTGCAATGCAGAGAAATTATGATTATCAAACCACCGAACCTGTTGTGACATGTGTTTTCATTCCCCATAATATTCATTTTTACTCAAGGATTGCTTTAACAATGCTTCAAAAGCGGACCATTCAGTTTACGGGATTTTCCCTTGAAAACCCGGGTCGGAGCGTTTTATCGCAATACACAAGAAAACACGAGAAAACCTGTGGCTGAGCCATAAGGCCGAACTTCAAATAATATATACCTAGGTGTATAATTATTGTCTGGTCCGTTAATCGCATAATGCCTTATGTTTAAGCTTTGGGCTCTGTCGATTGCGACTTGTGATTGGCCAGACCCAAAATATATATGTGTCGTGGTTCATAATCCCTTCAGATCCACCATATAAGACTTCCCTTTGAAAACCCTGACCACAATGTATTATCGCAATACACAGGAAAACACGGGAAAACCCGTGGCCAAGCCATAAGGCCAGGCTTGAAATATTATGCACCCAGGCGTATAATTATCGACGGGTCCACTCATTGCCCCTTCACATATCGCATGGGCTTCACTTTCTCCAACTGCCGATTGAGATTAGCGATAGACTCTGGACCTGAAAAAATATATATGATCCACTTCATAATATCGATGGGTCCACCATATTGCATAATGCCTTGTGTATGGGCCTCAGGTTTCACCAATTGCGATTTGCAATTGGGGAGCGGACCAGAAAATATATGTGTTGTGGTTAATGATCTCGGCGAGTTCGGTAGATAGTAGTGTGCCCTATATACAAGCCTTGGACCCCGCCGATTGCGATATGCGATGGGGCTCCAGACCCAAAATATAAATGTGTTATGGTTAACAGTGCCATTCGGTCTGGTGTATAGGGGTGCACGTTATGTATTTAGTGTTGATTGCGATAAGAGAAAAGGGCAAGTTATGTATGCTTTGCAAAGAAAAAAGAGTTCTAATGGGAATAAATATGTGAGGGAAGGTTTTGAGGGGTAAAGAGTGGGGCGATTATATGTGTGGGCATAGGGCATCATGAACGTTTATGAGGATTTAAAAGAGTTCTGATGAAAGATATGAATGAGGGGCTAGACTAGGTTGTGGATGAATCATGCAACAGAGATTTATTAAAGGGGGCTCTTGACCATTAAGAATTGAGGATTTGACTCAGCACAGAGTTAAAACCCTTGAGATAAAAACAGATCATACGGAGAAGTGAAATATTACACTCATAGGGGACCCATTCAAATTTGCTACCAGAGCATGTTTTAATAGGGTAGTGGTTGTGGCCGCAACAATTTGATACGATAGAGTGGTATTAAAGCGAGTTCCATTCTCTTTGGGTGGTGTTTATTTTATGTTATTTTTGGGTGTTATCTGATACCACAGAGTGGTATCAGATCATGTCTCACCCCTTAGAGTGGATGGGTGGTGTGTTGGTCATGCATTCATGTCAGTTTCATATGTGTTCCTTATGCTTATAGTACATGTGCTTTTTACATTTGCAAGTTGTTGATCCTAGTTGTAGTGATTTCGCCATGTGAAGGTTGATGGTGTTGTTGTGGGATGTGTCATCATGAGTGTATGGTTGTATATTCATTTTTATGTATGTTGGTGTCTATATGTTGTTATGCATGCATTGTCATGGTTATGGTTTTTACTGTATGGTAGGTCATACATCTATTATGAGGTCATTATATGCAATTAGCTCATCATGACGGTATTGTATGTTATGATGCTAATGTGTTGGCTGAGATAGAGAAGGAGATGTAGATCATTAAATTTAAGCTGCAACAATGGATTTCGAGGTAAGATAAGATCATCATATAGGTTTATATGGTGGGCATGTATGTATGTTGGTTAATGTTTATTATAAGAATTAGGGTTAGTGATATGCTTGTCATTCTATTATTATTATGGCTACATGTATGATAAATGCTAGTTGATTAGTGTAGTCATATGCACATGTGTCAGATAATCATGAATGATAGTAACCTATGGTTGTATGCATTAGGGAAAATTTTAAGGATGGAAGTTTATATTAAAGTTTAGAAACCTTGGCGAATCTTACTAGTCTCTAATATGCAAATTGTAAAAAAAATTGTGATACTTTTTTAGAAATATTTAGATTTTCCATGATTTTATATTATTCGATATAATATTTTGGCGATTTTTAAGCTAAAATAAAAATAATGGTGTACTATAAAACTTGGGTGAACCATTTTAGAAAAAAATGGAAATTGGGAAATATTTTTTTCGGAAAAAGCATGGAAAATTAGCCCACCTGCAAATATTAGCCCCTAAAATTTTCCCTGGTATGCATTTCTATTGTTGTTTTATGATAGTTAAATTGATGATTATGTTATATGTTAACTTGTTATTGTTATATGTTAGTTAATGATTAGGGTTATTGCATTAGGATCTTGATGTTATATGTATCATGCTAAATTGGATTAGCCTATGTAGATGGTTAGGGTTATGACATTAAGGTATGAGTTTAGATATGTCATCTATTTGATGTCTGAGAATTTGATTATGTCATATAGTTGATTTATTTAACATGGTATGCCATTGCAAGTTGGTTGAATGTTTGATGAATTGCATAATATGACTATGTGTATGTAAGATTGTTTGAAGGAATGATCTTGTTTTAAGATGGTTTTACTCACACATATGTGTTAAGATAGATGATATGTACTTGAGTGTAAGTAAGTGACAATTGTAGCATTATGTCTAATGACTATGAGTTGACTATGAATTATGACATGATTTTTAGTCTTCATAAAAGTTGATTTCAAATTAGTATATATGTTATCTTGATCTTTGGAACATGTAGCTGACATGTGTGTTCAGTTACAAGGAATTGTGATTGAAAAAACAAGGTAAGATAATTGGTATATTGTTACATTTATTTATGCATTGACAGTTAGTGTTATAGCAGTATGATACAAAGAATTACATGGAAAAGAAATTGAAGAAGGCTCAGGTTGAACTTTCCCTTGGAAGCACTGGCAACCCATGGGGATTGAGTCACAGTGTTTGTTGAGAGTCTTGTGCTTTTAGTACCTTACCATTTTCTTGCACTTGATTTGAAATTTTGTTATGTCAAGTGCATGATCATGCCACTTTCTTTGTGGTTTCGTATTGTTATTGGTTTTCATGATTTTCTTCTTGTTCTTTCCTTTTATGTTTTGAGAGCCTTGGGAATTAGTTGGGAAAGAAGAAAGTTGATGGAACTCTGGGAGAGATGTGTGGAACCCAACAAGTAATGAAAGACTCAGATGAAGTTGGTGCATGTGTAAGGGAAGCTAAAAGTAAGAGTATGACAGTCGGCTAAGTTGGTTGGGTCAATTAGTGCATATGGATGGTGGAAGGACAATCATGAGAAGGCTAACAGGAAAGGTAAAGTGAATGGATGTGAGGCATCTGATTCCTCGGATATGTTGGGAATGGTTATTCTCAATGTTATGCATGCTATGTGTGGATATAGGGAGTTCGCTTAACCTTGACCTTATGATATCTGGTAATTATGTTGTGATCATGTTTATCCCAATGTTTATATATATGCATGTATGTATGTCATTGTCTAACAGTATGTATTTATGTTGTTGCGTGATAGGATCATGGATGTTATATATATATATATATATAAACCATGATGCTATCACACAACGACATAAATACATATATATATATATATATATATATATATATATATATATATATATATATATATATATATATATATATATATATATATATATATATAGTTGTATGAAAGGATCATCATGAATCATTCTTGTGGAGGAATGATTTCTTATGCAGGTGAATGATATGAAGAGATCCCTGGTTCATGAGGAATCAAGTGGGAAGAGTAGCTTGACAGATCTCTGAGTTCAGTATCCTGTGGATATGAATTGATATTATGTGATAATAATATGTCTATTTTTATGTTATGGAAAAGATAAAGCTGAGAGCTACATAAGAAGAATGAAAACAACTTGATCCGTGACATGCTAGGATAACCATGGATGGCAGAGAGTGTTGGAAATAATACTGAGAGAAATCAATATCTTTTTCATTTCCATAATTAGATTCATATATGATACTTCAATTAAGGGAACCTGCGTGTACACGCAATTGTGTTTAATGCAACTAGCGTATATTCAACAAACTTATGATTCAGTTAATTCATCATATGTTGACCTTTAATCAGTGCATCGGAACTTCATTAACCATATAAATAGTAACCATGTGTAGTAAAAATAGAACAGATCATCACACATAAGACACACACATGAACACCATGATATAAGGTGGAAACTCAATGCGGGACAAAAACCACCTGATGTTGTTTTCTTTAAGATAATAAAAACGTGTTTACAATCTTGTACTGGTGCAGACTCATACCAGTACGCAGGCACACACCTGCAGAAGGCTACAACCTTTTCTCATTTTCTAGCTTCTACTGGAAGGGAGCTACAACCCCTTAGCTCTTGTACTAGCCGATATATCTACTAGTACGTAGGCGCTAACCTACAGAAGGCTACGTCCTTCTCTTTTCTTCCAGGGACCATGTTTCATAAATTTTCATACTGGATCCATCAATACAAAATCAATCACCACTGCAATAAAACCATCAACTATATCTGCATCATCAATCTCTGAATCACCCAACAACTGAATCACTGAAACCCTGTCATCAAAACACAATCACTAGAACACAGAGCAGAACCTAGAACTCTGCAACAACCACTAGAACCAACATCAACCTCAAATATCAAATCTCATAATGTATACGCTACTTGGCTATGTCAAACCAGCATGTATACACCCTTTCACCAAAGGGAACTAGTGTATAGATCTGAAAATAATTACTTATACCTTCGCTGCAATTTTCTACTTCAGATATACCCAGATCATCAGATATAAAGGATAAGACATGTGTCAGTATTCAGATCTGAACTATTCATGATCATACCATATAATGATAATGCATTTTAGTCTTCATGATCTTGGTCCATCAACCTTCATTCGCCACATAGGTGCATCCTTAGCAAAGCATCACATACCCATAACCTGCATACTAGATCTCACACTTCATCAGATATTCATCACTTGCACACTTGCACTTTGGCCTAATGATCTTCTTCTCCTTATATAGGTTTAGGCCTCTCTCAATACCATGGTCCAAAACCACATAGGACCGATACCTTTGTTGTAGGGAAAAGTATCCGACTCGGATGACCCTATCCCACTCTAAGGGTGATAGTACCTCAGCAACAACTGTAAAGAAAACTACTTAAGGTTTACTTCTTTATGAAAGCAAAAGAGAGTGGATAAATGCACTAACCGTTGCCTTGCGCTTAATGTCGAATCCAAACTCTTCTCTATGGCCGCTTGCTCCCAGCTCTTTGCTCTTTTGCTGGCCCAGCTACAATGAGATCCTGCAAAATGGCAAAGAAGGAGACTACAAGAGGTATGCAATCATAACTGATTAACGGATTAGCATAAACCAAATATACAATTATCACAAAACATCATTGGAACAAATGCATATAGAAGAACCTCAATAGCTTTTATTAATGAAGAAGTAAAGGTTCTGAGAGTGTTACAACCATTGAAGGTCCTAATCCAGCAACACCTCCCAGTAGAAAGAATTTCTCCTCTTCACCTCCCTCAAGCAATCACCCAATAGCTCTATAGTGAAACCAACAGCATAGCATTACTTTGCACAAAATTCCAGCCTCCTGAGCTCATAGGAGAGAGCTCAATATATAGATGAATTGAGAAAGGATGAGTCAGCTTGCAACTGATGTGTAGCTACCTTGTGTCCTCTCTCTCTTCAGTTAATCTTTAGTTGATCTTCAGTTCTTGAGTCCACTTGGAGAACCTTGCTTCCACTTGGAGAAACAGAGCCTCTGACTCATCACAAGGCGAAATCCCTGATCCAAGTGTCATTTTTGGAAGATTCCAGAGCAATGACTCAGTGTGCCACTTGTCCCATCTCGCTCAGCGTAGGTGGCCTTTGTTCTACCTGCTTTGCAACGCAGGTACACCATGGAGGATTTGAGTTTCAGCGCAGAAGCCTAGTGGAGCACCTGCTTTGATTTCAGGATTACTTGTTTTTGAGTGTTTTCAGGTGGAGAACTGATCTGAGAGCTGTTGGTTTGCTGACCTTGTTCCTCTAGGGGTAGGAACATCATGTTTAGGGACTTTGGATCCCTTGGATTATTGACAATTCATGCCTGATGCTGCAAGGCACAAAATTGTCTATAACAGATGCCCCCTAAAGTATGAGGTCGTTTATCGGGTGAAATGCTTTATTAGGAGGATCCGAAGTTCATTCAATCTGCTGAGAAGTGTCCTGTAATAAGATACAATACAATACATTATTTTTCATACTTTTTCATGATCTAGCTGAGGCGGGCATTCCCATGCTCAGCTTTATAAATTCATTTTGGTACATAGAACAGACGATCGTCTGATGGTAGACTGATAATTCTCTGCTGAAATTATCATCCTTTGAGAAGGATGATCATCTACTGCAATGATGTACACATCAAATGTCTTTATATCCTGAATATATATCGCAGCTCGGATGGATGAAACTAGATCCGGGGTCTTCAACCTCTTCCGATCTTCACTCGATGTACAAGTCGATCCATGTGAGAATTTCTTGAAGTCGAACATGGAAAGACATCGCTTGATTACCGGTCAATGATGTAAACCGTTAACAAGCGCGAGAGGAATCACCGATAAGGATGATGACCCTCAAGGTACGTCAGTACAATTCACATGATGGGAATAAAGGACTTGGCGTCGACCACCATGCAAAATCTTCGGGTCGAAGGTCATTGATGTATACCTGTCGCCGGAAATGAGAAACTTGCCATTGAGGCATGCAAGCTTCAAAGTACTGAAGGGGTTGTTCCTAGATCAACTCCTTGGATAATGAGCTGATGTCGACAAGGAGTGATCCGTCAAAGGAGGGCCTTAATGAATCCCACATCATTGACACGGAACGGAGCTAGTGATTGTGATGAGGTGAAAACAAACTGTGATGTATGATTCAGGGTGGCGGTCATGAAATGGATGAAGGACAATGTATGGCAGTGGATGGGACACGGTTGACTCTTTGCAGAACAACATCTCTTGAACATATAACGACACTGATGTGATGGATTGGTAGCATTACCCCAAATGTGGATGGTGTGGCGAGGACCATGGTGATGAGACCGGTGAATGAAACAACCCAACCCGATGTGATACGGAGGACAAAGTGTCATGTTCAAGAGCGACTTGCTACCATTAAAGCTGTGAGGTTCTCCCAATTTTTCCCCAGTCATTGCTGACCAGTACCTCTTTATTTTTATCAAGCTTGAGGAGGATAACATATGCTTGTTCTATAACCTGCCCTTCGGGCAAGCCCATCGCTATGTTTTAACGAGCCTAGCGATAGGGAAACTCGTTCTCGTCTAAAGACAAGTTTGTCGCTATTTAATGAATTTAACGAGTCTAACGACAAGGATAACTCGGTCCTTTTCATTTTTAGAGAGTCTGAAAAGGTACATAAAGTCAACTCCTGAATTCCTTTTTCGTCATCTAATCCCTTAAGTCCGAAAAAGTATAAAACAATACAGAAGGGATGAATTTTCGATTGCTTTAACGAGCCGAACAAAACAAGCGCTCGATCTTTTTGTGCAATAATCCCTCAGGTCAAAAAAGATTAAAATCTAGAGGAGGGATAGCTTTCCGGTCGCTTTAACGAGCTGGAAGGCCAAAACTCGGCAAACTTTTCATATTTTACGAGTCAGTGAAAAGAGCTCAAAGAAGACTCGTCTTTTGAGGAACGAGTGATGAACAGGGCAGCAGCAGATTCCAGGTACAGGTTGGAATATTCCAATCACGGCAGTGTCACAAGGATGGCTTAGTGAAATCACTCTTCGCAGCTGTTCCTCAAAATGGGTAAATAAACATATGGAGATGAACGATTGGCCAAATGAACGGATGGAGGTGATGGCATATAAACATGACCAAGGGCTTTAATATGGCTGTCAAAGGTTACATTTACCAAGGTTATCTACCGGTTCATTTTTTCTGGGTGAGCTTGAACTCTAGGGGAAGATTGCTCACAACTTATGTTTATTTTTTAACGAGCATGAACTATGTGCTAAAACTGCTCGGTTCTTGCATTTATTTTTTTTAACGAGCATGAACTTTGCCAAAACTGCTCGTTTTTGCGTTTATTTTTTAACGAGCATGAACTTTGCCAAAACTGCTCGTTTATTTTGCATGCCCCCAGCATCATAATAACGCATGTCAAAGGAGGGTGCCCCCCAAGCTTCATTGCATTTAACTTGGTGGTTGGAATGAAGGTTTACCTTTGAATTTTGAAAAGGGGATTTGTTTCATTTTTTAATGAGGTTGACATAGTAAAAGAACTATCCTCATGACTCCTTGTTTCATTTTTTAACGAGGTTGACACGAGATAAGAACCGTCCTCGGAGCCCACTATATTTACAGTATTTCCATTAGGGCGATGATCCATGCTGACAAAATATTTAGGAATCTTCCGAATCCGTTGGATATA
Organism: Pinus tabuliformis; assembly: GCA_031772625.1. Lineage (NCBI taxonomy): Eukaryota > Viridiplantae > Streptophyta > Pinopsida > Pinales > Pinaceae > Pinus > Pinus tabuliformis. The sequence goes on from CM062819.1 coordinate 1,768,939,146, forward strand.
GAAGATTTCATATTGTAGGTTTCCACTGTGGCTACTTTCGCCAGATTACGCACCGGTGGTAGGGCAAAAGTACCCATTAAGGCAGGGTCTTTTAGGAGACCTACTCCAATATTTTGGAGCGATTGATTACTTTCATGGATCATTGTGCTGCTTCCCGTAACTTGAGAACTGTTGGGGAGAAATGTTTGTTGGTCGACGATTGTAATTTTTCCTTGAAAAGGAAATACAATCCTCCTGAAGTAGGTCGACACAACTGCAGCCATGGCATATATCCAAGGCCTTCCGAGTAGGATGTTGTAATCGAGGTTTCCGTCGATTACTTCCACATCCACTTCTACTGTTTTGCCCCCTAGTTCAACTTGCAAGTTATTTAAAATCCCATATGGAGTGTATGATCGTCCATCAAATGCTTTTAACGTCGTTGACGATTTCGACAAGGGTGGTGAGCCTAAATTTTTCCAGCAACTCATCGACATAAGACATGTAGATGCCCCCTCATCAATAATTGTTCGATGAACAGTTTTGTTGAGGGCTTTCACTTTAATAAGGAAAGCTTGTTGAGCTGGTAACTTAGGGTCATATCCTTTATGATCAAAGGCCACAAGATTGGAATCCATTGGGCCAATCCCACCTATAGCTGATAATAAAGCTTGCTCTTGGGAGGTGCAATTTTGCGCTACCTCAGGTGTCGACATAGCGGACGACGATTGGGTCAGGTCCTCTATTATATTATAATTCTGTGCTACTTTTGCACGAGGATTAAATGTCGATTTGTGTACTACTTCCTTTGGCGAGTTTATTATTGGCTTAGGAACGATGGGTGGCACAACTTCGTTCAAAGTTGTTGTCGAACTACTAGGTTGTTTATCAGCCTTGTTATTCGACCGCTGTGGATTCCGGTAACCTTTATTCCTTGTCAAAGCATTATTCTGCTGCTTTGAGGTGGACAACATAAGCACTTGGGATCGGGAAGCATTTTGATTAGCAACCAGATTTTGGCTTGGATTAGGGAACGGATCAGTCAATACTGCTGGGGTTTTTGAACTTTTGAAGAGTTTCTTAACTTCAGCTATATGTGGACAATCTTTCATCCAATGATCCTCATCGCATATATGCCACCCTGTCGGGGGTTTCCCTTTCCTTTTCTTTTTCTTCTTGCCCCCTGGTTGCTTCAGTTGTTTTCCCTTGTCGGTCGACATGGCATTTACTTCTGAGGCAAGGAGTTCCTCATTTGCATTTTGACTAGAAATTTTGCATTTGCCAGTCACGCCATTATTGGCGTGAGAGTTAGTATTCGATTCAGGAGGGGGAGGAATTGAAAATTCAGGTCTAGGGGCGTCAGGTATTTTGTCGTAAAGCGTGCCCGACTGAGTATATACTAAGTCTAAGTATTGAGCACGAGCAATGACTTGCTCCTCTGTTACGACTCCTCCCTTGGCCACATCTTCCGTTATAGCCGGAAGTAACGACATTATAAACCATTCAGCTAACAGCTGATCGGGAACGTAAGTTTTCACCATCCTACGACGACGTGCCACTCATGTATATGATCAGATATGTGAGTGGCCGTTGTCTGTTTGAAGTTGGTAAGGAGTTCTGTTCCTGTTTCATACCTTATCGGTAATTGAAAATGGGTTAAGAAAGTCGTGGCTAAGGAGCTAAAATTGTCGAAAGAGGCTCTTGGCAATTCAATGTACCATTTAGCTGCTGGACCTGTCAATGTCCTCTGGAAGAGGCGAAGTCTTATCGAATCATCATTCAAGGTGTTTGATGAACACCATAGGTGGAATGTCATCACATGATTCGACGGATCTTCACCCGGATTTCCATTGAATTTAGGAATGTCCGATGGAAGTTTATGCGGAATCGCTGGCCACCAAGGGGCATAAGCAATTGGATCATTCGTCAGCCGGTTTAGATCTGGCAATTCTAGAGTTGCTACAAAGGGCAACTGTTGATTCAGGTTAGGTGAAGCATATCCAGGATAAGATGGAATCGCCTGAGCAGTGGGTCTTTGCATACCAGCATAATGTTGGCAACTTTGACAAGGTTGATGGGTATGACCATTATAGTATGGTTGCCCATTACTTACAAATACTTGTTGCTCAGGTCCTTGATATGATTGCTGGAATGGCGGTTGTTGACCAATACTGGATGATTGACCAGGATGAGGAGTCACAGTAGTTGTTTGAGCTTGAGTCACTCCAGATAAGGAGGCACTACCCTGAGATTGCGATTGAGTCGTTGAGACAAGTGGTTGTTGTATTGCAACCTGAGATTGGGGTTGACATACAACAGGTGGAGCTTGTACTTGCGACACATTCACTATAGCAGGTATGGTGGGAATATTCGACACAGGGTGTACTGGTTGCATCGAATATACAACTCCTGGTTGTTGAGGCTATATTGGTAACCAACCGCTAGATGTAATTCCAGTTTGACCTGAACTTTGTTGTGAACTCACGTATGGGCATCCTCCCGGAGGAGGTAGTGAAAGGGCATACTGCCCCCCATATGGTATCAATCCGGAACTGAAGGGGATTGATTGCCCAGATTGACCTCCAAATGGATCAATTTGGCGAGTTTCAACATAAGAAATACCAGATGATAATCCGGATGAAGAAATAGGAACTAACCATGTCCTTGTCCCTGATTGGACTCCGGCTTGTTGTTGACAATTTGCCGTGATAGATGGTATACCAGTGAACATCGTTGGAGTAGCAGCAGGAGGCTCTGCTGCAGCTGTGTCGGACGACACAGTCCTAGATGTCGACGGTTGTTCAGACATATCTAGTCTATCCAAAAGATTTCTTAGCGATTCTACAGGAACTTCCACTTGTGGTGGACTAACTTCGAAGATCAACGAGGGAAGGGTGATGATTATTCCGCTTAAAATAAATTTTATAACGACGCTGTAGACACAACTTGCTTTTTCAGTTTTAAAGAGTCGAGAAAAAGCTAAAGATGACTCTAGTCTCCTTCGATGTTTTAACGAGCCCGAAGTGACAAATGCCCGGATGGACTTTTTCAGTTATAGAGTTTGAAAAAGGCCAAAAGAAACTTCTCTGGAGTTCTAGGCAGAGGGTGTGCCAAACTTTTCGCGAAACCACATAATACGTTTTACGGTACGGGTGGTCGATCTTCGTGAATGCTGTGTTCACTGCATCGCGATCAGTAGGGCGGCCGACACGGATTCCTATGGATAAAGGATAATTGCCTATAGGGGTATCCCAATATATACGCGACGGTACGTGGGAGCACAAGTCCGTATTAGTGCCACCGACTCTCAGGAGGAATCACCCACCTTCGTAGAGATCGACAGTCACTATGTTTAACGACGCCGGAACATGTCTCTACCTAGACCTCTATGTGTTTGCGTTATGTTACAAAGCGTTGTTATGTAAATTGGATTTATTTTAATGTTGATCTTGCTTAGCAGTTTTCCTTTAAGGATCACCACGAGATGTATCTAACAAATTCATGAATGCAGTCTAAGATGAGAAGCAAACTTTTCAATCTTTCAACTTTGAAAACCTTAACTACTGAGGGAAAAGAAAGGCAAATCTTTTCACACAGATCATAGAGCACACACTAAATGCAAATTTTTCCTAAATCGTCAAGCAAATAGTCAAATGCAAAATGCACAATGCATGTATTTTCTTTTCCCTTTCTTAATGTAGATGGGTTACAAAAAGAAAGTTGTTATATAACTTTGATTTCGATTTAAAGTGAAAACAAACAAGCTTGTCCAAAATCAAAAGACACCTTAAGATTTACTTGCTTAATCACTGGAAATGCATGAAATCAAACCATAATGACGAAAGTAAAATGACTAATCAGCTATGGACAGCAAACAAGCTAACTCTTTAGACCAGCAAAATGCCTAACACAGGTTCAGATCTAAGAGGCCAAAAGCAAGACTAGTTTACTCTTCGTTATGGGAAATTTTAAATGAGTAAGAAATACAAAAGAACAAGTACAATTTCGTTATATAACAGAGGCAGAATGATGGCAAGTAAGGCTGGTTTCAGAATTGGTACAAGACTGGTAACTGACTGCCAAATCTATAGTGAAAACAGGCAAGAGAAAGGGAGGAAACCCCAACTGCACAAGGCAAAATTGGGCCAACGCAGGTGCTGCACAGCCAGTCTGGCTCTCAGCGCAGGTAGCCCCTTCGGGACCTGCGTTGCAAAGCAGGTAGCCTGTGTACTACTTGCTTTGGAAAACGAAAGTTGCGTTTTCACAGTTTCCGGGTCACAATTTTCTAAAAAATGCACAGTTTTTGCTCAAATCAGAAGCAATCAGTCAAGCACACTCAAAGGGATGATTAGGAGGATGAAAAGCTATCACTAAGAGCTTACAAGGATCCTTGTAGATCAGCTCTTCAAATCATGAACATGCTCAGAAATGAGCTAGAGTAGCTGCCCTCTACTTCGCTTTTGATATAGTCAAAAGCTTTTCGATTTGGTACTCTTTCGTTCAGGAAATGAATAGAAAAATACTACAAACAATCAAACAGATACGATCCCCAGCGGAGTCGCCAGTTTTGTTGTAGGGAAAAGTATCCGACTCGGATGACCCTATCCCACTCTAAGGGTGATAGTACCTCAGCAACAACTGTAAAGAAAACTACTTAAGGTTTACTTCTTTATGAAAGCAAAAGAGAGTGGATAAATGCACTAACCGTTGCCTTGCGCTTAATGTCGAATCCAAACTCTTCTCTATGGCCGCTTGCTCCCAGCTCTTTGCTCTTTTGCCGGCCCAGCTACAATGAGATCCTGCAAAATGGCAAAGAAGGAGACTACAAGAGGTATGCAATCATAACTGATTAACGGATTAGCATAAACCAAATATACAATTATCACAAAACATCATTGGAACAAATGCATATAGAAGAACCTCAATAGCTTTTATTAATGAAGAAGTAAAGGTTCTGAGAGTGTTACAACCATTGAAGGTCCTAATCCAGCAACACCTCCCAGCAGAAAGAATTTCTCCTCTTCACCTCCCTCAAGCAATCACCCAATAGCTCTATAGTGAAACCAACAGCATAGCATTACTTTGCACAAAATTCCAGCCTCCTGAGCTCATAGGAGAGAGCTCAATATATAGATGAATTGAGAAAGGATGAGTCAGCTTGCAACTGATGTGTAGCTGCCTTGTGTCCTCTCTCTCTTCATTTAATCTTTAGTTGATCTTCAGTTCTTGAGTCCACTTGGAGAACCTTGCTTCCACTTGGAGAAACAGAGCCTCTGACTCATCATAAGGCGAAATCCCTGATCCAAGTGTCATTTTTGGAAGATTCCAGAGAAATGACTCAGTGTGCCACTTGTCCCATCTCGCTCAGCGTAGGTGGCCTTTGTTCTACCTGCTTTGCAACGCAGGTACACCATGGAGGAGTTGAGTTTCAGCGCAGAAGCCTAGTGGAGCACCTGCTTTGATTTCAGGATTGCTTGTTTTTGAGTGTTTTCAGGTGGAGAACGGATCTGAGAGCTGTTGGTTTGCTGACCTTGTTCCTCTAGGGGTAGGAACATCATGTTTAGGGACTTTGGATCCCTTGGATTATTGACAATTCATGCCTGATGCTGCAAGGCACAAAATTGTCTATAACAACCTTGGACCCAATACCTGGGGTCAATACCTTGGACCAAATACCATGGACCAATACCAAAATATCATGGTTCAAATACCACAAACGAAAACTTAGTTTTTCAACATGTACGCACCTTTCCTTCTGTGAAAGTGCATGTGTATGTTATACACACCTTTGTATATAGTTAACCTACGTGTATACGCGACTTGGTATATAGTGAACCTGCGTATACCTTTCTTTCTTCATTATTGTTGTTTACCTGCTATACTGTGATCTTTCATCTGAGAGAGTTGCCATCAAGGACAACACTTGTGTCATACCTGTATCATAATGCCAACAATCTCCCCCTTTGGACTTGATGGCAACAACCACACCAAGTCACTCTCCCCCTTTGACATCAAGGGCAAAGGGCGGACCAAGATATTCTCTCCCTTGATATACATTCTGCTGTCCATACTCCCCCTGAGTACATGCTGAAATCTTTGATTGAGCTCCCCCTTTGTACATGCTAAGATGTATCAATCTGTCCATGCTCCCCCTGAGCACATGCCGAGTCTACAAAAATATTTTTCAAAATAATAACATGACTCTACAACTCAACTAAGTGAATATGACCTTCCTATCACCAATGACTCATACATACATCAATCTCCCAACTAAGTGGGGATACACCATTTTGACTCATCCACCCAACCAAGTGGGGATATACCAAATGTTTATACATGACTGAAATAGAAATTATTACATCATCCTTTCCATGCAAAGTGGGGTTACAAATTAGGTCTTTTCATGACCTTTACATCAAATTATATACATGAATTTTATAACAATGACCAACAATCTAAAAAAGACCATGATAGTCATCAGCAACTATCATACACCATATATGATCTGCACCATAAGCATCTGTCACCTGCATCCAGACCTATAACCTACAATACTATTCTCTTGGCCAACCAACAATAAGTAGCAAGATGTATCTTTTAGCCACATAAGTATCATCACCAAAGACTTCTAACCATAATTCCAACAATGCATTATTCGAAGCATATGCTCGCCCTGAACCTGTGCCAACCAACACATACCATCACTTAACCATATCAGACTTCTTTTCTTGAATCTGTCTTGCTGCTTTTTCTTCAAAGCACCATATACGCGACTGTGCAACCTTTAGCTCGCGTATGTACGTGACTTCGCTTCATAATACCTGCGTATGCAAATTGGAATACTAAAGGTTTACACTTTCAGCTTCCCTTGGGTCTGTTCTGTTTGCTAACTGAGTTATGCCACATCTTTCTAACAATAATTCTGTCTTCTTCAATACCTAGGATTGAGATGATGTATTCTCCTTTTGCTTTGGTTTCCGAATTTTTGCTCATGCATTCCTTTACTTTATGTCAAAACTTGTTACATGCATAACATCTTACATGTTTCATATTCCTTTTATTGCAATCAATAGCTTTGTGACCAAACATATTGCAAGAAAAATAATATCCCTTGAGGTACCTGGAACGTGATGATATTTCTGTGTGATGGTCTTGAACCATTCTACCTCTGCATCTGGCTGCAACATGTCCAAGATTATGACATTCATAACATTCAACATTATTCATCAGAGGAAATAACCGTCTATCACTTCCACAGTTAGGGGCAAAAGATTTTCTTTGAAGAATTTCTTTCCTTGGTTTTTGCTGGGGTTGACCTCTTATCTCCTTGTTGAGAATTTCAGGTTTTGCATTAGAGCTCCTTGCCTCACCCTGTGAGGTAGATTCACCTTCAACAGTTTCATAAAAACCAAGACCAATTTTGATAGCAGGGGATCTTTGACTACTAAGAATATCATCCAAAATCTTAGTACTATCTTGAAATCATAACATTTTATCCTTTTCTTCTAATTTACCTTTTAAGATATTTACCTCAACCTGATGTTGTTCTTCCTCTTCCAGATATTACTTCTTTATGTTTTCTTCGGTGTTTCTTCCTTTTTCCACTTGTTGCCTTAATTCGAGCACTTCATGTTCTTGTTCTTCAAGAGCTTCTTCATTCTTCTTCTTTTATTCTTCAAGATCTTCTTTTAGAGAGAGGATCTTAGATTCAAGTCTCTGAATTGTTATGCTCTGATCTTTTACTACATCCTGTAGTTTCTCCCTTACTCTGGCTACTATCTCCAGCTGATCTTTTAATCTGGTAACTTCTTCTTTTTCTACATCATTATTTTCATATTCCATGAGAAGTTTAATTTCTTGATTATCTTCATCACTATTGGATAAGAAATTACTATTATCAAGAGTATAATAACTTCTATTACCTTCTTCAAACATCTTTCCTTTATTATGAGGGCATTTAGCAGTGTAATGACCAACTCTACCACAAGATAAACATTTGAAAGGTAGCTTACCTTTGAACCTTCCAGATCCCCGTTGAAGCTTCTTGACAAAATTTACCTCATATTCTTCTTCTGATATGTATCCTGGTTCATTGAGTTTTTCTTTTCCCTTTGTTGATACTTTAAATGCGGCTTCTCTCATATCTGATGGTCCTCCTTTTCTCATTTCAAAAGCAGTTAATATTCTGTGAAGTTGCGTCATAGTGATATTCTGCAGATCCTGCTTTTCTTCTATGGTAGATACTTTGGGTTCAAATTTAGCAGACAAGGATCTCAAAACTTTCTCAACTAAGACAACTTCCTTAATTTCTTCACCTAGATTCTTCATACAATTGACAATCTCATCTATACGTGGGAAGTAATTAGCTATGCTTTCATCACTATGCATCTTAAGAGTTTCATACTGAATTCTGAGAGTTGAAGCTTAGCACGTTTTACCTGAGCGTCACCTTCGTAACTTAGAATGATTTTGTCCCATATTTCTTTGGCTGATTTGAGATGCATGACCTTGACAAACTCTGATTTTGACAAACTTGCCAATAAGATAGTAACAACTTTGGCATTAATTTCATATTGCTTTCTACCTACCGTATCTGTAGGAATTGCTCATGGAAATATATATCCTCCTTCCACGATTTCCCAAATATCTGTTCCAAGCAATTGTAGATAGGTTGTGGTTCTTATATTCCAGTAAACAAAATTTCTCCCATTGAAGATTGGTGTTCTGATGGATCCCTCTCTTTCTTGATTACTCATAATGATGGATCTTCCTTCAAGCGATCAAGCTTCTTTTGAAGGACCTGCTCTGATACTAATTGTTGGAAATAATACTGAGAGGGGGGGGGTGAATCAGTGTTATCAAATCAATAGCTTTTTCATTTCCATAATTAGATTCATATATGCTACTTCAATTAAGGGAACCCGCGTGTACAAGCAACTTTGTTTAATGCAACTAGCGTATATTCAGCAAACTTATGATTCAGTTAATTCATCATATGTTGACCTTTAATCAGTGCATCAGAACTTCATTAACCATATAAATAGTAACCAGGTGCAGTAAAAAGAGAATAGATCATCACACATAAGACACACACATGGACACCATGATATAAGGTGGAAACCCAATGCGAGACAAAAGCCACCTGTTGTTGTTTTCTTTAAGATAAGAAAAACCTGTTTACAATCTTGTGCTGGCGCAAACTCATACCAGTACGTAGGCACCCACCTACAGAATGCTACAACCTTCTCTCATTCTCCAGCTTCTACTAGAAGGGAGCTACAACCCCTTAGCTCTTGTACTAGCCGACATATTTACTAGTACGTAGGCGCCAACCTACAGAAGGCTCTGACCTTCTCTTTTCTTCCAGGGACCACGTTTCATAAATTTTCAGACTGGATCCATCAATCCAAAATCAATAACCACTACAATAAAACCATCAACTATATCTGCATCATCAATCTTTGAATCACCGAACAACTGAATCACTGAAACCCTGTCGTCAAAACACAGTCACCAAAACAAAGAGCAGAACCCAGAATTCTGCAACAACCACTAGATCCAACATCAACCTCAAATATCAAATCTCATAATGTATATGCTACTTGGCTGTGTTGAACCAACGTGTATATGCCCTTTCACCAAAGGGAACTAGCGTACAGATCTAAAAATAATTACTTATACCTTCGCTGCAATTTTCTACTTCAGATATACCCATATCATCATATATAAAGGATAAGACATGCATCAATATTCAGATCTGAACTATTCCTGATCATACCATATAATGATAATGCATTTTAGTTTTCATGATCCCAGTCCATCAACCTTCATTCGCCACATAGGTGCATCCTTAACAAAGCATCACATACCAATAACTTGCATACTAGTTCTCACACTTCATCAGATATTCATCACTTGCACACTTGCACTTTGGCCTAATGATATTCTTCTCCTTATATAGGTTTAGGCCTCTCTCAATACCATGGTCCAAAACCACGTAGGACCAATACCTTGGACCCAATACCTGGGGTCAATACCTCGGACCAAATACCATGGACCAATACCAAAATACCATGGTCCAACTACCACAGACCAAAACTTAGTTTTTCAACATGTACACGCCTTTCCTTCTGTGAAATTGCGTGTGTACGTTATACGCACCTTTGTATATAGTGAACCTGCATGTATACGTGAATTGGTGTATAGTGAACCTGCGTATACCTTTCTTTCTTCATTCTTGTTGTTTACCTGTTACACTGTGATCTTTCATCTGAGAGAGTTGCCATCAAGGACAACACTTGTGTCATACCTGTATCATGATGCCAACAGAGAGACATTGGAAGCAAGGTTCCTTGGTAGAGGCAGTGTGGTCTTGGAGGTGCAGTGCTATTGTTGTGTATGTGTTGTGCATATTTTATAATTAGTGATTGTATCTATGGTGTTGTGTGCATAATGCATATGTAGTGCTGGGTATAGATGGTGCTATGTACATGTTGGATATGTGGTGCTATGTGTATATCGTACTATGCACATGTTGAATATATGGTGTTGTGTGCATGTTGGATATGTAGTGATGTGTACATATGATGCTATTTACATGTTGTATATGCAGTGCTATGTACATATGGTGTTGTGTGCATGTTGTACATATGGTACTATGTACATATGGTGTCCTGTACATGTTGTACATGTGGTGCTTCGTGTGGGTGATGCTATGTGCATGTCGTGCATGTGGCGCTGTGTACACGTAGTGTTGTGTACATGTCATGCATTTGGTGTTGTGTACATGTGGTGTTGTGTACACATTGTACAGGTGGTGCAGTGTACATATCGCACTGTGTACATGTTGTACAGGGGGTGTCATGTACATGTGATATTATGTTTATATTATGCAGGTGGTGTGACGTACAGGCGGTACTATGTACATGTTGTACATATGGTACTGGTGTACATGTCATACATGTTGCGTTGTGGGCATGTGATATTATGTATGTGCATTGTGTAGTCATGGTATCGTGAAATGTGTATCCGTTGTGTTGTAATTTGTGTACGTATATGTATTGTGTTGTGTTGTACACTGGGTGTAGGTGTATGTGTTATATGTCAAGTGTAGGTGCATGAATTGCATGGTGTTGTATGTCGTGTGTGGTTGTATCTGTATGATGCACACTATGTGTATGTGCACATGGTTGAGGAGAAGGCATTGGGTGTTTGTTGGGTGTGGCAACCGATCCAGAGTGCGTATGGAATAAGGACAAAGGTAGAAGCATATGATCGATTAAATGATAAGTATTAGAATATCATTCAGTTTTATTATGCATGTGATTTATGATTCTGGTCTATGATGATTAAATGTGATATATGATTTTGGTTTATGATGATTACATGTGATTTATAATTTTGATCTATGATTGTTGTGTTTTGAGCTAATATGATGTGATATGTTTAGACATGATGATTTGGTCAAAGATGCTAGTTTGGCATGTTGTGACAGGAAGCGAATAGAATTGCAAGTATACCTTATTGACAGGCCACCAATGAGGTTTTCTTTGAACTTATTTCAATTTATTTTGAATCTAATGGAAATTATGTACTTGGTATAGGAAATCATGAAATTCTCGGGTGGGTAGTAAAAAATGATGGCAAGCATTAGCAACAACAACAAAAGGAATTGGAAGAGGCAACAATATGTTGGTAAAGTATTCAGGAGTAGGGCCATTGTGGGACACTGGTAGCCAAGAGTGTCCATTGATTTCCATAAGCATGCTATGATTGGTATGATGGTTTGAGGCAGGGATATGCCTTGGTTTTTAGACCTTTCGATGCGAGGAAACCTTGGTGAGGGATGGATTGCACGGGATGGGGGTGCCAATGGAGCTTCTAAGGTGTGTGACTGCATAGAAGGGGGTGATTGGATTGCCCATGGGACTATGTAATAGAGAATGGAAGGCCAGGGATGTATCTTTTTTTTTCATTATCATTTCCATATGGAATCAAATGCACATTGGGAGTGTGCCCTAGAACAATGAGATGATAAATTTTCACTGAGAGGACAAGTGGCGCAGGATTATAGTGCTGGACATTGGATGCATATTTGACCTTGTAGTGGATTCTATACTTCCTGGGAAGGAGGTGAATCCTAGTATTACTATGACGGTGGAGGTGTGAGCCTATGGATTCCCTTGTTGCAGATGTAGGCATCATATCCTTTTATTTGCTGGTTGAGAAAATGTGCATGTGTGTATTATTGTAAAAACTGTATCAAGTTGGTTATATAAAGCTCCATAGACAGTATGGTTATTTCTTGGGTGAAGAAAATGCGTATGTGTTATATGAGTTTATTATTGTAAATACCATAATGAGCTATGTTATAAAGCTCCAGTAAACGGTATGATTGTCATGTTTCAGTAGTGGTCATTGTAAATACTACAATGAATTGTGTTATAAAGCTCCATGGGAAGTATGTTTTGTTTTATGCAGTCTTGTTTGTTATATGTGTCACTGAACACTGAGGACGGTGTTCCCCCAAGGGGGAGGGTTCTATAACAACCCTGGTTAAAAATTCATGTAAAAATATATATAAGACCATGGTCATGGGACACATATTTCAAGATGAACGGTGGGAAAAACATCCTAGTGGGTGTTCATTTTGGTTATTATGGTGAAAGGAATTTGGAAAAGGCAACAACAAAGTTTTTGGAAAGGAAATGGAATTTTTGGCACATTTATTTATGAAAATAATGGAAATTAGGAGAAAATAAAGGTCACAGGTCACAGGTTGCATGTGTGGAGGAAAATCAAGAAAATAGAGGCCTCATTAATAAAAAGGCTTCTGAGGATCAGTCGGAAGGCTTGGTCAGTGTAATCTTTTATTAATTCAGTTTTGGAGTTCTCATTCTATTCTAGGGAAAATTTTAAGAACCCCCCCTAAATTTATATGTATAATAAATGGGCGAATCTCCATGGTATATAGGAAAAATGGAAGGCGATTTTATCAATAATATAATATGTATATATAATTTTTTGGTGAATCTCTCACCAGGCATGGCGAATATTTTACTCAATTATAAAATCTTGTAAGATCTTGGTGAGTCTTTCACTAAATAATAAAACTTTGTAAGGTCCTAGTAAATCTTAGCATTGCGAACTCTTAGAGAATTTTTTGAAAAAGAATAAAACCATATATGACAAGAGCTACATGGTGGCAATATCACTATTTTTTTTCACATTTCCACGACATGGAACTTGTTTATAAAATTATAAAAAAGCCAACCAAGTCCCTTATAATATGTAGGTAAGCTTATAACAGAGTTTGATACATCTACTATGCTTGTCTTCATTCAAGTGTCATAGCTGCTATACTTAACACTGTGAATCACAACTCTCTCAGAACTCAACTATATAGTGTAATTAAAACCTTTGGAAATTGAATCTGACAAATCTATAAAAAGGATTAGTGAAATAGAAGCTTTTGTGAATGAGCCCACTAATTATCACTGCTAAACAATCAATCTAGACTATGAAGTCTTCCATCTTGATCACAATCGTGCTCACGATCAAGGGAGTGCGACCACCTAGCCTGACATAATGGCCATCATAGCTTCCAATAATCAACAACCACCTTGCAAGGACATCCTAGCTCATGTCTCATGAATTTTATTCATCAATATTAACCGATATAAATCTTATAAAGATAATATTAGAATCCTCACCGAATTCACTGTTAATACAAGGGTAAAGGAAATTTTCTAGCTCAAGGCACTAGCCAATACCAACTTTGGTATTTGTGACCCCTTTGTGGGGATGCACCTACCCTGCCTTGTTGGGTTTATGCCTTGTAACATAGTTCAAGGATCACAAGACTTTCCAATCTTCCTACTCCATTAGACACACTTTATATGCTATACATAGTGAATGGAAAAGAAGCATTATAGAACACACAATTTCACAGAAGGAAGAAAAATCTTAGCTAGTTCAATATCAAAATCTTAACCACTGATTAATAAAGAATAACAAGTGGTGTAATGAATTGTTCAGAGTTATTTATTCACAAGCTGTAAAGAATGTAGTGGAATGGAAAATATTACTTAGGCAACCCTTCAATATTTTCTACTAATATGTCTATGCATGTACATATGAAATTAAGAGCATTGTTGAATACAAAGTTTCCTTTTCTCTTGCCTCCATTTTGACAAATCAGTGTGAAATCGGTGTCACTTTGAATCTCCTTTCCTGTGTGGATGTTTTGACAAATCAATGTGAAATCAAAGTCACTTTGAATTTCCTTTCCTGCAAGGGATCACATCCACAGTTGATTACTAAAATGTAATCTACTATATATTATGTTCAAGAAACTGACTGCAATCTACAGTGGAAACAAGACCTCAATTCTTATTCTGAATTTGAATATCTCAGGACAACATAAGAGATAAAAATGCATATGGCCTTAGTATCTAGAAAACAATCACTCCATCATTACAAGACCACCTAGATTTCGGCACTTAATCTAAGTAATGGCACTAGTTGTAGTGCTTATTTGCATTAACACCATGGAGAAGCAACAACAATGTTTCAAAGCACACTTACTAGAAAAGTTGTAACGTTATGAGAATATTTAATGATAGCATCTGAACCTCATAGCTATGGTGGGGAAACTAGGGAACCCAAATATTGGAAGATATCTCATACCAAATCTGAGAAAAAAATAAAAAAGGGAAAAAAATAAAATCTATAAATCAAGCAATGAATTGTTTACAAATCAAATACAATTCCTTTAACTAATAGTTAAATTGTGGTGATATATTTAAATATTTAGTAAGAGGGTAACTTCAAACCATGGAATATTACCTTTTCATTACTATCATCCCTCAATGACTGAGATTACAAATCAATACTTATGGAAAGATTGTAAGAAATTTTGTGAAATAGTAAAGTGTAACCTCTATTTTCAAGCAACAAAATCAAGACATTGTTACATCAAGAGCCATAATTGATACATCATCAATGAATCAAGTCCTTGTATGGGACAAGCTTGTTTCACAACCTCTATTTTCTCAATAAAAAAATCAAGACATTGTATGTGGTTATTGCCAAAAGGAAACTGCGTTCTAATTTGGAAGAGGATCTTATAAAAAGACATGGATTTATTCAAAGCTACAAAGCCTAATGGGTTACTGAAAAATAAGTTGGAATATTGGATCATGATACTTAAATTGAAAAAATATGCTTTCCTTTTAGAAACATTACAGTTATACAATGCTTTTTGAAAGCATTAGAATTTGAAATTGGGCCTTTCTATCAAGACAAATTTTCATTAACATAATGTACTTTCCTACCTGAAACGTTGTAGATATCCAGGAAAAACTTGAAAAGCATAAGAGAACTTAACATAATTTACTTTCTTTCCTTCCTTAACATTCTTAAAGAGTTGAGGTTCTCCAATTCATCAAGTAACTTTCGAAGGAAATGACAGTTAGTAATAGTCCAATTCACAACTGAAGATGTGTCACAAATACGAGGGGGCATCTCCTCCAAATCACAAAAGTGCTCCAGGTTAAAATATAGAATTATTGGAAGCTTAATGCTTGACTGGTTGTTATTGAACCCAGACATTTTTCCATTCTTCACTAAAAGCTTAAAGATAGCTTCTCTAAGTTCTACATGACTTTACTATGCTCTTGAAGTGGGGGAACATGCAGGCTCTCCAAGTGAATAGTCTTAAACTAAGTGAAGATAAGGCCAATATATCATTCAGTGTGGATCTCTTTAACCCATAATTAAATACTATGTCTCTCTTGAACCCATAATTGAATACTAATAGGACTTTGAAATTTTTCATGGAACTCAAAAATGGTGGAAGAAAGTATTTGCTTCCAAAAAGAGTAAAACTAAAGCCTTTGCTTGAGGACAATTGATGTCACACCACTAACACTTCTCCATGGAATCTATATAGGTAAACCACAAATCTAGAATTCCATTAGAATATTGTTTTTATTGAATACACAAATGAAATCATTTCATTTCTTTAAAATATCTTTTGAAATCAAAATTACCGAAATTACATATCGATAACCTAGTGGGTGTAGGATAAAATTCACCCGTGTCATTCACAGAAAGCATGAGAAAAAATTTAATACTATATATAAAACAAAGAAAACTTCAAAGTCATCACTTCTAGGGACCTCGTAACCACCCTGCCAATACACAAGTATGTTCTTGTTTGCAGTTAGAAAAATTACCCAAATTACAATCTTTTTACTCCAGCATATGTTGGAAAGTTATAGAAGGATGACTAGTGCAATCAATCCATTCCTTTTAGCCCTGGATTTGTTTCAGTTTAGAATAGAAGTATACAAATGTACTTGTCCAATGTTTATGCTTTAACCATTCACCTTAAGATGTTTTTACAATATAATTTCCTAAGTCTATTTAATGTCTTCATTATCATAAAAACCAACCTATATCCATCTTAACTCCACATCTACCACTCTTAGGGGGATGAAATCTATTTATCCCTCTGAGCACTTGGTAGACCCAGAATTAAGATGGATCTAAGATGATATAATTTCCCCTTTAAATAGTCTATGCTCACATGAATACCATGGTATTACCATGGTTCAATACCATTGGTTATCATAAACCTGGAGCTTAAAAATTACTATTAGTAATTTATAAAAATTAATAAAATTAATAGTTGAATTTTATTTTATTTTTTATTTTAACCAAGCTAAAATGTTTAACATACATTAAATCCACCAAACCCTGAGAGGGATCAAATATTTTTTCACTCTATGCTAGTTTGCATATCACAATATTTGATACCTCTCGGGGGTTAGTAGATCCAGAGTAAAGATGGATCTATGCTGGTTTAATTCCCCCATTTAAATAGGCTACATTCCAGGTGAATACCATGGGTCACTACCATGTGCCATTTTTATTTTTATTAATATTAATATTAGGGTTAATAATGTTTTTTTGCATGGTATTAATAACAATCTAGTCCATGGTATTTGTCCCATAGTATTTTTCCCATAGGTTTCACCTAAATATAACACATTTTCTGAGTGTCCGTAAATATAAGGTGACTTATGGAGTAAATATAAAAAAATGTTTCATTTGTTTACCATACCTCTCATTTATTTATATTTTTATTAATTTACCATACCTCTTTTAAAAATATGGTATTTGGCCCATAGGATTCACTTAAATAAAACCTCTTTCTTGAGCCTTCATAAATAGAACGAGGGTTATGGACTAAATATAAAAAGAGGTTTTATTTATTTACCATACGTCTAGTTTATTTATATTTTTATTTATTTACCATACCTTTTGAGTAAGTATAAAAAGACGTTTTATTTATTTACCATACCTCCACTTTACTTATATTTTTATTTGTTTACACCCTTACATGTATATAAGGTGACTTATGGAGTAAATATAAAAAATATTTATTTATTTACCATACCTCTCATTTATTTATATTTTTATTAATTTACCATACCTCTTTTATAAATATGGTATTTGGCCCATAGGATTCACTTAAATAAAACCTATTCTTGAAAATGGGCGAATGGAAGGTCGTGACTCCTAGTTTCAAGGGCTAAATTTACCTTTTTTACCCTCTCCTTAAAAATAAGGTGGGCTATTTGAGGTGATTTGTAAAAATGTGCTATGATACAAAATATTCACCCGCTAAAAATTTAGAAACCCCTTAATTTCGCCAAAGGGCGAACATTTGCCCCTAAAATTTTCTATGTTCTATTCTCTCTCTCTCTCATACTCTTGGACACTTAGAGTTTTCTTGGATAACTCTTGGAGAGTGTAGCATACTTGGATTCTTGGAGCACACTAGTACAAAATGGCTAATAAGTTACTAAAAAATGACTAAAATTTGCATGTAAATGACCATTTTTCAGTCGGTGACAAATAGTGGCTAATTTACAGTATCTTATAATGTGACCAAATTTTAGTCGTATTTCGCTTAGTCATTAATTGGTTGTCTCAATTTTATCATCTAGAAGTATATTTAGTTATTAATTTATTCATTGATTTAGTCATTAATTGTCACAATTAATGACCAAATACACAACAAAATATACCACTACATGATCACCCAAGAAAACTAATTAATAACCAAAGAAATATAACCAAAATGTTGGTTACGTTATAAGATACTGTAAATCAGCTACTAATAGTCATATATATGCAAATTTTAGTCATTGTTTGGAACCAATTAATGACCAAATAAATATGACTAAACCAATTAAGAAAATTCATGATAAGAACTTTCCACGAGTGTTATTTTTCTTCCGAAGAATAGGGATTCCACACCCCTATTGCGTGTACCTCTGTGCCTTAGTAGATTGAGGACTCCATGCCCTGACCTACTATAAAGATCCAAGATTCCACACCTTGATCGTTTTAATATCTAGGACTTTGTACCCTAAATATTTATTATTGATCTGAGACTCCATGTACTTATCTTTCATGGATTTAGGACTCCATGCCCTAATCCTTTTAATATAGATCTAAGACTCCGCATATTTATCTTTCAAGGATTTAAGAATTTGTGCCATAATTTCCATGGCTTCTCATCTACTCCGCTTTGAAACTTCTCTCTTCACATTAAGGTACTAATTGTGTGCTCATACCCATATGATGGTTCGTTGGTAAGTTCTTGTTCCAAGACCTGCACACATCACAATCTCATAGATCAAAGAAATCAAATGAATTTGATAATTAACTTATTCACTTTTTACCAAGGATTGTGCATGACTTCCACAATCATTTTGGTTTTGGAGAAATGACTTCCGAAGTCATTTATAACTAGATCATTGTTGTTGGCAATGACAAAGTCCCCTCCCACATCCTTCTTAGTACAATATTAAGCATATATAATCATAAAAATCATGTATCATCCATAAATCATAATTAAATATATGTTCCACATAACCATGATCATCCATGGATCTATATGCATCAATCCTCGATCACCATCCATGTCATACACCTATATCAAAACGAGGACACCAAAAGAGAAAACATTGATAATATGTACTTAACCAAAATCAGTTTTATACACACAACCATAAATATTTTCATAAGCACAAAGCCACTAGGTGACTTGTTACACAAAATATTGTCACCATGACTATTTGCAGTCAGTATGGGTCTATCATCATTCATACTGTCCTCCTAAGCAAGTCTCAAACCTCAACTCTTCATGTCAAGCTTTGAAAATGAGAGAAAGACTTTAAAAATCAATAAAGTTCTGGTTCCGCACTTTCTCTCACTGTTACCTGCGGTCCCACACCCCCTGTTCATATTACCTGGGACTTGCCTGCTCTGTCTCTAAAGGAGTGGGTGCGGACCCCTGTTAAAGTAAAAAAGGCGCAATTTTATTCTTAAAAACTCACTTTAGGTGAATTCTAGATGATTCTAGAAGGAATTTTGGCGTGGATGGTTCGCTCCTAGGTGGTTCATGCATCCCAAAAGTGAAGGAGCTAATCCCTTGATGATAGGAGCTTATCCCTTTGAAGGAGGACCTAGTAACTTCCCTCCATTGCACTATAAATTAAGGCATTGGGCTGGTTGCTAGGGAGGTTAGAAGCTGAACATTTTTTAGGGTAAATAATGGTGGAATTGAGACTTCCTAGTTAAGCTTGAGAGGAGAGATCACATACCTTTTGGCTTCATTGGAAAGAGAGTGAAACTTGTCAAAGTAGACGAGACTTCTTGATGGACCCTGGGAGGAGCTTGTACAGCATCAAGGCACAGGTTGTAAAGTTCTTCTTTGATTTAAATTAATACAATCAGATTCATTTTTTTCAACAAATTATCTTATGTGATTTGTTTCATGAATTCCTTGATCATCATGATAAGTATGCTTTATTATATTGGCTTTTCAGGTGCTATTTAATTTGTGTGCTTGTTTGTGTTTGCAGATTCTCTACAAGGGAGCTCATTTGGATCAATGGAGTGAGGCTTCCACAAACTTTCATTGGACCCAAGGTAGGACTAAAACACTTGTTTGCCTTTATTTATAAATTGCATATTTAGAGAAAGATAGAAGTTGATTGGTTTGCTTGTCGTTAGATATCATTACATACTAGGGAGGTCGGTCTTGTCCGCAAGAACGACTCATTTCGTGTGACAAAATGGCGACTTCGGTGGGGACTTGATTTTTTGATTTTCTTTTACTTTGACTTGAGAAACTGTGTTTTTGTTTCTGTTTTTGGCTTGTTGTGTGTGGAATTGGGTAGGTTTAGTTAATCTTGAATTATTTTTTGTTTTTCATACTTTTGGGAGAGGACCGCACCCTCTGCTTGTAACACAGTGCGGACCTATCCGCACTTTTGCTTTACACATAGAGCAGTCCCACACCTGTGTGAACTGCGGGCCTGCGGACCCTGTCAAAATTTTGAAAAACTTAAGATTTTCTCTTTCAGTCAGCTTAGGATTTGTTTAGGTGTTTTTATCCTCTACCCAGATCTGCACGTGACTTTTCAAGAACTTTTCTTAGGTTAATTCCATTGGCATTAGGGTTTTAGGTGAAATTCCTAGAAGTTTTGGTTGTTAGGCTTGATTTTCATTTTGGTCTTGTAGTAGCTCAGAGCTTAGAAGCCTTAGAAGCCTCAGATCACCTTGGTTTTTATTGGCCTTCTTATGAGTTTGACTGTTTTGAAAATCTGCCTTTGTTGAGGAATCCATCTTGTTTTTTTCTCTTTGCGAAACTTTGAAAGGACTTGTATTAAAAGTTTTGGATTTCATTTTTAGAAAAGAAAACAAAAATTGGTTGTTTTTTGACTGATTTGTGATTCTAAACAAATTAGTCCTTAGTTTGCTTATAGCTAAGTAAAACATCCTTGAAAGGAAATCTTGTAAGATTTTACTTCAAATAGTTCTTAGAATTTATAGATCTCAAGATTAGATTTTTCCATAGTTTTGAGTGTTTTATAAAAAATAATAAAAATGTCTTTTGAAAAAGTTTGTTTTTGTATTATTTGAGTGTTTGAAAGAAAAGGGAAATTTTCGTGAGCATAACTAGTTGTCTCGTTTTTTAGTGTATTGGAAAAGACAAAAAGCTCTTCTTTTGATTTGTTTGTTAAGAAAAGATTTGTTTTTACAAGCATTTGCATTCTCAACTCTTTCCTAGCTAAAAATTCATTGAAGAGAAAAGATTGTTTATCATCTTAAGTGCATTTTTTAGTGATTTGGAGTTGAGTCTTCATACCATAAGTTTCATCTCCGCACCTTTTGACTTAAGGAAAAGCCAATAAAAATAACGCTTAAAGTAAAACCTATCTAGTAATCTTTTTATTTCTAGGGCTTTATATCACCAACATAGCTTAGGCTAGTATCTTGGAGTAGGGAGTAATTAACTCTCCAAGATAGTAAAACAAACAAGTAGCTGTATCTTGCAGTAGGAGATAAAATCCAATTGTTACATCTATGCTCTGGGAAAGCTCCTCTTAAAGGAGAAGCATGAGATCATATCTGAACCAGTGTGCGAATCAATCCTTCCTCGTTGGGAACGATAGAAGATATTCACGTATTAAAAATGGTAAACCTCGGATTAACCATTGTCGAGGAGCCTGGGGTCACTTGTTGGTAAACCTTGGATTATGTCAAGGAGCCTTCAAGGGGATTGAGCTTGTTACTCTGCCCTTGGGTATCGGATCGTAGACTGTTCCCCCAGGTATATTTGTTTCTGTTGGTAACCATAGTGACCATATTCTATAGGATTCTTTCCTAAGGTGACGGTGGAGGGAAGATCCCACTGTACCTGGAGCAGACGTCAGCTAGACTTACTTGGATTTTCTGGGGGGTTCTCTTCTCTCGAGATGGTTTAGTGGAGAAACTTGTGCCAGTCTATTCATTAAGCAGGTTGTCAGGGTAACTGTTCCAACCGCCATTTCTGTATTGAACTCTGCGACATTGGATTTCATCACCAACTAATGTTTTCAGTACGGAAAGTTACTGTTTGTGTGTGGTTTGATCTCCCAGATTCTTTAGGCGTGTGATTCAAAATTTTTGGTTCTTTAGAGGCTTTAGGTGGGTTTCATTGAGATTTTTCTTTGTTTGCGTGTGAAGTAGTTAAAATATTTAACCGTAGCTGAATTACCGAGGAAGTCCCGTAGACTTCGGGGCAACCTCCTGAGTTTTCACCAAGCCAGCCTGAAGGGCTACGAGCCCTTGTAACTCCTAGAGACAGTAGAGTTGGGTCACCTGAGGAAGGAGAGTCTTCTTTGGTTGTACATCCTGATTATCAAGCTCTAGTAGCAGATTATAATCCACAATCTGTTTCTGTTTCTGAAGTTACTGGTAGTTTTTCATCTACTAGTGATTTAGGTGAGGAACTTGAAATATCTGAACCTGAAACTGAATTTGCTGCTACGCCAACATCAGGATTTGCCTCTCCAACTTCTAGTGGTCCTGGTTCACCCAGGGTAGAAAGAATAATTACCCAAAATCTTCCTTCTGGACTTATAGCTATTGAAGAACTTGCTACTCCGGAAGAAGAAGGTATCCCTATCCCTGAAAATCAACCAGTTATAGAACTTAGGGAGCGTGAATCAATCTTTTACAGTCCACCTAGGAGCAACGCTTGGTATCTTTCATTGACCAATTTTTTGGAAAACCCAGGACTAAGTTTTTCACCACCTCGCATTCCTTTTCACCCAACACCTAGGGGTTATTATCCTCCGTTAAATATGTCAAGACAGTCGTCCATGTTTTCTCAATCTCTAGAAACCTTTTTATACGACGGTCCTTCTATTCCCTTTGGGTATCAGTCACTTACTGGTACTTTTTCGGGAGCATCTCCTCAACCTATTGAACAAGGGTTATTAACTGGAAATAATGGAACTAAGCCGTTGAGTTTAGAAGATATTATTATGATGTCAGGTACTATTCCTAATCCTCAACCTCAAGGTGGCCAGTTACTGCTTGGGGGGCAGCCTCAAAGTCCTCAAGTATCACCTGGGGGGCAACCTCAAGGTACCCAATTTCCGCCTGGGGGGCAACCTCAAGGATAGTACATACCTACGGGACAGTACGTTCCTCAAGGTCAACCCCAGACTCAGTATGTACCTCAAGGTCAACCCCAGTATCAATATGTACCTCAAGGTCAACCCCAGTATCAGTACATGCCTCAAGGTTATCAACCTCAAGGTTAGTACCAACCCAAGGTTTCCAACCACCTTTCGGTCAATCATATGTCCAAGGAGCTGGAAATGTACCTTTGAATTATCAACCCTACCCTCAACCTGGTTATGGTCCTCAATATTCTCAACCTGTTATGGGTCCGTACCCCGGAAATAATTTAGTGTCGTATCAATCTCAAACTCAACAGATCTTGCAACCGAATTTGTAGTTGTCATCTCAATCTGGACAACCCTTGGTTTCTGGTTCACCCTAGCAACCTGTCCAGTCTACTAGTCAAACTTCTGCACCTTCTGTTGTTTCTCAGTCTGGGCCTAGTACGCCTCGTACTCCGCCTCAAACGACTGCTGCAACTGCTCCAACATTTGTTCAATCTACCCCACCTACTTCTAGAGTATCAACAGCTCTGGTTTCTACTGTTCCTGTATCAACTCCTCAGACATCTTTACCTCAGTCTGGATCCACAATTCAGACTTCGGTTCAAATGCCTGTAGGACAAACTGGTCCAAGTATGGTTGTCACAAGTCAACCTCAATTTACTTATCAACTGTACCAGGGACAATACCAATTCGGTCCTGCTATGCAGCAGTCAGTCTATCAGTATCAACCGTACCCTAGATATACATATCAGCAACCTCAACAACACCAGTGCGGTCTGGTTAATCCTGGTTTTCCGGGAGGATATAATATCCCAAATGCAATTCCAATTCCTAGTTATCCTGGATATCCTCCTCCTGGGGCTGGTCTCATGACCCATGGTTTCAGGGACCCTAATCGTCAGTTACCTTTTATTGCAACTTTGGACTTGCCTGACTTGTCGCGCTTTACGAACGATCCAATTAACTATCTTCTGTTTTGGCCGCCAATGCCGAATAAGTTGCCTAGTGATATTCCTAAGTTTGAAGGAAAATCAGGAGAGGACCCGTCGAACCATGTGATACTTATCACCTCTGGTGTGCGTCTAATTCCATTTCAAATGATTCAATCCATTTAAGGATTTTCCAGCGCCCTCTACTTGGTCTTGCGACCAAGTGGTACATTGAGGTATAGCGAGCCACTTTTTATAACTTTAGTCAGCTAGCTACTTCGTTTTTAACTCATTTTAGTTGCCAGTCAGATATGACAATGACACGGAATTATTAACTTCATTAAATCAGTCAATGTCCACTTACATTTCAAATCACATTCATGAATGGAGACGTCGATGGCATTTAGTGAAAGTTTTTATCCTGGATCAAATTTTAGCTGAATGGTTTGTAAAGTCCTTATTACCGAAGACCATTGAGGATGTAGCTAAGGCCGGAGTCGTTACTGAAGAGCAAGTGATTGATCAAGCTCAGTACCTTGACTTAGTTTATACGCAGTCAGGTACGTTACACGAGAAAATCCCTGATCTTCCTAAACAAAATCAAATAACTGCACCTCCTTCATGGTCTCATGCCGCTGATGGTATGATTGGTACGGTTAATACCAAAAGTAAGAAGAAATATTCTAAGAATTCTTCTCCTATCATAACTTTACCAGATTCCCCGACAGGAGATTCTTCTGCAGAAATTTCCGCCGATATTCATGTTGTAGAGTCATCTACAGCCAAATCAAAATCCGGCGGTAAGAAGAAAAATAAAACAGATAAAAATTCGAAAGAGAAACCAGAAAAAATGGAATCAACTGATGAGAAACACAAACCTCGTTATCCTTGTCTCATTTGTGACGAAGAGCATTTTACAAAAGACTACCCTCATCGTGCAGAGGTTGCGAAAATCGTCAAAGGTTCCCAAAGACCTGTTGTTTTGAAGGATCCTTTTCCTAGTCAAGACAGCAAGATGATAAGTTCTTCCTCAAATGCCTTTGAAGAACCCATAATGATGATGTCCCATGTTAGGATTGCGACTCGATCGCATGATTATGGAAGTAAAAGTCCTGTTGATGGTAAGGAAGCAGAATCTTCTCATTTGAACCCATCAACTTCAACTCCCGGTTCCGATCCACTACAGATCGAGAAACCTAACCCATACTTAGTAATCAAACCACCCGCCAAGGGTATACTTCGAAAGTCAGCTTTCAATCCACATGCGAGAGTGGCTCAGAACTATAACATTGTTGAAGATTTGGCTATTTCACCTTCAGCAATGTCGGCTTTGGAAGTGCTGCAATCATGTCCAGCACAGCGTAAATTGCTATTGTTGGCTATAGGAGCTGTTGACGTTCAGGACTCGAACCTTATAATTTTTGATCTAGAAAATAGTACACCGCGCTTACCTCATCAAATGGCTTTCCAGATCCTAGTGTTAGTCAAAAACAGACCTTGTTATAGGACTGTGATTGATGAGGGAGCCTCAACGTGTATTATGTCGATACAGTGTTGGAGATCGCTTGTTTCTCCTACGCTAAATCAATCCCCGATGATTCTAAAGGCCTTTGATGGCCGTGGGTTTCATCCTTTTGGCATTCTACAGGATCTAGCTATAGGGGTTGAAGGAAAAACTATTAATCTAGATGTGGAGGTGGTTGATGCCCCTCTAGATTACAACCTTCTCTTGGGTCGTAGTTGGTATTACGGTATGACAGCTATCGTTTCATCAGTATTTCGGCTTATAAAGTTCCCTCATAATGGAAAGATCATAACTATAGACCATCTGACTTACTTTTCATCCGACCCAGCCTCTTCTGAAAGTATTCAACATGTCGGCAAAACAACTATCCCGTATAAGGATGTTGGAGTAGGACTAGTTAAAGATTCTGGTTTACTAGGAACTTTTCCTTTTCCTCCTATCAATGCATCGTCTTCTACTGCAACCATTCATATGATTTCGTCAGACACTATTTTTTATGACGATCCTTGGATCATACCTTCCGAATCTGAGATAGACTCATTTGGTGATGTTATGCCTTTGAGTCCATATGAAATTGTGTATCAGGCCGTGCAGTCATTTTCCGACCCTTCTTCAACCAAAATTGACTTAATGAATGTGGTCCATGAGGAATCACTTTCAACATCAAACTCGGATTCAACAACATTTTCCGAACTTGTTCACACTGATGAGAAAATTCGTGAAATCCTATGTGTCGATGATTTACCATGGGAAGATCTTCATCATAGATCTTCGTTTTTACCTGAGATTGATCGTTTTGAAAATGATTTTTCATCTATTTTTACGACTGAATATGTCAAGGAACCTCAGAATCCAATGAAAAATCCTGATTCAGAGTTAAATTTGGGAAACATTTCTTGAACTATTCCTATTGATATTTCGGTTAAGCCTGGAATTGTTGAAAACATTCATATAGGTGCCTCTTGTACGGAAGATGAAATTCAAACATATAAGGCCCTATTTCAAGAATTCCATGACGTGTTTTCCTGGTCATATGAGGAAATGCCAGGAATTGACCCAGCAATTGTTGTTCATGAAATCAAAACTTACCTGGATGCTAAACCCGTCCGACAACGTTTGCGTGATTTCCACCCCCGAAAAGTTGCTGCTATTAAAGCAAAAGTTGAAAAATTACTCAAAGCAGGTTTCATTTATCCGATTCCGTTAACGGATTGGATACCGAATATTGTTCCTGTTAAAAAAACCAAGGGACAATAAGAATATGTATCGATTATAGGGACATTAATTGAGCCTGTCTAAAAGACAATTACCCAACTCCCTATATCGATCAAATCATTGATGATTGTGCTGGCAGTGAAATATTCTCCTTCATGGATGGTTTTTTCGGACAGAATCAAATCAATATTCTACCTGTTGATCAACCAAAAACGGCTTTCATTTGTCCATGGGGGACATTTGCTTATTGCAAATTACCTTTTGGGCTCAAGAACACCAAGGCAACTTTTCAAAGAGCCATGTCTTACGCGTTTCATGACATCAAGCACATTGTGCAACCCTATCTCGATGATTTACCTGCTCATTCATTACATCAAACTGATCATCTCATCCATTTATGAGCAATCTTTATGAGGTGTAGGCATTATCGAATTAGGTTGAATCCACACAAGTGTGTTTTCTGTATAGAAACGGGTCGGTTACTGGGGTTTGTTGTTTCGAAAGCCAGCATCCGCGTCGATCCCTCGAAGGTTGAAGCTATTGTCAAATTGCCTCCTCCTTCGAGTCTTCGCCAACTCCAAATTTTGCAAGTGAAAGCAAATTTTTTACGTCGATTCATTCCTAACTACACCGAGATCACAAAGGGTTTTACCCGGTTGTTGAAACAGAATACTCCATTCTTTTGAGATGAGATAGCTGATAAATCTTTTGATGCACTAAAACACGCGTTGACCCATGCACCATTATTGCATCCTCCCAACTACAACCAGGACTACTTCTTGTATCTCGCTGCCTCGCATTCCACCATTGGAATGGTGTTAGTTCAGGAAGATGAATTCGGTACTGAACATGTGATATATTACCTTAGTCACACTTTAAATCAAACTGAGCTAAAATACTCACATTTGGAGAAATTGGCATTGGCAGCTGTTCAAGCTGTCCAACGTTTTCGTCATTACATTTTACTATGTAAAAATACAGTAATTTCTGATTGTAACCCTATGATCTATATTTTGACCAAACAATTGCTAGGGGGAAAGTACTCCAAATGGATTGTGATCCTGCAGGAGTTCGACTTGGAATTTGAAAAGTCTAAGTCGAAGAAATCTTTAGTTTTTGCGGAGTTAATGTGTGACTTCCCGTGTGCTGACACGGAAACTGTGGCGGAGGAGCCCATTCCGGATGAATCCTTGTTTCTAATTAGCACTTTAGATCCATGGTATGGGGATATCATAGTTTATCTCCAGACCCAATCCTTTCGGCCAAAAATTTCAAGGCCAGAACGTCAAAAAATACGATTCCAGTCCCAACAATTCAAAATTATTGGAGATACACTTTATCGTCGTGGGGCGGACTCTGTTTTTCGACGTTATTTAACTCATGAGGAAGCTGAAAGGGTTATAAATGACTGTCACTCTAGAGCGTGTGGCGGTCATATGTCTGGCTTTGCCACAACCCAAAAGATATTGCGCGCTGGCTATTTCTGGCCGTCTTTGTTTAAAGATTGTATTAACGCGGTCCGAAAATGCCACAACTGCCAAATTTTTTATCGAAATATGCGCGCTCCACCTACTCCTCTCCACCCTATAATTGTCATCGGTCCTTTTGCGAAATGGGGTATCGATTTTATTACATGTAACCCTCACTCGGCCGGGGGGCATGCTTATATCATCCTCGTGGTAGATTATTTTACCAAGTGGGCCGAGTGAGGGTTGCTACTAATGGTCTGGTTGAAGCCATCAACAAATTTCTAGTCATCATGATCTGACGAATCATTGGGATTCATAGGTCGAATTGACATAACATGCTATTTTCAGTGCTTTGGGCGTATCAAACCTCAGTAAAAACGTCAACCGGTTTCACTCCTTTCCAACTTGTTTATGGTTTGGAAGCTATGTTACCTATTGAATGCGAAATCCCGTCATTGCAAATGGCCATCGAATTACTTCTAGCCACTTCTAAAGAGGAAAAACATTTGTTATACTTGGCTCAGCTAGATGAGAATCGACATGATGCTGCATTAGCAATTGAAACTCATGCCAAACGTATTAAAGCTCAGTATGATCGAAATGCTACCCCTCGAAATTTTTCGGAAGGAGACCTAGTATTATTGTACGATTAAGCAAATGATAAATTAGGTGCTGGAAAATTCGTACCCATGTGGCATGGTCCTTATGTTGTTAAGCGAAAGCTAGCAAAAGGGGCCTATGAATTGGTAGACATTGACGGGGTCTCTTTAGGTAAACCCAGAAATGGTCTTTACCTGAAGAGGTATTATGCTTAAATCTGGGTGTGGAGATTTTTTAGTTAGGTTAGTTTTTCTTTCTAGCTGGTGTGTTTTAGTTTAAAAAAAAATGTGCTTAGCTTAGAGAGTGTTTTTCGTCATTATTCCTACTTATCTTGGTTTTACTCTTGATATTGCAGATGTCGACACCTCTCCAAACATACATTGGTTTTGCTGATGGTGCTTGTCGTAATACACGGAACATTTCTTTCCCAGCTTGGGTTATCTATTCGCCCTCTGACGAGTTGGTATCTATGCATGGGGTAAGCCTCGGTCAAACAACGAACAACATTGCCGAGTATAGTGCAGTGATTGAGTTTTTTTTAGAATTTATTTCATTTGGGATTCGGAGTTTGATAGTGAATTTAGATTCTGAACTTGTTGTATTACAGCTTAATAGAGTATATGCCATTAGAAATCCAGTGTTATTGAGATTATTTTTGAGAGTTCGTCTCTTGGAACGTGAATTTGACTATATTGAATATCAGCATATTCCAAGATATTTAAATACATTAGCAAATGCAATTGCTTCTCGAATGTTAAGTAGACATTTGCAATAATCATACAAGTAAATTTAAAAACATTCCATAACATGTTTTACAAGATAAGCCGGTAATAGTGATATAGTATAACATAGGAGTGTGTCAAATATACATCGTCTTCGATCATAGGTTGAAAAACACCTTATGATCGACAAAAATGATAGTACAAAAAGAAAAAAATGTCATATGTGTCTACAATAGGCGATCATCCTATCACTGGTGATGATCTCGATAAGAAACCACTGTACGGGCCACCTTGCAAAGGAACCTCCTGAAAGGTCCTGGGACCCCAATCACATAGCGTTGTAGCCTAAGAGGAATGTCATCTATGCTGGTCTCCGGAATGTCTGCTGTCAAACGCTCTAGATGGCTCTCCAATTCGGCCAAGGTCTCTCCTGATTCGTCCTATGGGACTGGTGCTGTTGCAGCTGGTTGTTTCCTCTCATAGGGCCGGAGAGAGGCTGGTCGCCATGGACCTAAATCTACATTTGAAACTCTTACTATCAATTTTGGGACGAGATAAAAACAAAAAAAAAATAATAAAATTACAAAATGTTGAAAATGATTTTACCTGAGTCATCCCATTGCTCTCCTGGTGGAAGAGCCATGTTTGGGTCACCATGAAAATCTACCCTAGCGTAAGGAAAGTCCTGAATAGCAAAAACTTGGTTCTCCAACCAATGGAGAACCAACGCAGTCCCTGGGCCTTCATCACTTGCCAACTGAAATTGCACATTCCGCAATCCCAACACCCAACAAGCCAGTCTGGATTACGCACTGCGCAATTCCTGTAGTCAACCAGCCTCCTGAAAGTCTGAGTTTCCTTTTACATAGCTACGACAGTTAGTCTCTCGGCCTCCCAGTGAAAATTGTGCAATCCTTTCTAGTCAATCCCTAGGTTTCTTGCATGTCATCCCTCGAGTTTGCTTTGGTTTTAGCTAACAGATTTCTTGCCATGCATGTCACCCTATCTCCAGATATAGTAGGTGTCGATCCATCTCTCAAAAATTCAGGATCAATGGCCTCCTAGATAGCAAGATCAAAGGACACTGACGAAAGCACGACTGGAGCAACATTTGAGTGAGTGTCTACAAGTTTGCTGATTTATGAAGACACCAAGCTGATCATAGACAAAAACATCAATATGAAATGGCAAGAGGTCAATGATGCATTCTCAGGCTCATTTAGGGAAGATCTCAAAGACCACCAAGTCTATGTGAACATTGATAAGTCCGTCTTGTACTAGAATGTATGCAGGTATCCCGCATTCCCATGCGCAGACATGATACATTGGATCATCTCGCACACTAATCCCAAGACGATGACATTGAGTAGTGTCAGCGGGACAGAGATTGCTACCTTCAGGGAAAAGGATTATCTATAGATGTACGGTTTGTCGAAGCCAGTGATTGCCATGGAGACATGCTTCAGCATGCCCACCATCAATGCCAACTCTAGGGATATCTTGAATAACTAGGTAAAGGAGCCAACCAAATTCAGGATGACACCCAACCAGATTTACAAGACGAAGATACTGTGGAAGGTGTATCAATACTTGGTCATCTTTTCATGTCACTTGTATGGCCAAGAGAGCACGAAGACCTTCCCGCAGAGTTTGGTGATTGCGTTGGACCAACTGGACAATGAAGGAAAAGCATGAAACTGGTCTGACATGTTGGCTCATAGGCTGAAGGAACAGGTAACGGGAGCTTGGTAGCCACCCAAAGGTCAGCAAGAAAAAATCTACATGTCCACTTACATCTTGGATGCAATCTGTTCCCATCAGGAGTTCCCAGACATGAAGTGGGCATGGACATCGGCAGAAACCTCTGTCAATACTTATTTTAAACTGTTTTCCGAATGTAGCTTCAGAGGAGTTATCACACAACTGTCAAATCATTTTTTCACCCCGGTGTACAAGATGATATTTGAGAAGGATCCACCTTGCATGTCGAAGGTAGCAATGGAGGCACTGATCGACATAGCAAATTGGTATGCCTCATCATCCGACACCTTCATACGGATGTACAGCACGAAGAATCCTCTGCATGTTTTGCCGAAGTTTGCCATGGACAAGCTCGTCATGCAAGAAGTATCATACCACATCGTGGCAGGAATGTCAGCTAGGCTGCACCGGAAACAAAAGACACCTTGGCCCACTCTTCTGTTGTAGATCAGATTGTACGAGATACAAAACCTCAAGCATGTAGATGTCGAAACATAGGAGATCAAGAAATATCCTTTCGACATCGGAAGCTTCAATCCATATGACTCGCTTTGTATTATGAAATATCACCATGTGAGAGTACAATTTTAGTGGATCCAATGGGCATGTCATTGGGCAGAGGAAGACCTATGGAGATATTGATACATCTTCTCCGGGCGCAATGAATTGGTCAACATCACCGTGGAATGGTTAGCGAAGCAGTGTGAAGCAGCATCTAGCAGAGCACCACCACCAGCAATAGAGGTAAACATATCAGTGCGCGACAAAGGCAAGAGGAAGATTGTTGACGACGCAGAGGTGGAACAAAGCTATAAGTTCAAAGTAGACCCACTTGTGTAGAAACCAACTTTGGAAATAGAGGCGAAGAGGCAACATTGCGACAGGAGGAACGTGTAAAGGTAGAGAGAAAAACAAAGGATAGAGGAAATAGTGAAGGATTTGCATGAGTTGAAGGAGCAACCCGGAAGGAACAGGAGTTGCACAGATAGGAGATGGAAGCACAATAAGAACAGGTACAGTGGGGGAAGAAACATGTACACACAGATGAAACTATGCCCGTACAGGTTGTAGACTCATCCGAACAGCTGGCACTAAGTAGACACGATGAGCAGTCGCAGGAGAAACACTTTGTTCAAGAGATTGAACAAGCACATGAGCATATGGATATGGATATGGAGCAAGCCATCAACCTTATGCCTTAACACCAAGAGGTCGACCCACTAGCTTCACCGAAACTAGAAGCAGAGCAAGTCCCAAGTGACCAAGGAGATATTGATATCCTTGAAGACAATCTGGAAGGAGAAATGCACAACATATCATTCGACGAGTCGCATCATAGAGTTGTGCAATCACGCAGAGTGTCTAGTCTGGATGACAACACATATCCTACACAGTTTGAAGAATAAGTGATCGTGTCTGATGCGTGCAAGCATCCAGCAGCAACGGTCGATGCTACTAGCTCCAGTGTTTGCTTCTTGATAGCAGAGAACGAGCGAATGGCTAAGGAGTTACAGACAGCCAAGTAGGGAAAAGAAGTGGTTACATCATCTGCCTGAGCAGAGTTCAAGATGGCAATACTGGATGAAGTATCGTCCCTTGAGACAATCATGCGGGCATTGTATTCCAAGTTTGGTACTGTGCATAAGGTAGTTGTCCATCTCAACAATTGGCAGCAGCGATGTGCTAGGAGAGAACATCTCTTTTCAAACGTGCATACTACTATTGACTACATGAAAACATGGAAAATTAGATATAAAGGAGCCTCATTATACTTGCCCAAGATGATGAAGCTCAGAGTGGTTGAGTTGAAGGCATGCATCTAGAGTCAAATCCGACACTATGAAGATCTCCCATAGCTCATCACTAATTTGCAGGCTTCCCATGCACGGGTATTGAGGAGTATGGATGTTGTTGTGCATGCACATGCCATCCCATCTATTGGGACACTCACCGAGGCAAAGACAAAGGCACAAGTACATCTAGAGCTTGACTCGTACTTTAACGAGTTGATGCGCATAGCCACCAGAGAAAACTTGGTGATCAATGCAGACACCATGCATCAGTATGTCGCTGGTCTGGCCACACTCAAGACAATGATGTGCATGTTATTAGATGAGTTGGACAGAGGAGCTAGAACAGTGTACCCGGATGCAACAAAGGCAAGAGTTCGTTTCCGGAAAGATATCACCACAGAGTACATGGACACCATCGCAGACTACCAAGCATGGCATTAGTTCTTCACCATCGACCATCGTGAGGATGTCAAAGAGCTGGTCTTCCCACAGTTGTCTGAACCATAGTGATGTCTTGCATGGATTGCTCAAGCCTATTTTGTCTCACATGGGTACGTGTGCAGATTGTATGTAATGTCTTCTCAAGTGGAAGTTCAAGTGTTGATAGTTGGATGTAACTGTCATAAAGTAGATGAAGATTCATGAGGGTAGATGACTGGAACTTTGAATTCTTAATATAACAAATCTGGCATGTTTCATGCATATGTCGTATTGTATTTCAGCTATCTTTTTTACTCTAAATGATATATGTATCTATTTGCTTACGCATACATGTATGGCTTTCCTATATAAGTATGTATGAATCTTACTTAAATGTGTTGTTTGTTTAACCATCACTTTGGATTGCTAGCTTACTTTCTTTGTAGTTTTTTATGCATCTTTGCTTGTGTGTTCCCTTCTTAACTCTGTGCTTTCACAAGTTTCCAAGGGGCGCACTCACCACACCCTCTGCGTGTTAGAACCGTTCATGCACATTCCTTGACTTGCTGCATATGTCACACCCTTGATACCAAAAAGGACATCATACTTGCCTCTGCATGCAACTGCGGTCATGGCGATATCATACGACCCACTATTGGGACTCCTACACCAAACAGTTTGAGGTCTAGTTGGGACTTCTTACCGGGGAGATCCGCTGACATGTTTGTGGGTCTAACAATGTCAACATTTCTGGTGCTTGAAGGAGGGCCAAACGACAAGTTGTGTCCTCTTATCCAGTTTTGAACCTTTTCACATCTATCATGGATTCCATCACACTCATCCCTCCATGATGTCTTTCACATCTCGAACCTCTCAAAATCACGAGGGATTTTTTTGATCTCTTGTCCGAATTCACGTATGATGGTGAAGGCGAAGTAGCCTGGCCTGAGTAATTAGAATACTTCTATGCATTCCTTGATAATGCAGACGAGTTCTATGCAAAAGAGGTCAATCTGCTACTATCATACACTCTTTGTGAATCCCCACAACGATGGTGTTGCAGTCTGCCTCCCGGCGGCGTGCACTCACTTGAGCAGTTCTGTGATCTCATTGAATCCACTTTCCATCATTTTGATCTAGAACCTCTTGACCAAAAACCGTTACAATAATGGAAGGCCCTGCATGAATCGCCTATGGAATTTTGGGAATGCTTCCGTGTGTTGTAGTTTCAAGCTCTGAAAATTCAAATGAAATTTCCATATCTTTGAGATAGATTCGAATATTATCTTACCAAATCAGTCAACCACAAGAAGAAGTTCAAGCCCAAGCCCCACTCAGCATACTTCGGTGATGGAGTTGCGTAATCATAGATGGACACGGTCACTGTCACAAGTGACTGTCCGCCATCCCCTAATCAAACATCTCCACCACTGCAGAGTGATGTGGGAGAACAAGCACATACATTTGTTCAACTGTCACATCCTTCCGACATCACTCCTTCCAATTTTCGCGCAAGCTTGGTTGTGAATCCATTGGGTTATCACATGCATTTTGTACCTCAACATCCATCTTCATATTCGGATGATCCCCTGGATTGCACTGTTTTGTGTTGTTTCATTTCAGACTTTGCACTTGTTGTGAATGAGGATCAAGCTATCGGCAAAGTTGGTGTTGCACAAGAAACCTGTATTGTCATTCATGAAGAGTATTACTAGGAGCTTGAAAATAAATCCTTAGTGAAGGATGATCCCCTTATGTCTGAGCCTCCTTTGTTTTTTCCTGACATCTTTGGTGATTCTTCCATCCATGATTTTGCATGTGTATATCCATCTATGGATGCACCCATTGTTGATCATTCGCAGAACACACATGATGCCATTCCATCATCCAAGAATGGAGAGGAAGAGTTAGTGATTAAAAATCCACTTGATTTTTTATCTACCTTTTCCAGAAACACAGAGGGTGAATTTGTTTGCTTCTCATCTACCCCTCTATTTGATTCATCAGATCATGAGGATGCTGATGAAATCATTGATTTTGTTGATCATAGCTGTCGTGATCTATTGACTCTCATATTCGATCACGATGATGATTCTATCGTAGTAGATTTTTTGAAACCACCTATTTATGATGATCTATCTATTGACAAAGTCAAAACCCCATAGACTATTGAGGCACTTTAGCCTGAGCTAATGGTTATGTCAGGCCCTCACTGTCCTGAGGTCAGTTTCACTTTCGATCAAGAAATCTCTGAAACACCCGAGGCTCCTCATCACTCATCTGTATGCATTAAAGATCAATCTCAAACACAGATTATGCTTCCTCCACTCGAACTACATATCCCATCACTCATGCATTGGAGGAATATTACATAGAAAGCACATGTGCACGAAGCAAGTTGTCTTTGTTTCTTTCGTTTGCTTGCATTTCATAGTCAAGAGTATGCGTATGCTTAACAACTGTACACAGTGTCACACAACACCATGATAAGTCCACTGACTACATGTCATGTACTTGCACTCACTTATGTTTTATAGACACATTTAAACTTGGAGTGTGTTTGTCTTCATTGTGATATCTTTCATGTTTGCTGGTTCACACAACTGTGTTGTTCGCGAACCATGCCTTCACCAACATGGGTTGACCAAATGCACTGGTGGCTGCATTAGAAGTATCACTTCACATGATCAGGCCCATGCACTGTTAGCTTAGGAGTAGAAGTAGTGTTTGCTTGCATGTGTGTTTTCTTCTTACCTTGCATGTATGTTTGATTCTTACCTTGCATGTTTGTTTGCTTGCATTCCTGTTTGCTTACTTGATTTGCTTCCACATTTACTTCTTCTTTCACTTTGTTTGTGTTTGTTTGCTTGTTTATGTTCATAGGTGAGTTTCGTGTGAAACTGTGTATGACTCTTGAAACAAGCTAGGTAAAGTACAAGAGGACTTGTGCAGTTAACAATACTTGGTTATTTGTCATCCTATCTCTATATGAAGAACTTGTTATCCTTAGTCCATGATACGTCAATGGAAAATATGTACTGTTTGAAGTGAACCTTGGTGAAAACACAATGCTTGCGTGCAAGTGTGGAAACCAAGACGAACAGACAACTGAACAATACTTATGGAGGTGTTAGACTTTCTTTTCATGAACAAGGTCCATTCAGAGAGCTGGAGTTCTACCAGTGTGTCACCAAGTGTTGTAGCGGCAACAAGCACCCTCCAAATTTTTTTCTTAGCTTTGTTTTGGTGCCTCCCTACTAACCATCCTCAGCAGCATGTCTTGCATTGTCAAGTACATGAGCTTCATTGGTTTTCTAGTAGCTTGCTAGCTTTTGCATGATAGCTTGCTTCACTCCCCTCACAGACTGCTTCTTTGACCTGTTGGGTTGTGTTATATTCTTTCCACGGCTAGCCCACATAATTAACCAGGGGGTTAGAGGGGGGGCATTGTGCCGACTGCGTAGCGGGGGGGTCACAGGGGGTTTGACGGGTGCAAGTAACCCCACTGTATGGGGTTCAGGGTAGCGCCCCAGAAAATTTTGGTTTTGGACCCTATGTTAGGTTGGGCGGACGCACCTATGGTTTTGTGCATGATTTTCACACATGGTTTTGGATGTGATGGTTTTCGGTCCATGGTTTTGGACGCTATGGTTTTCGGTCCATGGTATTGGATGCTTCAACATGTATAAATATGTATTGTAACATTGAAAGGAAAATAATGAAAAATTAAGCTGGTAGTCCCAGTTTTGGGATCCAAGGGAAAATCTCTATGTATATGTGTTTTATGTGTTATGCTCTCGCATTGTTTATTTTGTGTTTTAGAATTCATATGCAGGTAATTTCTGTACGGGTTTAAAACCTACATTTGGTATCAAAGCTATTTTGGCTTTAAGGGGATGCATTTGTTGCTGAGGGGTTTCATTCGAGCCTGTGGTAGACCCTGTTCAGTGGGAGATATGCAAGATCGATTCTGGTGGTGAAAGAAGATGGTGAGCAGTGGAAAGATAGAGATTGAGAAATTTAATGGTCAGAGTTTTGAGTTGTGGAAACTCAAGATGGAGGATCTATTGGTGGATAAGGATCAGTGGATCACGGTAGATCCGGGTACTAAACCAACAAGAGTGTCCGATGAAGAATGGAATAAGTTGGATCAGAAGGCAAAGAGCACAATACGATTGAGTGTCTCAGATTTAGTATTGTTGAATGTATCAGGGGAAGCTACGATGAAGGCTTTGTGGGACAAGTTAGGGACCTTGTACCAATCTAAGTCTCTCATGAATAAATTGTTCCTGCAGAAAAAGTTGTATAACCTGAGGATGAAAGATGGAGACTTGGTGACAAAGCATCTGAACGCATTTAATACTGTGGTAAGTCAATTAGCATCTGTTGATATTAAAATTTCAGATGAAGATAAGTGCATCAGTTTGTTGTGTTCTCTACCAGATTCGTGGGATAGTTTGGTTATTGCAATAGGTAGCAATGCAACTGCCTTGTAGTTTGATGAAATAGTCTCATCCTTGCTGACGGAGGAGATGAGACGGAAAAATATGGAGAGCCAGAATGGTGATTCCTTGTCTGTGTGAGGACGGTCCTAGAACAAAAACAAAAATAAGTCATTGAGTGGGAGATCTAAATCTCCAAGAAAACCTGTAAAGGTGGTGTGCTAGAAATGCAGAAAGGAAGGTCACTACAAAAGGGACTGTAAATCTAAAGCTCCTAATAAAGGAAAGGGATCTCATGATGCTCCTTCTGCAGAGGAAAAACCCACCTCAGATGAAGGTGGGGATGTGTACTTGGATTCTTTAAGTACACATATAGATCATGAGGCATAGTTGATTAACTCAGGTTTATCCTTTCACTTCACTTCCCATAGAGAGTGGTTCTGCGAGTATGAGAAATACGATGGTGGTGATGTCTTCTTAGGGGATGATAGGAAGGCTAGAATCATTGGTCGCGGAAAAGTAAAGTTGAAGTTGCAAGGTGGAAGGGTTAGAACACTTTCGGGTGTTCTGCATATTCTTGCATTGGCTAGAAATCTGATTTCTGTAAGCAAGTTGGATGATGCAGGTGTAAAAATAGTGTTTGGGAAGGATACTTGCAAGATGGTTCGAGGAGCATTGGTATTGATGCGGGGAGTTTGAATTGGAACTCTGTACAAGCTGCAAGGTAGCACGATTCTTGATGGGTGCAAAAATTCTATGGTTCCTGAAAGTGGAGTAGAAAATCTAGTTGTCCTTGGAGAGAAGACCATGTCGTGGCATTAAAGGCTTGCTCATATTGGAGAGAATGGCCTTTGAAAACTTCATGGTAAAGGTATGGTAGAAGGTATGAGTAATAGCTCTCTGTTCTCTGAAAATTGTGTATATGGGAAGCAGAAGCGGGTGAGTTTCCCCTTTGGTGGTAAGAGGTTGAAACAGATATTAGAGCTTGTGCACAGTGATGTGTTTGGACCTATGAAGGTTCCATCACTGGGTAATGCTATCTAATATGTATCATTTATAAATGACTTCTCAAGGAATACATGGATATATTTCCTTAAGAAGAAATCTAAAGTCTTTGATAGGTTTAAAGAATTTAAGGCTCTAGTGGAAAACCAGACAGAGAAGAAGATAAAGGTGCTGACGGTGGAGAGTTTTGCAGTAAGGAATTTGAAGAATATCATAAGAAGTGTGGTATGGCAGAAGACTACTCCATATACACCTCATCAAAATGGAGTTGCAGAAAGAATGAACAAGACATTGATGAAAAGGGCAAGAAGCATGCTCAGTGGTGCAAGGTTAGGACAGGAATTCTGGGCAAAGGCGGTGGAGACTGCATGTTACCTGGTCAACAGGTCACCTTCATCAGCATTGGAGGATAAGACTCCACCAGAGGTATGGACTGGTAAGAAGCCCTCTCTTTCACATCTGAGGGTATTTGGATGTGATGCATATGTACATGTTCCGAAGGAGAAAATAAGAAAGTTGGATAGTAAATCTGAAAAGTGCATCTTTATTGGGTATAAGGATGGTTTAAAGGGTTATAAGCTTTGGAACCTAGTAACAAGGAGGGTTGTGTACAACCGAGATGTGGTGTTCAGAGAGGTGAAAGATGTTATTAAACATGAAGTCCAACCAAAGGAACCTGAGAAGATAGAGTTTTAGCTAAAGGAGGAAGAATCAGACTCTACATCAGAGGAGGAATCAGAAGATGAAGAGCCATAAACTGTGGGTGTGAGAAGATCAGATCGACAAAGAAGGCAGCCAGAAAGGTATATTCCATCTGCTTTCCGTTCAAATTTTGCTTTATCTATTACTGATGATGATCGAAGAACTGTGAAGTAAGAAATAGATTCAAAGGATGGAAAACTCTGGAAAGAGGCCATGGTTGATGAAATGGCATATTTGCACAAAAATGAGGCTTGGGATCTGGTGGAGTTGTCGGCTAGAAGGAAATGCATTGGCAGCAAATGGGTGTTCAAGAAGAAGACAAATGCAGAAGGAAAGGTGGAGAAATACAAAGCTCGGTTGGTAGAAAACGGTTATTCCCAGGTGCCGGGAATTGATTTTGGTGATATTTTTTCTCCTGTTGCCAAGGTAACTTCTATTAGATTACTGTTATCTGTTGCTACTGCTTTTGATTTTGAGGTAGAACAGATGGATGTGAAGACAACATTTCTTCATAGGGATCTGGAAGAGGAGATCTACATGAAGCAACCTGAAGGTTTTGTGGTGAAGGGTAAGAAAGAACTAGTATGCAAGTTAAAGAAGTCTCTGTATAGGTTAAAAAGTCACCAAGGACATGGTATCAGAAATTTGATACATTTATACGGGGATGATATGTTGCTGGATGGAAATGACAAAGAAATTATCCAGGATTAGAAGACCCAATTTTCCTCCAAATTCGACATGAAAGATCTTGGTGCTGTAAACTATATTTTGGGAATGGAAATTAAAAGAGACCGGGAAAAGAGGAAGCTCTGGTTAAACCAGAGGAAGTATGTCGAGATAATACTGCAGAGGTTTAATATGCAGGATAGTAAACCAGCGAAGGTTCCTATTTGTTATAGACATTTTTGGGCACTGCAACCCTGATTAGGGGCTCAGGACCAAGTGTCGTAAAATGGTCAAAAATGAAAGTGCTCAAAACTGATTGGAACCTAAATGACCGGATAGAGCTCGTCTTCCCAATTCCGGTCCTGCAAACGGTTCGAAAAATGGTCGTCGTATGATGAAGTTATGGCAAAAAGAAAATTTGTTAATAACATTGGAAATTTTAATTTTTTGAAAAAAAAATTAAAAAAGGAATATTCTGCAGAATATTCCTTAGAATATTCTAGAGAATATTCCCTTTTCAACAGCCAACCAGAAGCTGCCACGTGGCAAGCCCAGAGGCCACCACATGGCCCCCAGATGACATCAGCAAGATGGGTTGGGCGGATTATTTTAAAAAAAGTTTTTGGTCGGATGGGGGATCGAACCCCCGACCTGTTGTATATTAACCAAGCGCTCTACCATTATACCATGCGGTCACTTGTTGGTTATGGGGCGGAGTATTTGCTTAAAGACTTTAAAATTGCGTGGAGTGGAAACCAAAGGGGGCTAGCCCCCCCCTCTCATATGACCATGACCCAGGAACCAGGGGCTTAAGCCCAACCGCCAGCCCGTAAACAGCCAGCACGCATTCTGAGGTAAACATTTAATATAACTGCAGTTTTGGTGGAAAATCTGGTAGGAGCACCAAAATTGGCGGGCCTAAATGGAGTTAACTAAAGTTAGCTGGAGTTTTTTTAGGCCAAGCTGGCAGTTGGGAGTAAATGGCCATAACTTTGGCTAGGAAAGTCCGTTTTGGACGAATTTTTTTTTGGATTTTTGGTCTCTTCGACCTTCTGAAGCCATTGGCATAGGTTTCACAGCCATCTGAGGTCATTTGCAGGTGTTTTAGCTTCGTGGAAGTTCCAGGAGCCACGAGGGCCAAACCAGTTTGGGAGCTGCATTGGGAATTGTGCAGCTAGTGAATGTGGAACGAAGGTCATTCCTGAAGTTTTCCAGCCTTCTAAATCCATTTATGCAGCTCGTTTTGCCTTTTGAGGCATTTTTCTCACTGTTTAGCTTCAGGGAAGCTTTCAGGGCCACTAGGGCCATTTCAGTGCATGAGCTGTTTGGGGGCTATGTTCATCCGTTTTTGGTGATTCAAATCCTATGTCTGCTATTTTCGACCTTCTGAGTCTAAAGGAAAGGTATCCATTTCCAATAATTTCAGATCAGATGGTATCAGAGGACTAGGTTTTCTTGACTGACATCACTAGCTTGATTGTGTAGCTTGAAAGGTGTCTTAAGCAGTGTTGAAGATTGACTGCTTCATTATTCTGCAAACTACTTGTTGTTTGAGTTTGCTGAAGCTCTTTTGTTCATTTCTATAATGACAACTTCCATAAGTGAGTTCTCAAAATCGTCCTCCTTCACAAGATTCTTTGATGAAGGCTTGAAGAAAGAATTTTTCATCATGATGAATATGGTGAGAGAAATGTATGAGGATGAAAGAAAGAGCTCTAGACTTCAAGAGCAGTTGAATTCCATGAGGGAAGAGAAGCAGTTGCTTTCTGATCAATTGTAGGAAATGGAAGGCCAACTTCATATTGCAAACATGAAGATGGAAAGGATGCATGAGTTGGAGACACAACTCCTTGTTGCCAAAGAAGCCTTAGCCAAGTATCAGCTTGAAGAAGAGGTAAACAATTCTAGTTTGTCTTCAAATTCTGATAAGAATGTTTATGTTGGTTCTTTTGAGAAACATACCAGAGGCATAGGGTCCAAGTTGATGTCCAAAATGGGATATGAAGGAAAAGGAT
This sequence comes from Pinus tabuliformis, assembly GCA_031772625.1. Classification (NCBI taxonomy): domain Eukaryota; kingdom Viridiplantae; phylum Streptophyta; class Pinopsida; order Pinales; family Pinaceae; genus Pinus; species Pinus tabuliformis. The sequence continues at coordinate 1,768,981,431 of CM062819.1, forward strand.
TGGGCAAACATGCACAGGGTATAGTTGAGCCAATAATGGTTGAGGTAAGGCCTAAGAATTTGGGTCTTGGCTATGGACAATCTTATGGAGAAAGTTCCAAAGCAGCCATGAAGGCAATTGAAACAGTTCCTAGAAGGAGTTTCATTTCAGGTTCTTTATCTCAAGGTTGTAAAGGTTGTATCCTTGATGAATGCAATAGTTTGAAACAGACCTTGCAGGAAGAAGGTGTGCATAAGCATGCACTTGAACAAGGGAGTGGTGAACACTCTAAAACCATTGAAGGGATTGATGGTGTTTCAAAAGGAGCTTCTTCTTCATTTGATTCACCTCCTCATGAAGGTAATGAAGGTGAAAGAGAAAGGTATAAATATGATTTCAATCATATTTCCTTTGATCATGTAAAGCATGGAAAAGTTCCACACAAGCATTGGAAAAGAATTGCATGTTCTTTTTGTTGTTTGTTTAACCATAGTGTTTCTAGATGTTGGAAAAGAATGGCAACATGCAAGAAACTTGAAGCCAAAGTTCCGTTGAACAATGCAAATCATGTTGTCAAGAAGATGAACATGTGTTGCACTTATTGCCATAAGCATGGACATACTGCTGAAAGGTGTTGGACTCTGAATCCAACAATGCTTCCACAAAAGTTGAAGAAATTGGAGAAAGAGTATGGCAAGAATGGGAAGGAAGTTTCCATCATTGATATGTGTTAGGATGATACACATGTTGATATTGATGTACAGTTAAAGGAAGCGCCTTTGAAATGGATTGGTAAGAAGTGGTTAGAATTCTTATCCAATTAAAGTTGCATGTATTTTGATTGAATGCATTTCTTTGTTAAGGGAATGCAAGTTGCAGGATGGAAAAGCTGAGTATGAGACTCACTCTATTGCAGCGAAAATTATATTCTGTTCATATTTGAAAGTACATGTACATGTGATTGAGGATCTTGTACTTATGATTGTACTTAAGAGAAAGTTGAAGGATAAACTGCATGCATGAGAATGATATGCATGAGCACAGGGATCATGATGATTTCCTTGTTTTTTGAACATGTATGTGTGATTAACTTGAAGGGTTGATTACTTTGTTTTTAACCATGCATGTAATGTAATATTGACTTGGAAAAAGTTAATTTGATCTCCAAGATTGAAAGAGGAGAAATGATGAAGTGTTTCATCTTTGTAAGAGCCTTCTCATTTGGGAGGCAGTTCTTCTTCTGGAGCAGAGGTGCCATGGATGGGCATCGTGACAGTGGCAAACCCACATGTTTAGAGAAAGATTTCAGCTCATATATCAGCAAGTTTCATTGCTGGTTTCTGTAAACTTTCAGTTTGTCTGGCGAACAAGCTTGGTCGAGATTCGACAAGAGTTTGGCTTATGCAGCGAAAAGTTGCCATGACGACAGTTGGCAAGGCAGGACATTTTGGCATCAGTATGCTCTTTTGGCTGAATGGGAGAGGATATTTCTGTTCCTCAAGTGCTGTACAGTTCAGTTCAAAAATTCAGTGAGCTTTTGGGGACCAAAAGCCTTCTCATTTGGGAGGTGTGATCAGGGGCTCAGGACCAAGTGTCGTAAAATGGTCAAAAATGAAAGTGCTCAAAACTGATTGGAACTGGAATGACCGGATAGAGCTCATCTTCCCAATTCCGTCGCTGCAAACGGTTCGAAAAACGGTCGCTGTATGAGGAAGTTATGGCAAAAAGAAGAATTTGTTAATAATATTGGAAATTTTAATTTTTTGAAAAAAAAATTAAAAAAGGAATATTCTGCAGAATATTCCTTGGAATATTCTAGAGAATATTCCCTTTTCAACAGCCAATCAGAAGCTGCCACGTGGCAGGCCCAGAGGCCGCCAAGTGACCCCCAGATGACGTTAGCAAGATGGGTTGGGCGGATTATTTTAAAAAACGTTTTTGGTCGGATGGGGGATCGAAGCCCCGACCTGTTGTATATTAACCAAGCGCTCTACTATTATACCATGCGGTCACTTGTTGGTTATGGGGCGGAGTATTTGCTTAAAGACTTTAAAATTGCGTGGAGCAGAAACCAAAGGGGGCCAGCCCCCCCCCCCCTCTCATATGACCATGACCCAGGAACCAGGGGCTTAAGCCCAATCGCCAGCCCGCAAACAGCCAGCACGCATTCCGAGGTAAACATTTAATATAACTGCAGTTTTGGTGGAAAATCTGGCAGGAGCGCCAAAATTGGCGGGCCCGCCATATTTGGCGGGCCTAACTGGAGTTAACTAAAGTTAGCTGGAGTTTTTTTAGGCCAAGCTGGCAGTTGGGAGTAAATGGCCATAACTTTGGCTAGGAAAGTCCGTTTTGGACGAATTTTTTTTTGGATTTTGGGTATCTTTGACCTTCTGAAGCCATTGGCACAGGTTTCACAGCCATCTGAGGTCATTTGCAGGTGTTTTAGCTTCGTGGAAGTTCCATGAGCCACTAGGGCCAAACCAGTTTGGGAGCTGCATTGGGAATTGTGCAGCTAGTGAATGTGGAACGAAGGTCATTCCTGAAGTTTTCCAGTCTTCTAAATCCATTTATGCAGCTCATTTTTCCTTTTGAGGCATTATTCTCACTGTTTAGCTCCAGGGAAGCTTTCAGGGCCACTAGGGCCATTTCAGTGCATGAGCTGTTTGGGGGCTATGTTCATCCGTTTTTGGTGATTCAAAAGCCTATTTCTGCTATTTTCGACCTTCTGAGTCTAATGGAAAAGGTTTCATAACCAATTGAGGTCATCTTCACCTCGAAATTCTCCATGCAAGTTTAAAGGGCCACCAGGGCCAATTGGGGAAAGTACTGTATAAGGTACAAAATTCATTGTTTAGTGTTTGGGAAAGAGCATGTTTGGCTAATTCCTATCTTCTGTTTCTATATTTACAATCAGATCTATCCTTTGAGACACCCATATTCTTGTATTAGCCTTTGTAGCAATTTTAATACAAGAGGACAAGCCTAGTTGGAGAGGCTTGGTCCAGCAGATGTAGCCCAGGAGGGGGTGAACTGCTTTATCATTTTGATGTCTTTATTTGCTGAAGATGGTATGCTAAACAAAACTGATATAAAGTATTAAACAGCAAATAAATATAACTTGCATACACACATAATCACCTATTCAGCTACAGAAAGTTACTTGTCTCATTCCGCAAGACCTTAAACTTCAAGTATGTGTATGCCAAAGACTTCTAAGTGTTTACTTGGTTATTTCTTTAGGAAGAGCCTGTAGAGGGCCAGGTAGCCTCTGGAACTCATCCTCTTTTTAGAGGTGACATGTCCGGTGAATGCCCCTACAGTCTATCTCTGTATAAGAAATAATAAGTTTATACATTTTTAGAGGTCATTTGGAGTGTCTAGCTCACAGTTGAAATTATTGGAAATGGATACCTTGCACCCTTAAACAAGTACATTCCATTTTCAGATCAAACCCAAAGCATAAAATGTCCATAAACCAAGGGCTCCTAAGTCCCTAAAAGTGTTGTTCCAACCCCTAAAGGAACAAGGTCAACTTATTACAGCTTCTCCCAGAAGTTCTCCATGAAAAACTACTCAGAATTGGTCAAAACTGGATCATTTCACCTGCTCCATAGGAAAAGTGCATTGCATCTCACTTAAATACACTCAGTGGGTGCGTTGCATTTCAAAAATCCCTTCTATGGGGTGCGATGAGCGAGAAGAGACAAATGGCAGTGTCAATCCGTGAGGTGGAGAAGCATGGAATCTTCCAGAAACTTCTCCTGTGACACTTGCCTCTCTGAGTTCGACCAAGGATGAGTAAGAGATCATCAATCTCCAAGTGGAAGCAAGAACTATCAGAGGGAAGAAACTAATCAAATCACAAGCTGACTCATCCCCCTTACAGACATCTATATATGGATCCGTCATCCCAGAGATCCAGGGGCTGGAATTTTGCATCTTGTAAGGAATTGCTGTTGGTTTCTTGAGGCAACATCATAGTGTTGGGTGATCTAAGCTTTGCATGAGGTGAAGAAGGGCTTACTTGCTGAGAGGATGATGCTGGGTCAGAACAACTGGTTGTAACTCTCTTGGCTCTTTCTTGATTATCAATAAAGATATTCAATTTTTCCTCCATACTCTTGTGTCATTTATGTTTCATGCATTTGTATGGTCAATTTACATATGATCCTAGATTGTTTATGATAGTAGATCCATGTTCTTGTATAGTGTTATGCTGCTTTGATTCTACAGGTACTCTGTGAAGCTAGGTATACAAGAAAGCAAGTAGCAAAGGACTATCAGAAGAGAGAGGAATCGAGCAAGGAGCCAAGCGCAAGACAGAGGTTGGTCTCCTTTATTCTTCTCTCATCTATCTTTCATAAAGGAAAACGAAAGTAGTTTTACTTTGTTTGTTTCTAAGGTAGCTACCCGCCTTAGTGGGATTAGCAGTTCTATATGGACACTTTTCCCTGTAACAAAATGGCGACTCCGCTGGGGAGCGACTAGGTTGTTTGTCTATCTACATTTGTTTACTTTATAAACTTATAGACGGAGCCTGAAGTTGAGCCAGGTAGCTTTCGAACTGCATTTGCTATGCAAATGCAAAGTAGATAAATGTCGCTTCAGTCAATCTTCGGGTTTTGTTTATGAATTAAAAAATTGATTTACAAACTCTCTAATTTCCCTTGTGGTGGCTCTAGTAACCTCCTTAGATCTACCCCTGTTGTTGATTTACTGATTACCACTTGCTCGCTCAAAATCCTTGAACTGAACTGCAAACTGTGACCCGGAACCCAAGAAAAGTCTCGTTTCTGGTCCAGCGCACTGTCTATTCTGTGAATCTCAAATTTAGCGCACTTCCCAAGTGTAGTAGGTGCGTTGCATTTCAAATTCACTGTGTTACAAGTGCACTGCATTTCAAATTCACTGTGTTACAGGTGCGCTGATCAGACTAGGCATTTTTCCTGAATTTTGGTTTCTGTTCACTCTTTTCAGATCTATTCAAGAATTTTGCTGCCCGTATTCAGTACACCTCTGTTTAAAACCCATTTCCTTGTTGTTATTCCGCCTCCATTGTGCAAAGAACGGTAAATGTTTTTGTGTATTTGTTGAGTCATTTTCAGTTCTCCTTTGCAAAAAAGTAATGTAATTGTACTGTCGTTTCTTGATTTGAAAGTGTCACAAGTGTCGTTTTTAGTCGCAAAAGAGAATCTAATTGTTCTTGATAGTCGATTACCCTGTTACTATTGCATTTGATCTGAATTAGTATTTTTTCTAGTGTCAAAAGCAAGTTTTCATTTCCAAATCGCAAAGTGTTGTCATTGTCTCCATTTTGATTTTGAAGAGAAACTTGTTAGTAATTGTCGCTTTGAAAATAATTCAAATTTGCGCATTAGCTTTCTTTTATCATTCACATGTTAAGAAGGCTGAAAACAAATACATGCATGTGCATTTGCATTTAGACTGTTTGATTGGTCTGATTTAGAACAGTGCATATAGTGTGTGCTCTATGCTCTTTGCTAAAAGAATATTGTCTCTCTTTCCTTAGTAGATAGGATTTTCATTGCACAAAGAAGATAAAACGACTATTTATCATCTTAGATTGCATTTTAGGAATTGTACATCTACATCACGCGGTGAACCTGAAAGGCAAATTTCTTAAGCAAGATCAACTATAAAATAAATTTAATGAATCTAACAACGCTTTGGAACCTAACGCACAACATCTAGAAGTCTAGGCTAGAGACGTATTCCGGCGGCGTAAAGCCTGGTAACTGTTGTTCTCACTGTTGGTTGGGTGATTTCTCCACTCTGAGACGATAAGTGCTAGTACAGACTTGTGCTCCCACGTACCGTCGAGTATATTTTGGGAGACCACAATAGGCTTAATCCTTTATCCATAGGAAGCCGTGTCTACCGCCCTATCGATCGCAATGCACTGAACACAACATTCGAGAAGATTGACTACCGTACCGTAAAAAGTACTCTATAGTTTTGCGATTGGTTTGGTAATCCCTCTGCCTAGATTTCTAGAGCAGTCCCTTTCGTTCCTTTTCAGACTCCTTAATGGAAAAGGTCCATCTGAGCACTTGTCACTTTAGGCTCATTAAAAATCGAAGGCGACTAGAGTCATCTTTTGTTTTTTCTCAACTCTTAAAAATTGAAAAAAAAAGTTGTGTCAAAGCGTCTAAAATTGATTTTAAACGGAATAATCACCACCTTTCCTATGTTGGTCTTAAGTTGGGAGAATGGAGTCCACCAACCAAGGAGTTCCCCTTGGAGGAAATCCTAGTCCCTTCTCCTCTTGGGGAGATGTTGGTGCACCCCACATGGCCACATTGTCACTTCCAGGATTGATGATTGGTTTGCCCATATGGCTTTTCTCAACCTCCGTCGTTCGAGACACCGCAATTCCTGAACAATCGAGTCAGCAACTAGGCAATTCCAGAGTTACCCCCCAACCCTCTACTTCATCCAATTCTTCCTCTCCTCCTTCCTCTTCTCTTCATGAGGCTGGTAAAGCCAAAAATCAAGTACCTGAGAAGAAGAAGGAAAAGAAGAAGAAAGAGAAGAAGAAGAAGGAGCCAAAGGCGAAAAGGGGAAACCAAGCGTCGTCTAGCGAAAATCCACACACTGCACCGACCAGGCCTAAATCGCCATGTATCATTTGCAAAAGAGACCACTATCACAGAGATTGTCCCTGCATCCCTCGGATCTTAAGGGACTGGTCCCCTCGTTTGCACAACCCGGTGTCGTCAACCTCTGATGATCATGTTGAAAGCACACCGTCGACTAGTGAAAGTGAAGCCCCTGGACAAAAAGGAAAGTGCAAATTTCCTTGTAAACTGTGTGAAGGCGATCACGCCGTCCACCGTTGTCCCTTCTTAGACGAGGCTAAAAGAGTTTTGGACGATCGTCCGGTTTCACCGTTACGACTTCCTCCTGGATATAAGAAACTCTTGCCGAGTCCGTCACTAGTTGAAAATCCGGCTGACCCGCCCAGGTGGTCGGCCGAAGCGTCTATCATTGAAGATAAACCATCTGAACCCATACCAAATGAAAGTCAAAAGGTCGAGGCGGCAGTTGACCCAGTCTTGCCTTCAGAGGTTCCATCTTCAGATGATACAGTCACCGAAGAGAACAAGGATGACACCATCCAAATTCTTTTCGTAAACACAGACTCCGATGAACATGGGGGCAATTTACCCATTCCTTTACCGTAGGAAGGAAGTTTGTCAGAGTCATACCCGGCCGTCTATTCGGTCCCACCTCCAAGCAACCTAGTTGTTTCCTTCGACTGGAATCAGCTAGGCAGACCCCATTTACCGGCTAGTGTACCATTCCGAATCATTGCTCAAGTATATAGAATGGTTATGGCCGCTACCATCATAGATGAAGGGGCTTCTGTGAGTATCCTTTCCCCGACTGCTTGGAAAGTGCTTGGTTTGCCATCGCTTTTGCCTGAGATGAGAAATCTAACAGGATTTGACAAAGGAACCAGTCGACCGTTAGGGATCCTTCCCAGTGTGCCCATAACATTGAGAGGGAAAACCATTCACATGAATGTAATGGTAGTCCAAGGACCCCTGGATTATAATCTACTCCTTGGACGAGACTATATTTATTGCATGGGAGCCATTGTCTCATCACACTTTAGAGTAATGTGTTTTCCACACGAAGGAAGAGTGGTCAAGCTCATAGACCAGCTTTCATTCCTCGGTTCACGCATAGCAAATAGTCGTATACCATCCCTAAATGGTCTTTTCACGCAAGGAATGTCTCATCAATCTCCAGTCCGTCCACCCGATGAGCGCAAGTAATTTGGGGTACATGACTGAAACCCAGGGGGCATGCACCCTGGTCTGCTTCGGCAGGAAAACTTCAGGTATAGGATAGGTTTCTGCGAGAGATTATGACTAGTCTGACACTCCCGTCCGTAATTGGAAAAGGGGATTAGACTGGAATAAGATTCCCTTGTCAAAGTTATGTGGGTGGAGGCGTCTGCGCCACTCGCCTTTGTCTATTTTGGTAGACATCGCCGAAGAAATGTTTTGTTTGCGGTGCCAACAGAACAATATTTGGTAACCAGAAAGAGGTAAACCTTTCCCAATAAAACAAATGTTTTGTCGGTGGATTGAAGGGTGACCTTGAAACTCTATTTTATACCTGGGGGTATGCAAACCTTTTGGCGTGCAAGCAAAGAGTGACCATTTATTTTTTAAATTTGTAGGTCCTCTAACCCTTTAAACTCATAGGATTGGTCGTTTCCTAACTTGCATAAAGAAAGGATGTGGGGCAAAGAGTTGAAAAATTGCCGTTTTTATATATGAGACATCCTTATTATACGATTGGATATATCGAGCAGTTTTAACGCGGACTTCATGCTCGTTAAAAAATAAACATAAGCAGTGAGCAAATGTTTGCCCCAGCATTTAAGCTCAATAAAAAATGAACCAATTCCCGGTAAATAACCATCGTGAATGTAGTACTTCAGCCTTTAAAGCCTTGGTTGTATTCTCATCATCACCTCCACTCTGTATTGGTCGATCATTCACCTCCATTTGATTTTTTACCCCTTTTGAGGAATAGCTGCGAAGAGTGATCCTGTTAGCCATCCTTGTAACACTGCCGTGGTTGGGAAATTCCAAACCTTACCTAGAATCAGCTGCTACCCAAATTTATCACTCGTTCCTCAAAGACGAGTCTCCTTTAAGCTCTTTTCAACTGACTCGTAAAATATGAAAAGATTGCCGAGCTATTGGCCTCTCCAGCTTGTTAAAGGGACCGGAAGTGCTATCCCTCCTTTAGATTTTAATCTTTTTGGACCTGCGGGATTATTACACAAAAAGATCGAGTTCTTGTTTTGTTCAACTCGTTAAAAGTATTGAAAATTCATCTCTTCTGTATTGTTTTATACTTTTTTAGACTTAAGGGATTAGATGACGAAAAATGATTTTTGGAGTTTCCTTTACGTCCCTTTTCAGACTCTCTAAAATTGAAAAGGACCGAGTTATCTTTGTTATTAAACTCATTAAAACCTAATAGCGACAAACTTGTCCATAGCAGACAAGAACGAGTTTCACTATCGCTAGGCTCGTTAAAACATAGCGATGGGTTTGCCCGAAGGGCAAATTATAGAACAAGCATATGTTATCCTCCTCAAACTTGACAAAAATAAAGAGGTACTGGTCAGCAATGACTGGGGAAATATTGGGAAGAAAACTTGAAGAAACTTTCTTGGTAGCAAGTCGCTCTTGAACATGACACTTTCACTCCGCATCCAAGTCGGGTTGGGTTGTTTCATTCACCGGTCACATCACCATGGTCACATCACACCATCCACATTTGGGGTTAATGCTACCAATCCATCATGTCAGTGTCGTCGATATGTTCAAGAGAAGTCACTCAGAGAATTCACCTGTGTCTCACCCGCTGCAATACATTTACGCTCCATTCTTTCATGACCGCCACCCTGAACCTTATATCACCAGACCATTTTCATCTCCATTAAAATCATTTGCTCCGTTCTGTGTCATTGATGTGGGATTCATTAAGGCCCTCTTATGACGGATCGCTTCTTGTCGACATCAGCTCATTATCCAAGAAGTCAATCTAGGGACACCCCTTTCAGTACTTTGAAGCTTGCATGCCTCAATGGCAAGTTTCTCACTCCCGGTGACAAGTTTAGGTCAATGACCTTCGACCGAAAGATTTTGCGTAGTGTTCGACGCCAAGTACTTTATTCACACCACGTGAATTGTACTGCAGTACCTTGAGGGTCATTATCATTATCGGTGATTCCTCTCGTGCCTGTTAACAGCTTACATCATTGGCTGGTAATCAGGCGATGTCTTTCCATGTTCGACTCCAGAACATCTCTCACATGGATCGACTTGTAATTTGAGTAAAGATTGAACGATACTGAAGACCCCGGATCTAGTTTCATCCATCTGGGCTGCGATATATATTCAGGAAAATAAAGACATCAAATGTACATCGTTGCTGCACAGATAATCATCTAATCAAAGGGATGATGGCTCTACTAGAATCATCAGTCTACACTCAGACGATTGTCTGTCCTATGTACATGAAAATGAATTTATCAAGCTGAGCATGGGAATGCCCGCCTCAGCTAGATCATGAAAATATTATGAAGATAATGTATTGTATTGTATCTTCCTACAGGTCTCCTTCTAGCTTGAAAGAACTTCGGATCCTCGTGATAAAGAATTTCACCCGACATAAAAAAGATAAACGACCTCATGCTTTAGGGGGCAACTGTTATAGACATTTTTGGGCACTGAAACCCCAAGAATAAAATGTCCATAAACCAAGGGCTCCTAAGTCCCTAAAAGTGTTGTTCCAACCCCTAAAGGAACAAGGTCAACTGATTACAGATTCTCCCAGAAGTTCTCCATGAAAAACTACTCAGAATTGGTCAAAACTGGATCACTTCACCTGCTCCATAGGCAAAGTGCGTTGCATCTCACCTAAATACACTCAGTGGGTGTGTTTCATTTCAAAAAGCCCTTCTATGGGGTGCGATGGGCGAGAAGAGACAAATGGCAGTGTCAATCCATGAGGTGGAGAAGCATGGAATCTTCCAGAAACTTCTCCTGTGACACTTGCCTCTCTGAATTCGACCAAGGATGAGTAAGAGATCATCAATCTCCAAGTGGAAGCAAGAACTATCAGAGGGAAGACACTAATCAAATCACAAGCTGACTCATCCCCCTTACAGACATCTATATATGGATCCCTCATCCTAGAGATCCAGGGGCTGAAATTTTGCATCTTGTAAGGAATTGTTGTTGGTTTCTTGAGGCAACATCATAGTGTTGGGTGATCTAAGCTTTGCATAAGGTGAAGAATGGATTACTTGCTAAGAGGATGATGCTGGGTTAGAACAACTGGTTGTAACTCTCTTGGCTCTTTCTTGATTATCAATAAAGCTATTCAAGTTTTCCTCCATACTCTTGTGTCATTTATGTTTCATGCATTTGTATGGTCAATTTACATCTGATCCTAGATTGTTTATGATAGTAGATCCATGTTCTTGTATAGTGTTATGCTGCTTTGATTCTATAGGTACTCTGTGAAGCTGGGTATACAAGAAAGCAAGTAGCAAAGGACTATCAGAAGAGAGAGGAATCGAGCAAGGAGCCAAGCGCAAGATAGAGGTTGGTCTCCTTTATTCTTCTCTCATCTATCTTTCATAAAGGAAAACGAAAGTAGTTTTACTTTGTTTGTTTCTAAGGTAGCTACCCGCCTTAGTGGGATTAGCAGTTCTGTATAGACACTTTTCCCTGTAACACTATTGCTATAGGTGTAAAGTTAGCTACTAAATAGTGTCCCAAGATACAAGAAGAGGAAGAGGACATGTCTTGTGTTCCATATGCAAGTGCAGTCGGTAGCCTGATGTATGCAATGGCCTATACTAGACCAGACATTGCACATGCAATGGGAGTATTGAGTAGGTTTATGTCAAAACCATGAAAGGAGCATTGGACAGCAGTGAAGTGGGTTTTTAGGTATTTGCGTGCCACTAGTTATTATGGTTTGTGCTACCAAGGAAGACCAGGATTAGACAGAGTGTTGGATATCCGTGGCTTTGTTGATGCAGACTGGGTTGGAGATCTGGATTAGAGAAGATGTAAAAGTGGGTATTTGTTTAACCTATTTGGAGGTGCAGTCAGTTGGATGAGTAAAAAACAATATGTATTGGAACTATAAACTACAGAGGTAGAATACATGGCAGCCACTCATGCAAGCAAGGAAGCAATCTGGTTGCAAAGATTGTGTTCAAGTATGGGTTTAGTACAGGGAGCTATAAGGATAGACTGTGAGAGCCAAAGTGCAATTTTCTTGGAAAATAACCTTGCATGTCATTCAAATTCAAAGAACATTGATGTTTAGTATCACTTTGTGAGGGATATGATAAAAGACAAAAGGTTGTTGTTGGTAAAGGTGGACACTTTGAAGAATATTGCAGATGCATTGACAAAATCTGTGAGCTTTAAGAAGTTCTCTTGGCGCAGAGAAACAATGGGCGTTGCAGGGCTGGATAAATGAATAAGCTCTCTTGTGGCCCCTATGGAAAGAAAACAAAAAGTGGGAGAATGTTGGGTTGTGTTATATTCTTTCCACGACTAGCCCACGTAGTTAACTGGGGGGTTAGAGGGGGGCGAAGCCCCCCCTTCATTGCTCTGATTGTGTAGCGAGGGGGTCACAGGGGGTTTGAGGGTTGCAGGTAACCCCACTCTATGGGGCCTGGGGTAGTGTCCTAGAAAATTTTGGTTTTGGACCATATGTTAGGTTGGGCAGACCCACCTATGGTTTAGTGCATGATTTTTGCACATGGTTTTGGACGCGATGGTTTTCGGTCCATGGTTTTGGACGTGATGGTTTTTGGTCCATGGTATTGGATGCTTCGACATGTATAGATATGTATTGTAACATTGAAAGGAAAATAATGAAAAATCAAGCTGGTAGTCCCGGTTTTGGGATCGAGGGGAAAATCTCCGTGTATATGTGTTTTATGTGTTATGCTCTTGCATTGTTTATTTTCTGTGTTTTAGAATTCATATGCAGGTAATTTCTGTACAAGATTAAAACTTACATGAACTTGGTCCAATTGCTGGCTGAGAATATCTCTTAGGAAATTGCATAATTCTGGAGGGGAACCAGTCTTCCCTCCAGAAATTGTGCAAATCTGACTAGAAGCCTACTAGGCTCAGAAACTCTGTAATCCTGTCAGACAACCTTCCCAGTGAAAACTGCACAATTTGGCCTAGCAGTGCTGCTCAACCCAAAAATTGTACAATTTTGGGCAGCAGTCAACTACTCCTCCCAGAAATTGTGCAATCCCTTTAGACAGCAGCCCAACTCCCTCCTAGAAATTGCGTAAAATTTCTCCTCAGTCAAGCAGGATGTTGCATGTGCCCTCAGGTTGACGAGTTCCACCCGGAACTAAGAAAATTTGACTTGCATGCATGGGCTTCTTTTTCTCTAAATAGAAAAAAGAATCATGCAAAAAGCATCCCTACATTTTAGGGAGCTATTTTTAGTAGTTGGAGGTTACATGCAAATATTGTTTTAGAAACCTTCCTCCAAGTGTCGCTTTTTCCTAGATTTATGGCATGCGCGTCATGAGCCTAAAACTTCTTTATTTGATGCTTCACAGCTCATTCTTCACATCGATCTTGGAGCTCTGACATCCCACAACACATCTAGGAGTCTTCGACACATCCAGTTCGGCTACTTCCGAGTAAGTCCACTTTACTTGTCTTTTGCAGCATTTCTATTTCTTTGTGTTTTGGCTTGTGTGAGTGTTGTCTGCTTGATTTCTGTGAACGCTTGCTGTTTTTTTCATGCATGTTAGCTTGTACAAGCACTGCTTCAATTTTCGTTAGAATCTCATGACTGTCACATGCATGACACCATTTTTCATGAATGGTCGTCGATTCAGCGACTCGTTTCACACACATGTATGTTGTTCCATTTTCTGAATCTTACATTCATTGTTTGCATGCATGATCATTCACTCCTACTTACACTCAGTATCGCCATGCGTTCACATCTTAATTTTCTTTTAGTTTTTCCGTCAGTGGGTCTGGGCCACCTTGGCCTGGACTCTGCCTCACCAAGACAACATTGCACAATTCTGAGAGGGAAGGCTTTGCCTTCCTCCCAGAAAATGCACAATGTGCATTGCACAATCCCAACACCCAACAAGCTAGTTTGGATTGTGCACTGCACAATTCTAGCAGTCAACTAGCCTCCCAACAGTCCAAGCTACCTTTTGCGCAGTTACACCAGTTAGTCTCCCTACCTCCTAGTGAAAATTGTGCAATCCTATCCAGTCAGTCCCCAGGTATGTTGCATGTCATCCCTCAAGTTTGCTTTGGTTTTAGCTAACAGATTTATTGCCATGCATGTCACCCCCTGTCTCCAGATATAGCAAGTATTCGTCCATCTCTTAGTAGTTGAAGATCAATGGCCTCCCAGTGAGAAGGATCAGAGTACATCGATGGAAGTATGACTAGAGCAGCAGTTGAGCGAGTTTCTACGAGTTTGTCGATTTATGAGGACACGAAGCTAATCGTAGACAAAGACATCAAGCTAAAATGGCAAGAGGTCAATGATGCATTTTTAGGCACATTTGGGGAAGATCTCGAAGACTTCCAAGTCTATGTGAACATTCACAAGTCTAGCTTGTACTGGATTGCATGCAGGTATCCCGCATTCCCATGCACGGACATGATACATTGGATCATCTTGCACACTGATCCCAAGATGATGACATTGAATAGTGTCAGCGGGACAGAGATTGCTACCTTCAGGGAACAGGATTATCATTAGATGTACCATTTGTCAAATCCAGTGATCACCATGGAGACACCCTTCAGTAGACCCAACAACAATTCCAACTCCAGGGATATCTTGAAGAACTGGGTAAAGGAGCCAGAAAAATTTAGGATGACACCCAACCATATTTTAAAGACGAAGCTATTGCAGAAGGTGTATCAATACTTGGTCATATTTTCATGTCGCTTGCATGGCTAAGAGAGCACAGAGACCTTCCTGTAGAGTTGGGTGATCTCATTGGACCAACTAGCCAGTGAAGGAAAAGCACGCAACTAGTCCGACATGTTGACTCACAGGTTGTCGCTTAAGCCCATTGAGGTGAGTGCCCCTTTTCAGCAGTGGGGGTTGGATTTCATTGGTGAAATTCATCTCGCTTCTTCAGGTCAGCATAGATGGATCCTCATGGCAACAGATTATTTCACGAAGTGGATCAAAGCAATTCCCACTATGCAAGCTATGGATGCGGTAATAATTTCATTCCTTGAGAATAATATTTTGTCTCGTTTTGGTTGCCTGAATAAGTTAATCACTGATAACACAGCAGCTTTCAAGTCAAAAAGGATGGTTGAGTTTTGTAGTAAATATCATATTACTTTGGGGCACTCAATCGCTTATCATCCACAAGGAAATGGATTGGCAGAGTCTTCCAACAAGCCTTTGGTTAATATCATTAAGAAGATGCTGGAAATCAACAAGAAGAGTTGGCATAAGAAGTTGGTCCATGCAGTTTGGGTAGACCGTGTGAGTCAGAAGAAGTCCATTGGCATGTCCCCCTTTAAGCTAGTTTATGGAGTTGATACAGTGTTCCCTACCTCTCTTGCAGCTCTAGTAGTCAAACTTCTTCAAAAGCCTGGTCATGAAGAGGATCCAATGCAGAGAAGACTAAATCAAATGATCCACTTGCAGCAGACACGGGAAGATGTTTTTCAAAACACATTCAAGTTGCAGGAGAGAATTAAAAAGATTTATAATGGAAAAGCAAAGGCAGACACATTTCAGTTGGATGATGTGGTTTTAAAGTGGGATGCAAGAAATGAAGAAAAGGGAAAGCACGGTAAGTTTGAAAATCTCTGGAAAGTTCCTTTTAAAATTGCAACATACGGGGTCAGAATGCCTTTCTTCTGAAGGATATGAATGGGGAAGATTGTCCAGGAGGGCCGGTCAATGGTCGGCTGCTCAAACGGTACCATTTCTGAGTTATTTCTGTTGTTTTCATTGTCATTGTAAATACCATTTTATTTCAGTTTCATTGCAAGTGTGTGCTGGACCTTTTCTGCAGTCTGGGGCCCGAAGTGAAGGCTATAATTCTGAAGAAAGATTTCAATTTTGAGTTCATTTTGTCGAGTCAGTTTTTCAGTCATTATAGTTTCATCATCGAGTCGTTTTGAGTCAAGTTTTAGTCAAATAAATTGAGTCAGAGTCTTGTATTGTTTGTTGAAATAATGACTCCATAGCCCAATGGACGAAGGCACTGTCTAGCTCTTCCAGAGATCTGCCGTTCTTGGCACCTCCAAGGAGCTACCATCCCCATTGGAGCCAATGTTCGAGTTGGTCTAGTCATCCCTCTGTTAGAGATCAAAACTCTTTTTTCATTTCATTTTTAGGTGTCTCGCTCATTTCACTCAGTTGCATTCCACTAGGGGCATGCCATAAACTCTATTGGAAGGGCTTTTGTCATTCATCCCCCTCATGCTTTGCACTGCTGGCTCAGGTCTGTTCATCAAAATCTAGTTTTCATGTCTTTTGACCAGAAAGAGTTATTTTCAGTCACTAGGTCTAGGGTTTCATAAAATGTGTCTTCATAATGTCCAATAAAGTCAGCAAGCCAGAGGGAGGTTCTTTCAATGTTGTCATTTAAAGATTTTCATCATCATATGGATGGATTATGACTCTTCTTCAAAACTTTGTTTTGAAGAAAAGTCAAACATTTTGTCCTTTTGTAATAATTTTCAAAGTTTTCGGTTTTTCAAATCTTCAGGCGCAGCCCTGGTCTCCTTTGCCAAATTCCATGTTAGCTATTCCTACAAAAAATTGCCAAGAATTTCATCATTTCAACCAAAAAATCAAGGAGGAAACAAAAAGACAGAGTTGTATTAATTGTGAAAAAGTGCCAATTTGAAAACATTACAAAAATGGGTTTTGAAGAACCAACAATCAAATCAATGTCTTTATAAAGGTTTTTCCATGAAGATCAATGTAATTCTACATGCCAAGGTCAAAGAAAAGCATTTCAAAGTGAATTGGGTGAGCAAGTACGTGTTATGGGGTGAAATTGCTTGCAACTAGCCGGCGTGGCACACAGAACAGGTGGTGCAGCACACTGGAAGCACGCGGCGCAATGGAAGAAATTGTCCAGTGTTATTCTGAATGGGCGTAGCGCACTGGGAGCACGTGACGCACTGGGTATGTGGCGTGGCACATACACCTGAAAGCCCGAAATTATTTCAAATTTCACCAATTTTCTCATAACTTGCGTGGATTTGCCAGGTAGTCTTTCTATTTTTATATTTCATCCAGTTTTGTGATTAGTGATGGTGGTTTATGGATGACAATGGGTGAACACATATATCAAACCCTCCTTCTATAAACATTAGCAAACTACTTCTATAAACATTAGAAAAATTGCTGTCAAGGTTTCAGAACTCACTGTTTTGCCACCAAAATCATTTCTCCTTCCCATTGTTCCCTTGTCTTCACCGATCCCTAATTCCCTATCACCTAAGTTCATTATTCCCTTCTCCTACATGCTCTATCCCAAATCCTCCAACCTCACACCTCAAACCCTATACAACAATCCCAAACCCTAAAACCTTATTCCCAGACATAAATCCCTCAAACCCTCTCCCATATTTCCCTATCAAATTTCTCCCAATAATTCCCATTCCTCACTATTATTTCCCCTTCCTAACAGTCCCTGTTTCACTTGTTTTTTCCCTTTGCTGGAAGACTTTGCACTCTAAAGAGCAGTTTAATAGTTTTCATACATTAGCATCTTCATCTTCAAGGCAGTTTGAAAAAACAGCAGTCATGGCATCTGAGCATTCATCGGACTATGAAGTGGAAACCCAAAGTGACTCACCCTTGGAAGAACATGCACCCCGAAGGCCTCATAAAGGTGGCAGACATGTTAGAGAAGAACCGACCACCCTTACAGAATTGCAGGCCTGCCCTCTTGCCATGTTTTTTTTTCAACATCAGTCATGCTATGAGTTTTGTCAAAAGGTGGCTAGTGTTCAATTTCATCATGAGATGGCTCATCTTTTTGCGCTGCACTTACATGGATAATAAGCTAACTTAGCCGGTGTCACCTTCACGCTTACACCAGAATCTGTCTCATTAGCAACCGGCATACCGAACATTGGAGAACCATGGCACAAGAAACAGAAGATTGACCGGCAACATTATGAGCCATACATTAAAACCAGTTTCTTGAGGTAGCTCAGGAGAGTGTTCCCATTCTGATATATGAAAGATGAATATGCTCCACTAATGAAGTTGATCGTGAAATATTTCAGCTGTGAGGGATCGTTCTCTCGTCTCTATGCTTATCACATCAGGTTTCTCATGCATTTCACCAAGGTACAGATGATGAACATTTTGTATTTCTTTTTCCGGAACATAGAGAGGATGACCACACTTGTGCAGCATAAAACCCCTCAGCAGCAACTTAACAGTGTCTATCATTTTTCTCTTATTAATATTTTGGTGGTTCATCAGCTTGGAGTATAGGGCATCACTTGGGATGATTTCATCTCTCGTGACTTCTTCAGAGCTTCATGGGGATTATCAGAGATTAAGCATGAAGGTGGACCTTCTCATCAGTATGAGTGCCATGAGACTGCTAGTGTGTTGGTATTCATCACATATCAGAGAGGCACCAAACATTTGTTTGCAGCGGCAAAGCGAGTGTTATCTCCACCCAGGGTGGAAGGGGCCTCGCTTCCTCCATCAGCATCACAGGTACAGGACAAAGGCAAGAGGCCAATGCAGGATGAGGGGCCTTCAGGTGAAAGAGAGACTGACTTTATTCTCATTCATGATGATGATACAGATACGGGCCCACAAAGTGCCAAGCTGAGGGAGATCATCCAGGAGCAACAAACAAAGATCCAAGCCTTATCCCTTGACTTGGAGAGAGCTAAGTGGACCATGAAGTACTTGGAGCAGAGGAACAAATAGCTTGAGGATCAGCAAGCAATCATGGAGCTACAAAACATTCGCAAGAATCGCCAGGCTGCACAAAGGAGAAGAATTGAGCTCATGTCATTGGAGCAAGAGATTAATGAGGATCGGGAGGCCAATCTCGAGAGAGTTAACATGCACTTAGAGAGGCTGTTGGAAAAGGCTAACAAAGACCATGCATTGCTGAGACACATGGCTTTCCACTACATGGCACGAAACAAGGTCTGCAAGGCCCGAATCAGGAATTTAAAGGCAAAATTGAGAAAGGCAATAAAGAAGAAAAAGAGGCAAAGGGAGCTCGATCATCTTCAGATATTGGCCGAAGCCTCTTTAGCCCAGCATAACACTTAATGAAGAAGCTCCAGCCCAAATTTCAAGAAATTTGGGGCATTTTTGGTATTTTTGCAAATTTTTGTACAAAAAACAGGGTTTTTCTCCCTATGCGCCGCGCCACGTGGCGCGCGCTTATGATAGGAGGCTCCAAATGAAAAAAAATTTATATTTTTGGATTTTTCATGAAAAATCATGACTTCTGGTGCATGGCCAAGAATTTTGGGCAAGTTTTGAGTCCTCAGGAGGTCAAAAACACCCTAAAAATGACCTCTCTGCCCCTAATTTCACACACAAGAAGCAATCTTGGGAGATTGAGGTTTTGGAGGGGCAAATGGGCACCAAATTCAGAAATTCCACTTGGGTTGGAAATTTGACAAGCAGGGATTTCCAACAAGCACACTTGGGCTCAATTTAGACTTCAGGAATTGCCTCAAACATAGTCTCAAAGTGGTGCGACGCATAGAGAAATTGGCGCAGCGCACAAAGGTTTTTTGCCAAATTTTTCACCTTCCAGCTCAGAAATTCAGCCAGTTTGACTAGTTTTTCTTTGTGGTGTTATTTTTTATCTATCTTGATGTAATTGGATAAACATGATGTAATTTTGGCACTTATTTACTTGTTCTAGAGGATTCATTCACTAAAAAGTGAAATTTAATGAATGAATCAGTTTCCTACCTTATAGAGGCAAGTTGTTTTGATTGCCTAGATTTTAGTGCTGTGTTTAGAATTGGTTGAAACAGCTCCTAGAATGATAAGCTCGACCCCTAGAGGCAAGGGAATGGGTTTGGCTTGCTATATCATGTAATTTCTAAGTCATTTTTAGGGTTGGACACTTGGGATTACTTTGGCATATCATTGTACATTCTATCTCTGCATTTTTGGCTAAGGAAAGACCAGGGTTTTGCAGCACTGTTTGGGATCCATGTGGGTTTATGTTTTGATGGTGTGCTTCTCTAAGTAATTGTAAGTTCATTAGCATTATGTGTATCATTTTCGTCTCTTTTCTTCTGAATTTGAACAAATGAGTGATTAAGGTGGAATCCATTAACTGTTATGCTCTACCTTTGAATTTGTTTAAATTTCCATGTTTTCATCTGTTTAAGGAGAATTCTTGAGACTCTCTTGCTCTCCTTGGCTCCTCACCAGTTTGATCTATTCATTCACTCAATCTAAAGCATCAAAACGATTGCCTTCCTTGCCCCAATCAGAACTCTGCAGAAACTGTGCCTCATCCTCGAGCCCAATTTGCCTTTCCCTGTTTCCAACGCAAAACCCTCAAAAACTCAAATCAAATCCTTTGTACTTCATACCTAGCCTAAAATTAGATTTTATTTCAGTCATCTCGATCCCCATCGCTTGTATTTTGCCAAGATTGACCCGGAGAGAGCCCTCTCCTATCCTCGTAGGGCTAGCTACGAGGCTGAGCGTGGTTTTATGTGGACCTAGAACCTTGTCTTTTCAGCCTGAGACAAATCTAGGCTCTAACATAGTGGCAACTCCACTGGGGAAGAAAATGGTTTGCTTGTGGATGCCATTGGTTTTCTAAGCTACAAACGGAGCTTGAAGTTGTGCCAGGTAGCCTTCGAAACGCCTTTGCTTTGCATTATCGCAAGTAGATAAACACTGCTTCAGTCAATCTCCGGTCTAGCTTGTAATCGTGACACTTAACTTGTAAATCACCCCAGTACATTTGAGAATTCTAAGCTTTTGGATGATAAGTTTAGAATTTGAAAGGCTGAAAAAGTTGTTTATGTCCCTTTGATTTCTTGAAAATAACACACTGCCTTCAAAGAGATATACCAGAGCTAATCCCGATCCAAATCCCCCCCCTTTCTACAAAAATCGTAATCTGATTCCAAGAATTGTTCGCCAAGAGAGCTCTGTCACTCCCATGTTTAAATCTCGTTCATGTCCTGCAATTTTTAAGTATCTTGAAGAGCTTGATTTTGATGAAAAATTTGAATTGTCATTGTTTGAAACCAAATCCGAAAGTGCTCTTGGTTCTATAGTTCCAAATCCTGACTTTGCTGCAGCTCTTGAAGTTGAAAGAAATAATAAATCAATTGAGAATTTTATCTTGAAGCACCTCCAAAGTGAAATTCATGCTTCAAATATCGCTGATTTCCTAGAAGTCGCATCTGCATCCCTCGGATCTTCCGTAACGGCATCCACTTAGAAAATCCCTACCGAACCTCCCTTCGTTCCCACCCTTCCCCCGTAGCCTAATATTGATGATTGAAAGTCTGTTGTAAGTTCACCTCCATCTACTCCTTCTACATCCAAAATTGCTTCACCTCCGCATACACCTCACACATCAGCAGCACCCTCTCCCCCAACATCCCCCAGACCAAATCCACCAAGAGCAATGGCTACTCAGTTTACACGTCTCGCGTTGCCTCAAGTTTTGGGTGACATGCCAGTAGATTATCAGAGTAAAATTCCTTTGTTTGATGGCACTCCTCAAAGTACCACGGCTCAGCAACATGTGGACAAGATGACAGATTTCTTTGAGCTTCATGAGATTGATGCTGAAAACATGACCATGAGATTATTCGTGCAGACTTTCACAGGTGAGGTAAGAAAATGGTTTAGAGCTTTGATAGCTAGAAGTATTCCCACATTAGAAGAGCTTCAAAAATAGTTCTTGGATCGCTGGGAAGTTAAGAAATATCCTCTTCAGATCACTTCTGAATATACCAAGATCAAGCGGAATGCTGGTGAATCCGTGCAAGACTATTGTACTAGATTCAATGTGGTTTATAATGCAATTCCTAATGATTTAAAGCCAACTAGAAGGTCAGCTTTACTAAATTTCCCAGATGGTTTTGATCCGGACATGGCTTATCAATTAAGAGAGAGAGATTCAGCTACCTTAGAAGAAATGCAGAAAATCGCCGTTAATGTTGAGGCAAATTTGAATTACAAGAGAGCTAGAATGAAAGTTGAAAAGAAAGTCTCAATAAAGGAAGAAGATTCTACCTCAGATCAGGTGTTACGCAAGGTAGAAAAGATGATTGAAAGGTTAACACTTGATAAGCCTGAACCATAGATCTGGAATCCTAATTTCCGTGGACAGCAACAACCTCAATTCAGGATCAAACAGCGTGAGCAACGAGCACAAGAACTGGCATCACAACAGCAGCAAGTAAAGACACCTCTTCAGCAGAATTTTGTTGGTCCCGAATCTGATGATGAAGACCATGTAATAGGGGAAGAAAATCACTTCTTTACTCCTGATGAGATGCCCACTTTTATCACTGAAGATGATGAGTATGCAGAAAGTTCAGCTGTACAACAGGATGCAGATTTTATCTTGGCAAATGACACAGCTCTTGAAGAGGAGTCAGATGAGTATCAGAGATGGTATATGCATGCCTCGTCTGCCCAGCAGCATCAGTATTCATTAAGAAAAATAAATGTCCTCATCAATCCAATCCGAAAGAGAAAGGAATGTCCAACATCTAAGAATGAGCCACCGGTTGCACCAAATAAAGGAAAAGAAGTTGCTGATCCTATGCCTAACAAATCTCCATCAGCAAATGAATGAGTCAATCAGCCCATTGTACCGAAAGATAAAGCTGAGAAGAAAGAGGTTCCAGCCAAAGAGGTAGAGAAAACTTCCACTTTTAGTTTAGAAAATGAAATTTCTAAATTGAAGGTATCCATTCCCTTGACAGAGCTGATGAAGAACAACAGTTATAGAGGTCAGGTCACCAAAATTCTGAATTTTGATCCAATGTCTGATATGGTGAGTGTGGAAGATGATCAACCTAAACTGATTTTTGGACCAACATTGAATGGTGAGTCTCCAAACAGTGATGTGCCTCCTTTTTATATCAGTTTGAGAGTGCATGAGTTTGTGTTGCATAATTCTATGTTCGATTCTGGCGCCTCCCACAATCTTATGCCGAAGGCTATCATGGAGAAGTTGGATTTGGACATTACCAGGAAATAACATGGTCTCTATTTGTTTGATTCCGACACGGTGAGATGTATTGGGCTTATTAAAGACTTGGTAGTCAGTTTGGATCAGATTCTCGCAAAGAACGTTTTGATGGATGTGGTGGTGGTGGATATACCTCCTCGGTTTGGAATGCTTCTTTCTAGCTCTTGGGGAGAAAAGATCAAAGGAACTATGCAACTTGATTTCTCCTATGCAGCAATTCCTGTGTTTGGCCATATGAGAAAACTTTATGGGGAGCAGAAAATGAAATACATGATTACCAGCAAGGAGAAACCAATTAATCATCCGATCAATTATGTACATATAGATTTAGAGTCTTTTGTTTTGTATTCAGATAGTTTTAATGAGATTGATAGTCAGTTAGTTGCAGTAGATAATATTCCAGAAATAGCAGAGAATTTCAGAGAAGTTTTGAAGAAAGAAAGTCAAGAACAGGGCAATACCGTTCAGCGATCAGAAAAGGATAATGGACAACAAGTAGTAAAATTACAGCAAATAGAATTTTAGCACTTAGAAGAAGAGGAAGATGGCTTGTGGACTATGGATTTTGATGGCGCAATGGGAAATGATGGTGCTGGAATTGGAATTTGGGTACATAGTCCTTTTTCTGCTCCAAACAAAGTGTCGAGTAATGTGCGTGGATTGCTCAAACAATGAAGCTGAGTATCAGGCTTTGATTGCTGTCCTAAAGATCCTAAGAAAGTTGAATGCTAAGAGGATTGTTGTGTATGGCGAATCTGAATTAGTGATTAAGCAAGTTAAAGGTGAATATCAAGCAAAGCATCCTCGGATGCAGGCATACAGGAATGTTGTTCTAGACATTTTGAAGTTGTTTTCAGATTACACTTTGATGTGTGTGCCTCGTATTCAAAATATTATTGCTGATGCACTTGCTAAGGCAGCGACTAATTTGAAGGTTCCTACGAATTCAAGTAATAAATTTGAAATTCATGTGAAACATTGTCTGACTGTCCCGGACAATCAAAGATATTGGCAAGTTTTTCAATATGATGAGGAGATTGATGATATTCTGCAAAACAAAGGTAAGTTCAAAGATACCTCAATTGATGGATAGCATGATGATGGAAAAGATGATGTGCAGATCAATCAAATGGATGTGTTGTAGCTCAAGGATAATGTGATTCCTAAAGGCTTGATTCCTTTAGAAGAACTCTTTGATCATGATGACGTAGCCTGTAAACCAACATTACAACCAACAGAGAAGGGAGTCGAAGAGGTGAACATTGGAACAGCCGAACATCCGAAGATGGTAAAGCTGTCCAAAACATTGCCACCGAAGGTAAAAGCCAAATATATCAGTTTGTTGTCATCTTTTTCCGATGTGTTTGCTTGGGATTATTCTGATTTGAAAACATATGACACCAATATAATTCAGCACACAATTCCTATTAAGCCTAATAAAAAACCTTTCAGACAGAAGTTAAGAAGGCTTAATCCAAAATTGCTGCCATCAATTGAGAAGGAGATAAATAGGTTGTACAAATCAGGAATCATTGTTCCCATCCATTTTTCTGATTGGATATCTAATTTGGTGCCCGTACGAAAGAAGACAGGTGAGATTCGTTTGTGCATTGATTTTCGAAATCTCAACAAAGTTTCATTGAAGGATAATTATCCGCTGCCAAAAATGGATCACATACTTCAGCGAGTAGTTGGAGCATCTCGCATGTCACTACTCGATGGTTATTCTGGATATAACCAAATTTTAGTCCATGAAGATGACCGAGACAAAACAACGTTCACCACTCCGTGGGGGACATTTCATTACGCAAAAATGCCTTTCGGTTTGAAGAACACGGGTGCCACTTTTTAGCGGGAAATGGACTTGGCTTTCGCAAATGAGAAGGATGTCTTCTTGGTTGTGTACCTTGATGATTTGACCATGTTTTCCAATTCAGATGAAGAACACTTGTATCATTTGAAAATTGTCTTTCAAAAGTGCAGAAAATATGGTGTGTCGCTGAATCCTAAGAAGAGCTTATTTTCCATGGATGAAGGCAAACTAATTGGGCACATTATCTCAAAGGATGGCATCCGTATTGATCCAGCATGTGTGGAAGCAATTCAGCAAATTGACCTGCCCCGGAATAAGAAGGAGATTCAATCGTTTAATGGTAAGATGAATTTTCTGCACCGCTTTGTTCCTAATCGTGCTGAACATCTAAGGGAGATTAAAAATATGCTTAAGAATGACAGCCAAGTGACGTGGACGGAAGAGGCTATAAAATATTTCAATTTAGTAAAATTGGCTCTTTCTTCAGCTCCGGTTCTAATCAGCCCAGATTATACTCAGGATTTTATATTGTTTTCATTTGCTTCAGAGCATACTATGGCAGTTGTGTTAATGCAGAAAAAAGATGAGCATGAGAGACCCATTGCTTTCTTCAGCCGGACTATAAGAGATGCTACTTTGAAATACAACATTATTGAGAAGTAAACCTTTGCACTTGTTAAAGCACTGAAAGATTTCCGCGTTTACATTCTGCATTCCCATATTTTAGCTTATGTTCCTAACGCTGTTGTCAAAGATGTTTTGGTCCAAACAGATCTTGAAGGAAGACGTGGCAAATGGATTGCAGCTTTGCTGGAGTATGATGTAGAGATAAGGCCCACGAAGTTTGTTAAAGGACAGGGATTAGCAAAGTTAATGGCTGAATCAAATTTGCACGTCTTAGACATAAATTTGATTGCTGCTATGTTCGATGAGAATGAGGAAGGGTCCTCAATTCAGGTATCCGAAATGTTTGTTCTTTCTCCATGGCATGAAAATATCATATATGTCCTTCAGAATTTGTCCGCGCCGCCTAGTATGGCTAGAAACAAAGCTAGAACTCTTAAGTTAAAGGCTGCTAAGTTTTGTATTTTGAATTCTGCACTTTATTGGAAAGATCTTGGTGGCATTTTGTTAAATTGTTTGGTGGAGGAAGAAGCGAAGCAAGTCATGGAGGATTTCCATAAAGGATATTGTGGCGTCACCTTTTTTGGAAAACAACGGCAAATAAAATTCTGAGGGCTGGATACTATTGGCCGAAATTGTTTGCTGATGTGTTCAAGACTATCAAGAGCTGTCATAACTGTCAGATTTTTGAAGGAAAGCAGAAATTACAGCCTTTGCCGCTTAAGCCCATTGAGGTGAGTACCCCTTTTCAGCAGTGGGGGTTGCATTTCGTTGGTGAAATTCATCCCGCTTCTTCAGGTCAGCATAGATGGATCCTCATGGCAACAACTTATTTCACGAAGTGGATCGAAGCAATTCCCACTAGGCAAGCTACGAATGCGGTAATAATTTCATTCCTTGAGAATAATATTTTGTATCATTTTGGTTGCCCGAATAAGTTAATCACTGATAACGCAGTAGCTTTCAAGTCAAAAAGGATGGTTGAGTTTTGTAGTAAATATCATATTACTTTGGGGCACTCAACCGCTTATCATCCACAAGGCAATGGATTGGTGGAGTCTTCCAACAAGTCTTTGGTTAATATCATTAAGAAGACACTGGAAATCAACAAGAAGAGTTGGCATAAGAAGTTGGTCCATGCACTTTGGGCAGACCGTGTGAGTCAGAAGAATTCCATTGGTATGTCCCCCTTTGAGCTAGTTTATGGAGTTGATACAGTGTTCCCTACCTATCTTGCAGCTCTGGTAGTCAAACTTCTTCAAGAGGCTAGTAGTGAAGAGGATCTAATGCATAGAAGACTAAATCAAATGATCCACTTGCAGCAAACACAGGAAGATGTTTTTCAAAACACATTCAAGTTGCTGGAGAGAATTAAAAAGATTTATGACAGAAAAGCAAAGGCGGACACATTTCAGTTGGATGACGTGGTTTTAAAGTGGGATGCAAGGAATGAAGAAAAGGGCTAGCACGATAAGTTTGAAAATCTCTAGAAAGGTCCTTTTAAAATTGCAGCATACTAGGGTCAGAATGCCTTTCTTCTGAAGGAGATGAACGGGGAAGATTGTCCAGGAGGGCCGGTCAATGGTCGGCTGCTCAAACGGTACCATTTCTGAGTTATTTCTGTTGTTTTCATTGTCATTGTAAATACCATTTTATTTCAGTTTCATTGCAAGTGTGTGCTGGACCTTTTCTTCAGTCTGGGGCCCGAAGTGAAGGCTATAATTCTGAAGAAAGATTTCAGTTTTGAGTTCAGTTTGTCGAGTCAGTTTTTCAGTCATTACAGTTTCATCATCGAGTCATTTTGAGTCAAGTTTCAGTCAAATAAATTGAGTCAGAGTCTTGTATTGTTTGTCGAAATAATGACTCCATAGCCCAATGGACGAAGGCACTGTCTAGCTCTTCCAGAGATTTGCCGTTCTTGGCACCTCCAAGGAGCTACCATCCCCATTGGAGCCAATGTTAGAGTCAGTCTGGTCATCCCTCCGTTAGAGATCAAAACTCTTTTTGCATTTCATTTTTAGGTGTCTCGCTCATTTCACTCAGTTGCATTCCGCTAGGGGCATGCCATAAACTCTGTCGGAAGGGATTTTGTCATTCATCCCCCTCATGCTTTGCACTGTTGGCTCAGGTCTGTTCATCAAAATCTAGTTTTCATGTCTTTTGACCAGCAAGAGTTATTTTCAGTCACTAGGTCTAGGGTTTCACAAAATGTGTCTTCATAATGTCCAATAAAGTCAGCAGGCCAGAGGGAGGTTCTTTCAAAGTTGTCATTTAAATATTCTCATCATCATATGGATGGGTTATGACTCTTCTTCAAAACTCTGTTTTGAAGAAAAGTCAAACATTTTGTCCTTTTGTAATAATTTTCAAAGTTTTCGGTTTTTCAAATCTTTAGGTGTAGCCCTGGTCTCCTTTGCCAAATTCCATGTCAGCTATTCCTGCAAAAAATTGCCAAGAATTTCATCATTTCAACCAAAAAATCGAGGAAACAAAAAGACAGAGTTGTATCAATTGTGAAAAGGTGCCAATTTCAAAACATTACAAAAATGGGTTTTGAAGAACCAAAAATCAAATAAATGTCTTTATAAAGGCTTTTCCATGAAGATAATGTCATTCTGCATGCCAAGGTCAAAGAAAAGCATTTCAAAGTGAATTGGGTGAGCAAGTGCGTGTTTTGGGGTGAAATTGCTTGCAACTAGCCGGCGCGGCGCACAGAATAGGTGGCGCGGCGCACTGGAAGCGCGTGGCGCACTGGGAGAAATTGTCCAGTGTTATTCTGAACGGGCGTGGTGCACTGGGAGAACGCGACGCACTGGGTATGTGGCACGACGCATACACCTGAAAGCCTGAAATTGTTTCAAATTTCACCAATTTGCTCATAACTTGCATGGATTTGCCAGGTAGTGTTGCTATTTTGATATTTCATCCAGTTTTGTGATTAGTGATGGTAGTTTATGGATGACAATGGGTGAACACATATATCAAACCCTCCTTCTATAAACATTAGCAAACTTTCTATCAGGGTTTCAGAACTCACTATTTTGCCACCAAAATCATTTCTCCTTTCCATTGTTCCCTTGTCTTCACCAATCCCTAATTCCCTATCACCTAAGTTCATTATTCCCTTCTCCTACATGCTCCGTCCCAAATCCTCCAACCTCACACCTCAAACCCTATACAACAATCCCAAACCCTAAAACCCTATTCCCATGCATAAATCCATCAAACCCTCTCCAATATTTCCCTATCAAATTTCTCCCAATAATTCCCATTCCTCACTATTATTTCCCCTTCCTAATAGTCCCTGTTTCATTTGTTTTTTCGCTTTGCTGGAAAACTTTGCACTCTAAAGAGAAGTTAAACAGTTTTCATACATTAGCATCTTCATCTTCAAGGCAGTTTGAAAAAACAGCAGTCATGGCATCTGAGCATTCATCGGACTATGAAGTGGAAACCCAAAGTGACTCACCCTTGGAAGAACAGGCACTCTGGAGGCCTCATAAAGGTGGCAGACATGTTAGAGAAGAACCGACTACCCTTATAGAATTTCAGGCTTGCCCTCTTGCCATGTTTTGTTTTCAGCATTAGTCATGCTATGAGTATTGTCAAAAGGTGGCTAGTGTTCAGTTTCATCATAAGCTGGCTCATCTTTTTGTGTTGAACTTACATGGATATCAAGCTACCTTAGCCAGTGTCACCTTCACGCTAACACCAGAATCTGTCTCATTAGCAACCGACATGCCGAACATTGGAGAACCATGGCACAAGAAACAAAAGATTGACCAGCAACATTATGAGCCATACATTAAAACCAGTTTCTTGAGGCAGCTCAAGAGAGTGTTCCCATTCCGATATCTGAAAGATGAATATGCTCCACTAATGAAGTTGATCATGAAATATTTCAGCTGCGAGGGATGGTTCTCTCGTCTCTATGCTTATCACATCAGGTTGCTCATGCATTTCACCAGGGTACGGATGATGAACATTCCTTATTTCGTTTGTCAGAACATAGAGAGGATGACCACACTTGTGCAACATAAAACCCCTCAGCAGCAACTTAACAGTGTCTATCATTTTGCTCTTATTAAGATTTTGGTGGTTCATCAACTTGGAGTACAGGGAATCACTTGGGATGATTTCATCTCTCGTAACTTCTTCAGAGCTTCATGGGGATTATCAGAGATTAAGCATGAAGGTGGACCTTCTCATCAATATGAGCACCATGAGACTGCTAGTGTGCCGGTATTCATCACATATCAGAGAGGCACCAGACATTTGTTTGCAGCGGCAAAGCGAGTGTTATCTCCACACGGGGTGGAAGGGGCCTCGCTTCCTCCATTAGCATCACAGGTACAGGACAAAGGCAAGAGGCCAATGCAGGATGAGGGGCCTTTAGGTGAGCCTTTAGGTGAAAGAGAGACTGAATTTATTCTCATTCATGATGATGATACAGATACGGGCCCACAAAGTGCCAAGCTGAGGGAGATCATCCAGGAGCAGCAAACAGAGATCCAAGCCTTATCCCTTGACTTGGAGAGAGCTAAGTGGACCACGAAGTACTTGGAGCAGAGGAACAAACAACTTGAGGATTAGCAAGCAATCATGGAGCTACAAAACATTCGTGAGAATCGCTAGGCTGCACAAAGGAGAAGAATTGAGCTCACGTCATTGGAGCAAGAGATTAATGAGGATCGAGAGGCCAATCTCGAGAGAGTTAACATGGACTTAGAGAGGCTTTTGGACAAGGCTAACAAAGACCATGCATTGCTGAGACACATGGCTTTCCACTACATGGCACGAAACAAGGTCTGCAAGGCCCGAATCAGGAATTTAAAGGCAAAATTGAGAAAGGCAATAAAGAAGCAAAAGAGGAAAAGGGAGCTCGATCGTCTTTAGATATTGTCCAAAGCCTCTTTATCCCAGCATAACACTTAATGAAGAAGCTCTAGCCCAAATTTCAAGAAATTTGGGGCATTTTTGGTATTTTTGCAAATTTTTGTACAAAAAACAAGGTTTTTCTCCCTGTGCGCTGCGCGACGTGGCATGCGCTTATGATAGGAGGCTCCAAATGCAAAATTTTTTATATTTTTGGATTTTTCATGAAAAATCATGACTTCTAGTGCATGGCCAAGAGGTTTGGTCAAGTTTTGAATCCTCAGGAGGTCAAAAACACCCTAAAAATGACCTCTCTGCCCCTAATTTCATACATAGGAAGAAGTCTTGGGAGATTGAGGTTTTGGAGGGGAAAATGGGCACCAAATTCCGAAATTCAACTTGGGTTGGAAAGTAGACAGGCAGGGATTTCCAGCAAGCACACTTGGGCTCAATTTGGACTTCAGGAAGTGCCTCAAACTCAGTCTCAAAGTGGCGTAATGCACAGAGAAATTGGCGCGGCACACAGAGGTTTTTTGCCAAATTTTTCACCTTCCAACTCATAAATTCGGCCAGTTTGATTAGTTTCGCTTTGTGATGTTATTTTTGATCTATATTGATGTGATTGGATAAAAATGATGTAATTTTGGCACTTATTTACTTGTTCTAGAGGATTCATTCACTAAAAAGTGAAAATTTAATGAATGAATCAATTTCCTACCTTGTAGAGGCAAGTTGTTTTGATTGCCTAGATTTTAGTGCTTTGTTTAGAATTGGTTGAAACAGCTCCTATAATGATGAGCTAGACCCCTAGAGGCAAGGGAATGGGTTGGGCTAGCTATATCATGTAACTTCTAAGTCATTTTCAGGGTTGGACACTTGGGATTACTTTGGCATATCATTGTACATTCTATCTCTGCATTTTTGGCTAAGAAAGACCAGGGTTTTGCAGCACTGTTTGGGATCCATGTGTCTTTATGTTTTGATGGTGTGATTCTCTAAGTAATTGTAAGTTCATTAGTGTTATGTGTATCATTTTCCTCTCTTTTCTTCTAAATTTGAACAAATGAGTGATTAAGGTGGAATCCATTAACTGTTATGCTCTGCCTTTGAATTTGTTTAAATTTCCATGTTTTCATCTATTTAAGGAGAATTCTTGAGACTCTCTTTGTCTCCTTAGCTCCTCACCAGTCCGATCTATTCATTCAATCAATCTAAAGCATCAAAACGATTGCCTTCCTTGCCCCTATCGGAACTCTACAGAAACTGTGCCTCATCCCCTAGCCCAATTTGCCTTTCCCTGTTTCCAACGCAAAACCCTCAAAAAATCAAATGAAATCCTTTGTACTTCATACCTAGCCTAAAATTAGATTTTATTTCAGTCATCTCGAGCCCCATTGCTTGTCTTTTTCCGAGGTTGCCCGGACAGAGCCCTCTCCTATCCTCGTAGGGCTAGCTACAAGGCTGAGCGTGGTTTGATGTGGACCTAGAACCTTGTCTTTTAAGCCTGAGACAAATCTAGGCTCTAACATAAAAATGCTGCAAGTTCAGAGAAGACCCACTTATGCAAAAAGAAGCTTTGGAAATAGGGGCAAAGAGGCAACATCGCAATAGGAGGACTGTGCAAAGGTAGAGAGAAAAACACAAGATGGAGGAAACAGTGAAGGAGTTGCATGAGTTGAAGGATTAACTCTGGAAGGAACAGGAGTTGTGTAGACAGGAGAAGGAAGCACAAAAGGAATAGGTACAGTAGGGGGAGAAATATGTATACACAAACTAAATTGCGCCTATATAGGTAGTAGACTCATCCGAACAGCTGGCACCAAGCAGACAAGGTGAGCAATTGCAGGAGCAGGACTACACTCAAGAGATTGAAAAAGCACTCAAGTAGATGGATATGGATATGGAGTAACAAGAGTTAGAGAAAGACATCGACCTCATGCCTTACCACAAAGAGGTCAACTCACCAGCTTCACTGGACCCGGAAGCAAAGCAAGTCCCAAGTGACCAAGGAGATACTCACATCCTTGGAGACAATTCGGAAGGAGAAATGCACAAAATATCATTTGATGAGTCGCAACATAGAGTTGTGCAATTGTGCAGAGTGTCTACTTTGGATGACAACACATCTCTTGCACAGTTTCAAGAACGAGTGATCGTGTCTGACATGTGCAAGCATCCAGAAGCATTGGCCAATGCTACCAGAGCATATGCAAAAGCCACTAGCTCGAGTGTTCGCTCCTTGATATCAAAGAACGAGTGAATGGCTAAGGATTTACAGATGGCCAAGCAGGGAGGAGAACTGATTACAATATCGGCCGAAGCAGAGTTGAAGAAGGCAATAATGGATGAAGTATCATCCCTTGAGACACTCATGTGGGTGTTCTATTCTAAGTTTGGTACCGTGCATAAGGAAGTTGTCCATCTCAATGCTTGGCAGCAACGATGTGCTAGGAGAGAACGTATCTTGTCAAATGTGCATACTATTGTTGACTAGATGCAAACATGGACACTACGATACAAGGGAGCCCCATTACACTTGCCCAAGATGATGAAGCCCAGAGCATCGAGCTGAAGGCACACATTCGGAGTCAGATCCAGAACTATGAATATCTCCTGCAGCTCATCACTAGTTTGTAGGCTTCCCATGCATAGGTATTTAGGAGTATGGATGTTGTTTTGCATGCACATGTGATCTCATCTATTGGGACACTCACCAAGGCAAAGACGAAGGCACAAGTCCGACTGGAACTTGACTTGTACTTTGATGAGTTGATGCGCATAGCCACCAGCGTAGACTTGGTGATCAGAGCATACACCATGCATCAGTATGTTTCTAGTCCGGCCACACTGAAGACAATGATGTGCATGTTATTAGAAAAGTTGGCCAGAGGAGCTAGAGTAGTGTACCTAGATGCAACAGAGGCAAGAGTTTGTTTCCAGAAATATGTCACCACAGAGTACACATACAGCATCATCGCTACCAAACGTGGTATCAATTCGCCACCATTGACCATTGTGAGGATGTTGAAGAGTTGGTCTTCCCACAGTTGTCCAAATCATAGTGATGTTTTTCATGGCTTGCTCAAGCCTATTTTGTCTCACATGGGTACATGTGCAGATTGTATGTAATGTCTTGTCAAGTGAAAGTTTAGGTGTCGATAGTTGGATGTAATAGTCATAGAGTAGATGAAGAGTCATGAGGGTAGATGAACAGTCACATAGGGGAATGTCAAGGGCTACCCCACCCTTTGCTATATATAGTCCCTCTTAACTCATTTTAGAGGCTTTTGGTCAGCCAAGCTTCCGATAGGAGTATCTTAGAGAAATATTGGAGAGTATTGTAATGAGCCTTGGCTTATCCACTATGCAGAGCTAGTATATCTCTTTGGAGGAGCAGTCGGAAGTGACTGTAATGTTCCACTGTTGGAACTAGTGGTTGGTCATGGTTGTATTGTATGAATGAAACTTTCACTTGTTAATATAACAAAGCTAACACATTTCATGCAGATGTCATATTGTATTTCAGTTATCTTGTTTACTCTAAATGATATATTTTTATGTCTTCTTACGCATGCATGTATAGCTTTCCTATATAAGTATGTATGAATCTTACTTAAATGTGTTGTTGGTTTAACCATCACTTTGGATTGCTAGATTACTTTCCTTCTAGTTTGTGATACATATTTTCTCATGTGTTCACTTCTTAACTTCGTGCTTTCACAAGTTTCTGACGGGCACACTCACCTAACCCTCCGCCTTTTAGAATCGTTCATGCACCTTCCTTGACTTGATGCATATGTCACACCCTTGCTATCAACAGGGACATCTTACTTGCCTTTGTGCGCAACCATGGTCAAGGTGATACCGTACAACCCATTGCTGGGACTCCTACACCAAACGGTCTAAGGTCTAGTTAGGACTTCTTACCGGGGAGATCCCCTAACATGCTGGCTGGTCCAACACTGTCAACATGTTCCTTAAAAGGGCTTCCACAACCATTCATGCACAAGTCATTTAAGCCTCTTGTTTATTAGGACGGTCATACCACAACCTATTATTTGAGTAATTTCAAGTTATTTGATGCATAATGTCAACCTAAACTATACAAAATCATGTCAAATGAATCATAGGAATTCCATTATTACTCATTAAGAATGTATTCCCAAATCATATTTTAACACATCAAATTAATGCACATACATTACTTGTGAATCTATATTCATAGTTAAATGTGACATCCTTCAAGGTAATTTTTATTAAGTTTCCATTAGTGTAGATAATACAAGAGTCAACATTAACATGATGAACTCAATCATCCCTTTATTTGAATCCTAGCCTTACACTTGTTACACATTCCCAAGGCATACACACTAAGGTCATCATACTATAGTGCAGATTAAGCCAATATTTTTCTTGGTGGATACGATTTCATCTAGTAAAGATGACTACTAAGACCATATCACATTGATAATGATGCATCAAACTTATATGCAACCATGCATGCAGTCCACCTATCTTACTCATCGATTGTCAATCAAGCCATTTACATGCTTTAGTTTAACCACAAATTTCTCAAGCACATCCTTTCCCAACATGTCTTAAGTCTTTTAACATATTTCTGATAAATTTTCTCGACACAAATATAAAGGAATATAGGAAAGCATTATTTTTCTTCCATGAGTTTCTAAATGACATAATAATAATAATATCCCTTATGAAACCAATATGCTCCCATGTCAATATACACAATAATTCAACATTCATGCATCAAACTCCAAGAAAACATGTTATCCCTTTAGGCCCTAGTGTTGTAACTTGGCTTTGATACCATATGTAAGGTCCCACCTTATGAACCATCAATAATATAGACAAATAGAGGCCACATTGAGCATTCATAGTCAATTTATTTTTCTATTTTTTTTTATTTTTAAATAAATGAATGACTAACTTAGTTATCATGTAATCATGTTACTTAATTTATTTCAATATAAGAATATAGCATAATAAGTTAGGGATAACTTTCCCTTAAAACCGATTCCAAAACACATTTCTCCTCAAGTTTAAATAATATAGCATGTGCTCTTGTCATACATATATGTGAGTTTTATGTAAGACTGGAAATAAATTCCACCATAATGCTATGTGTGAGCATTAAGATTAATACACCTATCTGACCCCCTATATTATGCTATATAGGTTCCACTTATTGGCACTTAACATTATAACCACAAAAGTATGTGACAATAACCTAAAATATCATGTTTCTATTACAAAAGTCACATATAAGGGCATGATTATTAACCTACCTGTAACAAGGTAACTGAAGAAGGAATATACCTTTCTTCATAAAAAAAAAATATATATATATATATATATATATAATGATATGATTATGAAATAAAAAAATGGAATCACAAAAGATATTGATCCAATAACATTTCCAAATTTATCAATTAAAAATTCTCAATCCCAATTATTAAGGTAGAACAATTATTTGAAAAATGGCATTATTTCAATCATGAGACTTGTATAAGGAATGTTGCAGTGAGAGAAGCTACTATTATAAATTCAGAAGCATATTATTCTTCAAAAAGGGCCAATTAAAACAATGGAACTACAAAATTGGGTAGAAATAGTTTCTTTCTACAATCACTAAAGCATAATGTTGCACCCCTGAAATACATGTAGCTTGGATGAACTTACTATTCTCATTTGCACAAGTAATTAAATCCTAAAAAATTTGTCATTGTAAAATTGTTTCCAACAACACCCTTTTTTTTAATGATAGTTATATATGATAAAAGTAACATTGTCCTGCTGATCTATTCACACTTCAACAACATTAATAATATTCATTTTCACATTTATACAAAAACTTACAGACATAAGAAGTTACATCTATTGAATAATCGATTCATAAATTTCTAGTACATAAAAATTATATTCAATGAGACATTTAATCTAAGAATTTATGTGCATTAAAGTTACAACCATTGGGGCCTTATGAAAAATAGTTTGCAAGCATACAATATACAACCACTGAGGCATTTTCTCAAACACTTGGCAGAAATCATCTCTTAAGAGCATTTTGACAACAATTAGCAACATTACTATAAGATTTTTACTCAACCTATTTAACTCATAAAATTCTTAAATCGAAACTTCAAAAATTAGCATATTAAAATAGAAACTAAATCATCTTAATCCTTCACCTAAAACTCAACAACAGGCACACACAATTGGCAGCACTAATATGCAAAATTTCCAATATTACGATCTGGGTTCTGAAAAGCATTTTTTTGGAATCAAAGCAGGGGTTATAGGTTATTATGGAACAAATATGCTATGATGTTGAGCTGAATTGCAATAGATAATCCCAGGGGTGTGATTTCTTAAAACAACAACAAAAAAAAAATTCCTATTATCTCATTTATCACTTTTGTCAAACACTTAATGTGCAAACTTCATCTGCAACTATACATGGAGAAAGAAAAAAACAAATTTATGCTAATATGATATTTTCATCAACTCATGGAAACCTGCTATGGACAAAAATTCATTATAAACTAAACTTAAAAACTTTGACAAGACATTCTTGTTTTAATCCCCCTACATGTACATTCTCAACTACAACTGTCGTTCATTATTGGTTAGCTCATAATTAACTATGTAAATTTCTCGTAAAAATTCACAAGTAGAAATTTCCAATAAATTTAAAGTTCTACAACACTTTAAACTAATAATAAACTAAAATTTCAAGAATTCTTATAAACATGCCTAGCATTGTATTTATAAAACTCCAAAAGTATGGGAATATGCTCCAAGTCCAATGAGAGTATGCTCTAGCTCCAATATCCTTTCCAACTCATTGTGAACCATCCATTTTTCCACCCAACCATATCCAAGGAGAACTACTCCCCCTAGATCCCCTGAGTTGTAAGAGCTCACAAGTAGAACCAAAATATAGCAGTAGAGAGATATAAAAGGCAAGCTGAGCAAGATAAGTTTCACTTCCTCTCAATAAAACTCATGGACAACTCCACCAGGTAGAACTACCTAGTAATTTAGTTTAAGAATTTCATATTCATTTTGACAACATTTGGCTACTCCCCAAGACTCTCCCTCTCACAATCCTCTTCAAGTCTCTCCAACTCTTGGTATTACAATGCACCTCCTTCCCCCTCCCAAGTGAGAAGACATGAGACACATATATAGGAGGAGAAACTAATTTTTGTCATAAAAGAGGAATAATACGCATGCCTTGTATTCCATTTAGAGGAGTGTAACTCATGCCATTAAGGAGAGTTATGCATGCCTTAGTTAAGGAGAGTGTAACATGTGCATTAAAGAGAGTGTAAGAGGAATATTTTATGACATGTCTTTAATGAGTGTAAGAGGAATATGCCATTCTTTGATGAGTGCATAAAAGAGAGTGTAATGTATTATTAAAAGAGAGAGAGTTACATAGAGCCATGAGAGTCATAAAGGAGAGGTGTGAGGTATTGAGGAGATGAAGGCAACTTATAATTCCCTTTTAATAATAATATTATAATCTCATAAAAGATAATAATAATATTAAAAATATTGAGGATTAAGTTGAGATTGAACTATTAGGATTGATTAATGATAATTTAAGTGATTTTCCTTCAACTACGCTCAATTACCAATTTATGCAAGGTGATTTACTATTTTTGGAAAGTCATGCTTGAGATGTTAGACATGAATTTCTATTTTTAGAAAGTCACTCAAGGATTGTTATAAAAGAGGTTTTATTAAGGAAATTCATCCCTAAGTTGTCCATGATTGGTATTTTTCTTTCAGAGAATACGAATTCTACACCCCTATTGCATGCATCTATGTTCCTTGATCGATTGAGGACTCCGTGCCCTGATGTCCTATAAAAATCCAAGTTTCCACACCTTGATATTTTTAGATATTCAGGACTCTGTGCCCTGAACATTTATTATAGATTTAAGACTCCATGTCTTTATCTTTCATGGATTTAGGACTTTGTGCCTTAATCCTTTTAATATAGATCCAAGAATCCGCGTCTTTATATTTCATGGATTTAAGACTTTTCACCCTAATTTCCATGGCTTCTCATATACTCTGCTTTGAAACTTTGTGCTTCACCTTAAGGTACTAATTGTGAGCTTATACCCATTTGATGGTTCATTGGTAAGGTCTTGTTCCAATACTTGCACACATCACAATCTCATAGATCAAAGAAATCAAATGAATTTCATAATTAACTTTTTCACATTTTACCAATGAACATTGACAAGTCTATCTTGTACTAGATTGCTTGCAGGTATCCCACATTCCCATGCGCAAACATGATACATTGGATCATCTCGCACACTAATCCCAAGACGATGAAATTGATCAGTGTCAGCGGGACAGAGATTACTACCTTTAGGACACAGGATTATCTACAGATGTACAGTTTGTCGAAGCCAGTGATCACCATGGAGACACACTTCAGCATACCCAACATCAATGCCAATTCCAGGGATATCTTAAAGAATTGGGTAAAGGAGCCAACCAAATTCAGGATGACACCCAACCAGTTTTATAAGACGAAGATACTACGGAAGCCGTATCAATACTTGGTCATCTTTTCATGTCGCTTGTATGGTGAAGAGAGCATGAAGACCTTCCCGCAAAGTTGGGTGATCACGTTGGACCAACTAGACAGTGAAGTAAAAGCATGCAACTGGTCCGACATGTTGGCTCATACACTGAAGGAACAGGTAATGGGAGCTTGGTAGCCGCCCAAAGGTCAGCAAGAAAAAAATCTACATGTCCACATACATCTTGGATGCAATCTGTTCCCATCAAGAGTTCCTGGACATGAAGTGGGCATGGACATCGGCGGAAACCTTTGTCAATACTTATTTTAAACTATTTTCCGAATGCAACTTCAGATGAGTTATCACACAACTATCAGATCATTTTTTCACCGTGGTGTACAAGATGATATTTGAGAAGGATACACGTTGCATGTCAAAGGTAGTAATGGAGGCATTGATCGACATACCAGATTGGTATGCCTCATCATCTGGCACCTTCATATGGATGTACAACATGAAGAATCCTCTGCATGTTTTGCCAAAGTTTTCCATGGACAAGCTCGTCATGCTAGAAGTATCATACCACATCGTGGTAGGAATGTCAGCTAGGCTACACCAGAAGAAGAAGACACCTTGGCCCACTCTTCCGTTGTGGATCGGGTTGTACGAGATGCAGAAC
The DNA here is from genome assembly GCA_031772625.1 of Pinus tabuliformis. Classification (NCBI taxonomy): domain Eukaryota; kingdom Viridiplantae; phylum Streptophyta; class Pinopsida; order Pinales; family Pinaceae; genus Pinus; species Pinus tabuliformis. The sequence continues at coordinate 1,769,020,784 of CM062819.1, forward strand.
CTCAAGCATGTAGATGTCGAAATAGAGGAGATCAAAAGATATCCTTTCAATGTCCGAAGCTTCAATTCGTATGACCCGCTTTGTATTGTGAAAGATCACTACATGAGAGTACAATTTCAGTGGATCCAATGGGCATGTCATTATGGTACAGGTATGACACAAGTGTTGTCCTTGATGGCAACTCAATCGGATGACAGATCTTAGTTCAAGCTCTCAGAATGAAGGAAACAGAGATATACGCAGGTTCCCTTTGACCGAGGCACATATACACGTGGGTTAGATGACCAAAAGATGTGTATGCATATACACGCACTTTCACACAAGGAAAGGCGTGTACATGTTGGTCCGTGGTATTTGGTCCATGGTATTTGGTCCGAAGTGTTGACCCTAGGTATTGGGTCCAAGGTATTGGCTCTACATGGTTTTGGACCATGGTATTGAGAGAGGCCTAAACCTATATAAGGAGAAGAAGATCATTAGGCCAATGTGAAAGTATTCAAGTAATGAATATCTGATGAAGTGTGAGATCTAGTATGCTGGTTATGGGTTTGTGATGCCTTGCTTGATCTAAACCAAGGATGCACCTATGCAATTGATGATGGATGATGGATCGAGATCATAAGGCTTGGAATGTATTATCATTATGTGGTTTGATCATGGATAGACTAGATCTGAATTATTGACGCATGTTTTATTGTATAAATGTTATGATCTGGGTATGAATAATGTCTGGTATAGCTGCAAAGTTCTGAGTTAATATTTGCAGATGTGTATGCCGGTTCGATTTGGTAAAAGTGCGTATACATGCAGGTTCGGCTCATCATAGTTGCGTATACTGTTTGAAGCATAAAATTTGAAGTTGCATATTGGATCTGGTTGTTGTTACAGAGTTCTGGGTTTTTCTCTTTGTTCTGGTGACTATGTTTTGATGACAGGGTTTCAATGATTCAGTTGTTGGGTGATTCAGAGTTGATGGTTGTATTACAGTGGTGATTGTTTTGTATTTATGGATCAAGTATGAAAATTTATGAAATGTAGTCCCTAGAGGAAGTGAGAAGGTCGTAGCCTTCAATAGGCCGACGCCTATGTATTGGTAAACATATCGTCCAGTACAAGAGCCAGGGTGTTGGAGCTCCCTTCCAATAGTAGCTGGAAAATGAGTGAAGGTTGGAGCTTCAGTAGACCAGCGCCTATGTACTAGTAAATGGATCATCTAGTAAAAGAGCTAAGGGGTTGTAGCTCCCTTCCAGTGGTAGCTGGAGAATGAGAGAAGGTTGTAGCCTTCTGCATGTGGGTGCCTGCGTACTGGTATGAGTCTGCGCCAGTACAAGATTGTAAACAGGTTTTTCTTATCTTAAAGAAAACATCGGCAGGTGGATTTTTTTCCTGCATTGGGTTTCCACCTTATATCATGGTGTTCATGTGTGCTTCTTATGTGTGATGATCTGTTCTATTTTACTGCACCTGTTTACTGTTTATATGGTTAATGAAGTTCTAATGCACAAATTAAAGATCAACATATAATGGATTAACTGAATCATAAGTTTACTGGATATACGCTAGTTTCATTAAACACAGTTGTGTGTACACGCGGGTTCCCTTAACTGAAGTAGCGTATATAAATTTAAGTACGGAAATGAAAAGTTAGTGATTTGCTAATACTGATTCACCCCCCGCCCCCCGAGTATTATTTCCAACAATTGGTATTAGAGCAGGTCCTTTGGTAGAATCTTGATCGCTTGAAGGAGATCCGTAGAACAATGGGAAAGAAAGCACGTCAGAAGAAGAAGATAGCTCAAAGGAACAGGGACAACTTGCCATTAGGTGGAAGCAAGTATTCATATTCTGAATCACCTCAGATTGAAGATGAACAAGCAAATGAAGCATCAGATAAAATCATATATCAACAAGATCTATTTAGCAAAAGGGAGAGTGCTCTCAAAGAAGAAGTTATCAGCTTAAAAGCTCAGCTGGAATGTGCCTTCAGAGTACGTCAAATGCTGCAGGAGCAGAATGAAGAACAAGAAAATGAAATTCTCAAACTAAGGCAACAAGTGGAAGAAGGAAGAAATTCTGAAGAAGTCTTGAAGAAGCAATATCTGGAAAAGGATGAACAACATTAGGTTGAGGTAAATATCTTGAAAGGTAAATTAGAAGAAAAGGATAAACTATTACGATTTCAAGACAGTACTAAGATTTTGGATGATATTCTTAGTAGTCAAAGGTCTCCTGCTATCAAAACTGGTTTTGGTTTTTATGAATCAATTGAAGGTGAATCTAGCTCACAAGGTAAGGCAAAATCTGAAATGCTCAACAAGGAGATGAGAGGTCAACCCCATCAATAGCCAAGGAAAGAAATTCTTCAAAGAAAATATTTTGCTCCTAACTGTGGAAGTGATAGACAATTATTTCCTCCGATGAATAATGTTGAATGTTATGTATGTCATAATTTCGGACATGTTGCAGCTAGATGCAGAAGTATAATGGTTCAAGACCATCACACAGAAAGATCATCACGTTCCAGGTACTTTAAGGGATATTGTTTTCCTTGTAATATGTTTTGTCACAAAGTTATTGATTGCTACAGAAAGAATATGAAACATGTAATATGTTATGCATGTAACAAGCTTGGACATATAGCAAAGGAATGCAAGATAAGACTTTGGGCTCCATACCAAAAGGAGAAAACATCATCACAATCGAAGATATGGAAGAAAAAGGAGTACAATCAGAAAGATGTGGCATAGCTGAGTATACAGACATGACAAACTTAGAGGGAGTTGAAGGTGTGGAACCTCGGTGTTCTAAATCTCATACGCAAGTTTCATAAAAACAAGTCGCATGTATATGTTGGTTTTGTTAGAGCCTAGATTTGTCTCAGGCTGAAAAGACAAGGTTCTAGGTCCACATCAAACCACGCTTAGCCTCGTAGCTAGCCCTACGAGGACAGGAGAGGGCTCTCTCCGGGTCGATCTCAGCAAAATACAAGCAATGGGGCTCGAGATGACTGAAATAAAAGCTAATTTTAGGCTAGGTATGATGTACAAGGGTTTGATCTAAGTTTTTGGGGGTTTTGTTGGAAAAAAGGGACAAGCAAATTTGGGTTCGGGGATGAGGCACAGTTTCTGCAGAGTTCTGATTGGGGCAAGGAAGGCAATCATTTTGATGCTTTAAAGTGAGTGAATGGATAGATCAGACTGGTGAGGAGATAAGGAGAGCAATAGAGTCTTAATAATTCTCATTAAACAGATGAAAACATGGAAATTTAAACAAATTCAAAGGCAGAGCATATCAGTTAATGGATCCTACCTTAATCACTCATTTGTTCAAATTCAGAAGAAAAGACAGAAAAATGATACACATAAAAATCATGAATTTACAATTACTTAGAGAAGAACACCATCAAAACATAAAGCCACATGGATCCCAAATAGTGCTGCAAAACCCTGGTCTTTCCTTAGCTAAAAATGTAGAGATAGAATGTACAATGATATGCCAAAGCAATCCCTTGTGTCCAACCCTGAAAATGACTTAAGAATTACATGATATAGACTAGCCCAACCCATTCCCTTGCCTCTAGGGGTCGATATCATCATTCTAGGAGTTGTTTCAACCAATTCTAAACAAAGCATTAAAATCTAGGCAATCAAAACAACTTGCCTCTATAAGGTAGGAAACTGATTCATTCATTAAATTTTCACTTTTTAGTGAATGAATCCTCTAGAACAAGTAAATAAGTGCCAAAATTACATAATTTTTATCCAATTACATCAAGATATATCAAAAATTACATCAAAAAGCAAAACTAGTCAAACTGGCCGAATTTCTGAGCTGGAAGGTGAAAAATTGAGCAAAAATTCTCTATGCGCCGCGCCAAATCCTCTATGTGTCGCGCCATTTTGAGGCTGAGTTTGAGGCACTTCCTGAATTCCAAATTGAGCCCAAGATAGCTTATTGGCAAGAACTACCTGTCTAATTTCCAACCCAAGTGGAATTTTTCAATTTGGATGTCATTTTCCCCTCCAATACTGCAATCTCTCAGGACTGCTTCCTGTGTGTCAAAATAGGGGCAGAGAGATCATTTTGTGAGTATTTTTGACCTTCTGAGGACTCAAAACTTGCCAAAATTTCTTGGCCATGCACCAAAAAACCATGATTTTTCATCAAAAATCCAAAAAAGTAAACGTTTTGCAATTTGGAGCCCTCTAGCAAAAGCGAGCGCCACGTGGTACGACGCATAGGGAGGAAAACCCTGTGTTAAAAATTTCTGTGCATAGCACCTTTTTGAAGACCCGTTTTGAGGACCTTCTCGGTGTCCAAATTGGGCGCGGGATAGCTCGTTGGAAACTTATTTGAGTATGATTTCCAACCCAACTTGAATTTTTCAATTTTGAGTTCATTTTGCTTGTAAAAAATCAAATCTCCCAAGACTGGTCAAAATGTGCTAAATGAGGCTGCCTCAGGGCAGAGTGCTATTGCAGTCAATTTTTGAAGGGCGCCCTCAACTCCAAATTGAGCTCATGATAGCTCATTGGAAATATCTTTGTGTCTAGATATCATTTGACTCATCAATCAAGTCATTTGGCCAACCAAGCTAGGAGAAAACTTGATTTTCCCAAGGTCACTTCAGAGGTGCATTCAGTTCTCCCGAGGCAACGGTATTTTTGACATTTCTCTAAAACCATGACACCTGTGTAAAAAATGAAAGAGGATTTTCTTATTGGGTCATTGAAGGAAAAAAACCTCTCTCACCTTTTCCAAATTCATCCTTTCTAGCTCAAAAACACAATTTGAAGAAAAACCATCCCTTTTGTGTGATGTATGGCTTTCTCCTTGGAATGACTTCTCGACAAATGATGGAGATTTGATGTTTGATGATATGAAATGACCTCATACCTTCTGATATCCCTTACACCTCCTCTACTCAGATATCTTTGATCCCATATCCAACACTAGCTCAGTGGGAGAGGAAATTAGGGTTTGGGGATTTATGGTTAGGATTCTGGGGTTTTACATTGGGAAATTTTGTGAAAAGGAATTTGGGATATTGGATGGGGTTTTAGTAATTTTATGGGGATAGGGAACAATGAAATCAGGGACAAAAGGAATAAGGGAGACAAGAGAATGATGGAAAGAGCAAACTTGGTGGAAAATAGTTGATAAAACCCTAGGCAGCCATTTTTATATGAGAACTTTGACATGGTAGGGTTTAGACCATCACCATTGATCAATCACCATATCATAGGAAAAATTTGAATGAAATGCAATGATTGAGGCTCTACCTGGCAAATCTGTGCGAATTATTGGCAATTTGGAGGAATTTTGAGCAGTTTCGGGCCTTTAAGTGTATTGTAGAAATTTTGAATAATAAACACATATTCAACAGAGCTTATCCCGATTATACACTATTATGGAAAACATGCATAATGCATAACCTCCTCTACGTTGATCATCAATTTACAGAAGCAGAAACATTCACAGGCGTACATAGAAGCATCAATCACACATATCAACACAGTATTTTCCCGGGGAAAGCATCTCGCTAAAAAACCCCAACTATCTGTATATTAGAGTGATTGAATCATGTAACAATACATAGTACAATACTCCTCACAAGTACTCAGTACTATCTCTACATGCTACACACAATACAGCTCAGATATGATCTCCAAATCTCCCTCGCTGCTTGCCTGCCTCCACAGCTCAATACCTACTCAAGAATGAATGAGAATGGTTTACCAAACTCTTATTTAACCTCCAAAGAATCACTCACACTAGGAAAGACGTGAGTAGAGGCTATAATACATGGTATTTTCCCAATTCATTGGCATACTCAATCCATTTGATTATGCAAATCATCATGCGCAACTATAGTCACAACTGATAGAAATATGATCCTCTAACACCTGTCCATGCTGAACTGAACATGCACTGACATGCAACTGAGTTAACTGATGTATTCTATAGTTGAATTATGAGTTAATAATTAGTTTAAAAAATCATCATTAGTCTATTTGTAGTTAGACTAATTACAACTAGTTTAACCAAGTCAAACTGAACACAACTCCATCAACTCTACAATCAACTCCACCAAACTCAACTGATTGAGTTCTAACTGAAGTCATGCATGCAACAACTCAAATGACCCACAAAGAAAGCGTACTTCCTTCTGACAGCTACATGTGCCACATCTGTAGCTCAAACTGAAGTGCTCCAAGAGAATAAGATCAAGTTTATAGTCCAAATATTATTATGAGACAATAATATTTGACTTTTCTATTTTTGACAGCCAGTCTAAAAATAGACTTTGATCACTTCTGCTGTGACCACTCCTACTCTGATCACTCCTATTGTGGTCACTCCTGCTGTGATCATCCCTGTTGTGGTCACTCCTGTTGTGATCATCCCTGCTGGGATCCAAAATTAGAACTTGCGCCATAATTTTCCTGCGGGCCCACTTAGTGAAGGCGACTCCTTTCCACTAAGCTCCATCATCTTGTTGCATTCTCAACAAGAATTTCTTGTTGCACACTTTTCAACACTCCCTCTCAACAAGAAATGCTTCCTCTCAAACCCGATCCCGTAACTCTGGAATGTTCTCCATGCAACACGTCTGGCCAGTCCACTTGCTCTGTCATCAAAGTCTCTGACTGCTATTGCCTCTGTCGACTGAAAACTCTGCATCTTTGTGCTCTTCAGTATCTGACTGCTCTAGCCTCTGTCACTTTGATCTCTAACTAGATCTGTGCTTCTGCTATTTCTATCTCCCAGCATTGCATCCGCACTGCACCTCCCAACTGACCTCCCTGTTGGGCTAGAAACACCCTCTGATGCTGAAGCTCTACCTGCTGCTGACAAGTGTTCCCTCTTTGACATCTGCGCTACTGCAACATCTCCATGCATCTCGCACCATTGCACACCTCTCTGTGCCACCTAGCACTATGCAAAACACTTGTGCCTCTCGCATTGCTGCAGCCTGCTAGTTATGCAGTGTCCTAGGATTCCTTGCACTGTCGCTCTCTCTGTCGCTCCATCCGCATCTGTCTCTACCGAATCAGTCAGTTCCTGCTACTACACATCAGGGCTCCCATAGCAAGGTCTCATGCAAGAGGTTGGGTACCTCAAGGATCTTGCCCCTCCTCCTTGGGACGATCACTCTATATCTCCCCACCTCCTACCCGGAGGTATGGCTGCATGTGATCCCTCAGCCCACCTGGCTCGAAGTTTCCCCCTACTAGAGGTCTCTGGATGAGTATATGTCTCTACTCAATCTCGTCTCAGCTTCCCCTGTTGTGGTTGCTCCACAACCTCCTGAAGCTGCTGCACCAATTGTGGCTCCTCCACAATCGTCTGAGACTTCTTCTGGCTCTGCATGTTGAGAGGTAATATACACTCCCTCTCGACCACCAAGTCTCCATCAATTGCCTCGCTACTCAAGGCTTCGCATGCATCTTGAACCTCAAGAGCATACAGGTTCTTGACCCGTGAACCCTCCAAATGACAACGAAAGCATCTCACCTTCGACTTGTCAACCTTCTTCCCATCATTGGAAGAACTGGATTCGGAAAGAGAAACCTTCTCCTTCCCCTTCCTCACCTTACTCGCTAAGGCACAGTTCTCCTCATCATGCATAGATGAAGAACTGTCTCTGGTGCTCCATCTAATCTCCTCCTGCATCAAATCCGACCATATTCATTCCCAATTTGGCAGTTTCTCCCTTCCATTCACCGAGTCCTGGTAGCTATGCCGACTCTTAGGAAGGCCAAGGAGTGCTAGACTCACCATGTCCTCATCCAACAGTTACCCCCACACTTCCCAGCTCATCCCGGCAATGGGTGAACTTCGTGAGATACTCGGGCATACTGTCTCCATTCTCACACTGAATGTTTCTGAGTTTCGCTCTTGCTTTGGAATTAAATTCGAATTCCACCAGCTCAAAACTCAACCGCTTCCAATCTAAAATTCGTGAGAACAAAGTATTTCTTGTACAGAGATCGACTGTATGGGAATTCACCGGATATCTCACCTTCCAAAAGAAGGATGAATCCAGAGGCTACCTGGCCCGATCACAGAGTCTGCCTGAAGAAATAAAATGTAAGCACTTCCTAAATAATAGATCTGATGATCAACAGCTCCGATACCATGTAGAAATTTTGAATAATAAACACATATTCAACAGAGATTATCCCTATTATACACTATTGCGGAAAACATGAATAATACATAATCTCCTCTATGTTTATCATCAATTTACAGAAGCAGAAACATTCACAGGCGTACATAGAAGCATCAATCACACATATCAACACAGTATTTTCTCGGGGAAAACATCTCGCTAAAAAACCCCAACTATCTGTATATTATGGTGATTGAATCATGTAACAATACATAGTACAATACTCCTCACAAGTACTCAGTACTATCTCCACATGCTACACACAATACAGCTCAGATCTGATCTCCAAATCTCCCCCGCTGCTTGCCTGCCTCCACAGCTCAATACCTGCTCAAGAATGAATGAGAATGGTTTACCAAACTCGTATTTAACCTCCAAATAATCACTCACACTGGGAAAGACGTGAGCAGAGGCTATAATACATGGTATTGACCAATTCATTGGCATACTCAATCCATTTGATTGTGCAAATCATCATGCACAACTATAGTCACAACTGATAGCAATCTGATCCTCTAACACCTGTCCATGCTGAACTGAACATGCACTGACATGCAACTGAGTTAACTGATGTATTCTATAGTTGCATTATGAGTTCATAATTATTTTAACAACTCATCAATAGTCTATTTGCAGTTAGACTAATTACAACTAGTTTAACCAAGTCAAACTGAACACAACTCCATCAACTCTACAATCAACTCCACCCAACTCAACTGATTGAGTTCTAACTGAAGTCATGCATGCAACAACTCAACTAACCCACAAAGAAAGAGTACTTCCTTCTGACAGCTGCATGTGCCACATCTGTAGCTCAAACTGAAGTGCTCCAAGAGAATAAGATCAAGTTTATAGTCCAATTATGAGACAATAATTTGACTTTTCTATTTTTGACAGCCAGTCTAAAAATAGACTTTGATCACTCCTGCTGTGATCACTCCTGTTGTGATCACTCCTGCTGTGGTCACTCCTGCTGTGATCATCCCTATTGTGGTCACTCCTGCTGTGATCATCCCTGCTGGGATCCAAAATTAGAACTTGCGCCATAATTTGCCTGCGGGCCCACTTAGTGAAGGCGACTCCTTTCCACTAAGCTCCATCATCTTGTTGCATTCTCAACAAGCATTTCTTGTTGCACACTTTTCAACATGTATGTGCCGCGCAGGACACCCAATGCACCGCGCCTCCCCAGTGCGCTGTGCCAGTGTTGTTTTACACTGCGAAATGCGGCCCAATGCGCCACGCCTGGTGGGTGCACCGCGCCTCCTGCCCAGTGCGCCGCGCCACTGAATTGGAGCGATTTTCACCCAATAACCTCACTTGCTTACCAAAATTGCTCTATGTTGCTTCTCCACGTTTCCACTTTAGCTCTTTGATGTATTTAGTATGAAAATGAACTCTTGGAACACAAAAATGATATATATGCCAAGGATTTAACTCTTGATTTCAAAAACCAATTTGTCATGTTGCAAACTTTAACACTTCACTCTGAAACTCTGTTTTTGCTTCCTGTTAGATACCTATACCAATAGGTTTCATATTTCATGATTGGCAAGGAAAGGTCCAAATATGCTCTGCTTTGATGATGCAAAGATCCCATATTTCCATGAGGAGACAAGGTTTGTATATAGCTTGATGTGGACTCAATTTTGATGGATGGTCCAACAGCCTAATCTGGATCATGCCATGTTTTAAATTTTCAGTTGTAGAATAGAGAAAGAAGTCTGTCCAAACTGTTTAATCTTGGCAGACAAGTAGTTTAGGTAGAGAAGTAAGGCTCCCAACTGCTTAATCTGGGACCTTGGAAGTAATAAGGGTAGCATTAGATAGAAAATCATAAGGAAAAAGCCAGAGAAAAAAAAAGGCAAATAAGGGTCTGCAAGTCTAAGTGCACCCTCCAAGAAGAAACAAAAAATGTTAGGCAAATAGATGGGTAGGTAGATGGGGTTGCAGAAGTGTCATTCCTTAAAATTGAAGGTGCACTAACCTATTTCACAAAGCAAAATCAATGGATTGAGAAGGTCTTCTTCTTCATCAGGTTGCAGCAAAACAAAGAAGCATGTCTAACTTCCCAATTTTCCCCTTTCCCATTCATTACTAATATCCCCTCATCAGTTGAGATTCATGAAAGAATTGGTGGTTTTATGATGGTTATTAGTCCTTTAAAAGCCAAATTTCTTGTCTAAAAATCTTTTCATTTTGATCTACTCCCTAAGCTAAGTTATTTTCAAATAAACTTAGTAATATCACCCCTCATCCACTCTTCCATCCACATTAATTCCTAACTTCTATTATATAATTCCCCTATGTTACCCTTTCCCTACTATTATAACACCATGGTGTATAAACCTCCAAGCATTGTATAAATATCCCTCCCCTTGGCATTATAGCCGTATGTTCTCTGTCAGTGATCAAACTGACATCTGCTCAGCTTGAGAAACCTAAACCTTAACCCCTTTCCCCCTTCTGAATCCATTTGACCCATTAAACCTTCATTTGCTAAGAAAAACTTATGAAAAACCCCTTTGTGCCCATAACCCGCTTCATTTGCAAAAAGCGCACAAAAAACCCACTTTGCCATTTTATCCAAAGTATCGGCGCGGTAATATTTTTATTGCTATTTTACATTGAAAAACCATATAAACCCACTGAAACCCAAAGTCCCGCTGGGCACGCTGTTCAAAAGAAAATACTATTTTATTACCTCCCCGCTGCCGTATCGTCCGCACTGTTCGGCGACCCGTCAACCGTTCGATCGAGCGCCTTTGATCGGACGGCCATTATGCATATCGGGTTGGGCCCGACGTCCGAAGATTAGCGCCTGAGAAACTGTCAGAGGGTGACATCAGGCCTTTGCCACGCATCGCCCTCTGACAAAACCCTGACCGTATCTAAGGCAGTCCGAGAAAAACCATTACCGCTGATCATTTACCACCAGTTCTGTTATGCCCGCGTCATCACCACGTCAGACCCACGTCAGTGCCACCCCGCCGTCGCGTCAGCACTCTTGTCCACCCCTGCGCTGATATGTCTGCCACCTCATTATCCCCGTGGACCAATCACAGCTTGCCACATCACCCGGTGATGTCATGCTGACGTCATCCGACCTTGACCCCACCTAATGACGTCATCCCAAAAACGCGCCAATATGCCAAAAATCCATATTTTAGCCAAAAATGCGTGTTTTTTCCTACTTTTGCCAAAGCAACTATTGATTTTCCTGCATGCATTTTACGACCAAAGCAGCGCCAACCTGCACAGCTCAACTTTGAAACCATGGGCACCTCCGTCATACCTGCATTTGCAACTGTTATCGACAATTCGCAAGGTATTTCTCAAAATTGTTCCCTGCACCTAGTTTTATCCATATTTCTGCAAGCAAACTGTCTAAGAGAGTGTAAAACACCGAAATCACCATTAAGCATCCAGTGACCTGCACTCATTTCTAACTAGCAAGGCAACAGACCTTCTGCCAGCTGAAGGTAAGGAACCAGCTAGGCCCTTTTCTATACAATAAAAGAGAGGAGGGATGGAAGGAGGCAGATATGATCTTAGAGGGCTTCAAATTGCAAACCAGTTTCAAATGGATACCTTATGACCCTAATCATTTTATCTCCCTCAGAAGGATAAAATACAAATTGGGTAACTATTCACATGTTAGGATTCCTCATGTTGAATAGTATGCAAATTCTTTGAGCTGGAAAGAGGGCACTCTAGAAGAGCCAACTACTAGAGAGCAGATGCTAGAGAGAGAGGCTAGGAATTTGCAAAAAGAGGCTGACTTGGAAACTTGTGGACAGGTTTCCTTATCATATCAAAGGCAACTTGGAGCATCTGCCTCTTCTTCAACAACCCATCAGCAAGCTGCCATGGACACTCAACAGACTACCAGCAAAGGAAAAAAAAGCAGGTGGAACAAGAGCAACCACATCCCATGACTGAAGAGCAAACAAAAAAAGAGGTGGAATAGCAGGAAGTACATCAACAATAGCAACAGCAACAACAAGAAGAACAAAGACAGGAGCAACTTGTACAGCAAGAGCAGACAGTGGAAGCCCCAAAATTCACTGAGCAACAACCACAACAAACTGTGCCTCCAAGGCAAGAAACATCAGCTGAAGCATCAATCCTCCAAACTCCACAAAAGGAGGATACTAGCAGGAAAAGAGACAGAGAAACTCCCTTGACCACCTCAATAAGTCATGGTGAGAAAAGATAGAGAATGAATCCTTTCTCTGAGGAGGAAATGCCAATGGGACAGTCTTTGGGCATGGGCCCACCTAGCAGGGAAGCATCCGCAAGTTCCTTCCAACAGGAACAGGACTAAATAGTGGGAGGAGAAGTCAGCTCCTCAAGCCAGCAGAGAGAAGGTGAACTGAGCATCAAACAGCAATTCATAGACATAAAGAGGAGGAATGAGCCAATAAAGATACAACTATACAATCATCTGTTGAAAATGGCTCCCACTAACCAGCAAAGACTGATGTCTGCGTATGATGTTAGTGAAGGCAAAATGATCATGAGTCATTTTTTGCCAGCTGTAGCACAGCCCCAATCTCCTGCAGATTATATAAGGACCAATCTTGAGGTCCTTGCCAAGGACATCCACCCTATGGACAAAATTGAATTACACAAACAAACGGGTGAGATGGTGTATGCCTCCTTGGCAGACAAAACATTGGATAATTATAGGCTAGAGAATAGCCTTCATAATACAGCTGCCCAACTTGAGTTGGAAAGGGCATCCTCTCAAGCTAAGGACAACAGAATTAGGTCCTTAGAAGATATAATCATAGAAATTGGGCATGATCCCAAGGATATCAAGGGCATACAAGAGATATTGAAGTTGAGGGATGCAGACATGGCAGCTTTGAGGAGAAAGATCAAAATTCTAGCCACAATTCACCCTCAAACAGATGAAATTGTCTAGCAGAGGCATGATCAAGATGCCACAGCTTTGCTGGTGTCTCTATATAAGCAGCTAATCCAGACTCAAGAAAAGCTGGGAGAATCAGAGGCTGCACAGGCAGCATTACAGGCAGCTTTGAAGCAAAAAGAAGAAGGTCAGACCTCCCAGCCTCCTCCTGAAATAATAAACCTTGAGGAAACTGCTCCAACTACTGTTCCTCCTCCTCAACAAACAGGACAGGCAGCACCATCCACCTCAGCACCACCACCACCAACAACAGAGCAGGCCCCAAGCCTGGACATGCAAAAGCTGAGAAATGAGATCCAGGCCTTGGAAGCACAAATGACAGAATTAAACGAGGCCAGGGAGAAACTAGCCAAGGTAAATGAAAGATATGACAAATCCAAGCAGACCGTGGCAGAAAAGGGCAGGGAAATAAAAGCCCTCAAAGACAGGATAAAGGAGCTAGAAAAGGAGCTCCAACTGGATAAAGTGGTGGCCGAGATCAAGACAGTGCTATGGGCCAATATTGGCCAGTCTATTACTGACCAATGGCAGTATATTGACACAATCCATGAGCAGTTGGAGCTCATTGGAAAAGCACAGAAGGAAATTCAGAGATCAAGGGCAGCTCTAGGCAATATGCCTGAAATTGCCACCAGGATGATCAATGTGCTCAATAACAGAACAAGTTCTCAGTTAGCAACCATGGGAATTCCTAACAGGACTGAGACTATTATGTTGGTAAAAAGGGTCCTTACACTAAGAAACTTAGTGCAGACATTGGAGAGAAGGACCCAAGACATGCAGACCGAAGTGAACAGATTTATGGACAAATTTGTGGTATTACAGAACAGAGGTCTCCCTGGCTTACTGAACAGCGCAGGAAAACTGCTTACCCATGAGCAGTATGCCAAGAGAGTCAATACATTTGCCACAAGTCAGATCACTGAAAGGCCCAGCACCTCAGAGGAAACAGGGCCAGCTACAGGACAAAGTCTCTACAACAGAGTAGAGAATTTATTCTTTATAATGAATGAAATAAATCACCTATTTGAAGTGCCTCCTAACTTCTATAAATACACAGAGGCAGATGAGACTATGGATGCAATTCTTAGGCATCAACTACCCACACAGGAATGGTGGACAAAGGCAATACAGATGATCCTATAGACCAGGAAGCCATTCTTCAAGTTTTTTCATCAAAAAATTACAAATCAGCATGCACAGGAAAACTTAGTAAAATCAGCATGCATAAAAGGTAAAAGCTGAGCCAACTCAGCAGAACTTTCGGCCAGCAGGTCAAGATGGACAGCTGCAGGTGACAGGGCCGAAAAGTTACAGCAGAGTAGCCACATCAGCGCATTTTCCAGCATTTAAAGCATATCATTCCAACCGACTCAGTGGCCTCCAAAGGCCAAAATATCTTCTGACTGATATAAATGAACATTTATGATGTATTAAAGACAGCAATAACTTTTTATCTCCTGTTATGTACAAAGTTGGTGAAATATTTATTTCTCAGATGACTCAACGCCATAGATATTTTGTATTACCGTTTGTATATATTTTCCCCTCGCATAAGCTTGCAGGGGTTGTTGTTGATTTCTCTTGAAGAAGTTCCTATGCTGTAATCTTTGCAGAGTTTAATAACAGAAGTAATGGAATTTCTGAAGTTCTGAGTTGTTTGAACGCGTTCATAGTGTTTGTTGAAATTGGCAGGATCCCTATGCATCTCATATACAATAAGTTTTCTGTAACTCTCTTCGTTTTGTGTTTCAGTCTTTTGCAATCCATAAGTGTTTCTAAGTTTCTAAATATTTAGCAGCAAAGAGAAAGAATAGCTTTCAGGATTTATTCATGGAATACCCTGAGCTCAATCTATGTTGTTAATGAATGTTTTCCTCAGTTATAATCTTGATAAGTGTAATTCTTAATTGCTACACTTTCAGAATATATCTTTCATAGTGACCCTTGTTTCAGGAATTCAAGTTTGCTCCTGAGCAATATATTTCACTTTCACAGCATTAGCTTAATGGATAATTCTTAATTGCTTTCCATTGGCTAGACATGCATCATCATACATCATCACTCAAGCTTTAAATTTTGTTTGTTGAGATACCCAATAGGCCCTGCAGTCTGAACATTCCCACCGAAGCATTTCAAGCATCTCAAAGCTCTAGACTCCATTGCCTAATGAGATACAACTGTCCAAATATTACATCTTAGGTATTGAAAGACATCCTTCAACCAAAACATAAACAAAAACCCAAGCATAGTAGCTAGCGTAAAATACTATCATAACAGAGACAAATCATAAAGAGAGAGCCCTCTCTGATTACAGTTTGGCTAGAAACTGTAATCCAAAGATTGGTTAGTGGTTACCCCGGCCGTATTCCCTTGGGAGTCATAGGGAACAACCTGGGTGATAACATAAATGGCGACTCCACTGGGGATAAGCATAATTTTCAAGCTGTTGTCTATCCGTAGACAGTGGTTCTAAAAAGCTTAAACAGTCCCTTAAACAATCCTAAAAATATCTCAGAAAATACCAAAAACAGATTCAGAAGCTGGCTCCTAAAAGGGAAACCAGACACACTAGGTCAAACCCTGACCCAAATCCACCAGCAGTTTTTGAAAATCCAAATACAATACCCAAAATAATTAGGAAACAACAAAGGCAGGAAAATCCTAGTGAGTTGAGTCCTGAGACAGCTCATCCTGAGCCGGTTCCAACCCCAATCAAAGTTCTATTTAGGTCTACCCCTGTCTCTCCCAGTTCACCATCTACATCTCAAAGCCCTCCTTGCACATCTTCACCCACTGCACATATCCCCTTGAACAATACCCTAGGTGCTGCTACACCTGTTACCTCTGTGGCACACACCGTTCCTCTTATCCCAGTTGCTCCTGTAAATCCCCCTAACCCTGTGAATATGGCTAACAGATATGCACCCTTGCAGTTACCAGCTAATGCTGCAGCTCTACCCCAAGACTACCAAACTAAAATCTCATATTTTGACTCCACTGGCCATCTTACAGCTATTCAGCATGCCAAAAGGATGCAGGACCATTTTGAGACCTATGAAATAGATGATGACAGTGTCAGAATGAGGATGTTTGTTCAAAGTCTAACTGGGGATGTAAGAACTTGGTTTAGATCCCTGACTGCAAATTCCATCACAACTCCTGATGAGCTTTATCAAGCCTTTACTAGCAGATGGGAGAAGAAGAATGATCCTCTGCACATACTTGGTGAATATGACACTATCAAAAGAGGTCCCCAAGAGACTGTTTTGGAGTATTGTGCAAGATTTAACAATGTATATAACGCAATCCCGCAAAATTTAAGACCTCCCCCTGATTTGGCCTTGTACAAATTTCCTGATGGTTTTGACCCTGATATGGCCTATCAGTTGAAGGAGAGAGATCCTCAAACCCTTGCAGATGCCCAAAAGGTTGCTGTCACAGTGGAAGCTAACCTGATTGCCAAAAGAAACAGAGAAAGGTTGGAAAAGAGAACCACTTTCAAAGAAGAACCCTCAGCCTTTGATCAAAAACTGGATGCAATACTCACTGGTATGAAGAGATTGGGGGATAGAGTGGAATCGGTTGAGAGGAAATCATCATGGGAAGCACCACAAAACAACCCTCCTAGGAATCTAAATTTTAGAAGAACTCAAAACCCAAACGTTGGCAAGGCCAGTGCTGACCAAGACATAAGACCCCCTTTCCAAGAAAACTATGCTGAAACTTCCACATCAAGTGAACCCAATGAAGATTCTCAGATTAATTTAATGGGTATAGATGGTGAAAGTCAAGTCCTTTTGACACAAGAAGACCATGAGGATGATGTAATCAAGCTGTTCCCAACCAAATCAGGTGAGTCATTTGATTTCAAACAAGGCTATGACACAGCTGTTTATGAAGTCCATAAGCAATACAAGCTAAGGAGCAGAACTGTAAATGTAACACAACCTGAAAAGGTAAAAGACAATCAGCAGCCCAAAAGAGCCATAGTTACAGAGCCAAATGACCCAACAGATTCACTTACAAAAGAAGTAACCATGGAAGAAGTCACTGAACCAGCTTCTTCAAAACAGCAGCCCATGGATGCATCATCCTTGCACCCTAACCCAAGTGTCACCCCTCAAGAGATGAGCAAGAAGGGCAAGCCTCAAAATCAGGATCAGAATCAAGAAGAAGAGTTAGTAAACAAGGAAAGAAATGTCATCCACAGCCAAAAGACCCAATCCGAAAAACCCTTTGACCTAGAAACTGAAATTAGTAAATTGAAGATAGCCATTCCTCTCTCAGAATTGGCCAAACACAGCATCTACAAACAACAAATCAGGAAATCCCTCCAACTTACTAGCAACAAAGATGATGTTAATGTGTTGGATGGTACCCCAGAGCTACTTTTTGGCCCCTAAGGTGGATGGAAAGGTAACAGGTGTAGGCATTTTACCTTTCTATGTCAGCCTGCATGTGCATGACAAGATATTACATAATGCAATGTTTGACTCGGGTGCCTCTCACAACCTAATGCCCAAATCAGTCATGGAAAGACTAAACCTGGATATTACAAGACCATACAAGGACCTGTTCTCCTTTGATTCAAGCCAAGTCAAGTGCTTAGGCCTAATAAAAGATCTATGTGTGTCTCTTGTTCAGTACCCAAACAAAACAATTCTAATGGATGTTGTAGTTGCTGACATCCCACCCAAGTATGGGATGCTGTTATCAAGGTCATGGGGGGCTAAACTTCAAGGTTCCCTGCAGTTAGATATGTCATATGCCACCATCACTGTTTTTGGGCAACCTAAGAGATTATACAGAGAAACATTAATGAAATACATGGTCAGCAGTGAAGAAAAGCCTCAAAACTTTCCCATATATGTTGTCCATTCAGACATAGACTCATACATTCTCTTCAATGATAATACAACTCTCCCAGATAATGAGGTCGAACCCACGACACTCATACAAGAGGAAGACACCAATGAGCAGACTGCTACCCAAGAAACAATGATTAAGCAAACATTAAACACAGCTGCTGCTCAAGAAAGCGAACAGGTTCCATCAAGTGAGGAGACTGCCCTAGAAAACAAACCAGATGGCACACCAGAGCTTCAACTTACAATTCCAACACATAAGGAGGTCATTAAGTTCTCCATGGAACAAGAGATCCTTTGGTTCCTTGAATTTGATGGGTCAGTCAATAAATTAGGGGCAGGAGCTGGAGTTTGGATACATAATAAACAAGACAGTCATGCAGAAGGCCGAGCCTATAGACTGAATTTCAAATGTACTAATAATATGGCAGAATATGAAGCCCTTTTACTAGGCCTCAAGCTAATAAAGTTCTTACAAGCCACAAAGGTCTCAATTATGGGAGATTCAGATTTAGTCATCCAACAAGTGAAGGGAAATTTTGTCACCAATGACAAGAGACTGAGGTCTTATAGGTCTGCTGTGGCTGAAATACTAAGCTTCTTCACTGAATTTCAAATTACTAAGATTCCCAGAACCCATAACTTGCATGCCCACAGTTTAGCCACATTTGCAAGTACCTGTAAGCTACCTTTTGAGCCCCACCACTGTTTTACAGCTGAGGTAAAACACAGACCTTCTGTTCCAAACAATGTCAAAGACTGGCAGGTATTTGAAGATGATGCACAAATAAACAACTTCTTGACCTTGCAACAAGAATTTGCAGGACTAAATATTGACACTGAAAGAGCAAGTCAATCACAAATACTTGAAAGAGCAAGTCAATCACAAATACAGTTTGAACAGACCAACCACCCAATATCACCCAAAACAGCAAAACAAATGCTAAATCCAACTATTTTCAACAAGAAAAACGTACAATAAATTCAACAAACCAATCATGAGGAAGCAGCTGTTGTAGAGGATGAAATCATAGAGTTGAAAGACAACTTTCTCCCAACAGGCCTAACTCCATTAGAAGACATCTTTGACTCAAATGACATCCCTAGAAAACCAAAAATGCAGCCCCTAAATACAGCCATTGAAGAATGCAACATTGGCACTATGGATAAGCCCAAGATAATAAAGCTATCTGCATCTCTGCCTCCTGACCAGAAACCCAAATATATTGACCTTTTCAAAGAGTTTCAGGATGTCTTTGCATGGGGTTATGAGGATTTAAAATCCTATGACACCTCTGTTATCCAGCATACTATCCCTCTCAAGCCTAATCAGAAGCCATTTAAACAAAAATTGAGAAGGATTAATCCCATGCTCCTCCCTTCAATTGAAAAGGAACTACAAAAAATGTTTAAAGCTGGTATCATAGCACCAATCAGGTTTTCCGATTGGATTTCAAATTTGGTGCCCACAAGAAAGAAAACTGGTGAAATAAGGCTTTGTGTTGATCTTAGAAACTTGAATCAAGTGTCCCTCAAGGACAATTACCCCTTGCCCAAGATGGATCACATCCTCCAAAGAGTGGTGGGTGCCTCAAGGATCTCACTACTTGATGGATTCTCAGGCTTTAATCAAATCTTAGTACACCCTGATGATCAAGACAAAACTGCATTTACAACCCCATGGGGTACTTTCAAATATGTAAAAATGCCTTTTGGATTGAAAAATGCAGGGGCAACATTTCAAAGAGCAATGGATATTGCTTTTGCCAAGGAGATTCATGACTTTCTTGTCATTTACTTAGATGACCTTACACCTTTCTCAAAATCAGACCAAGAACATTTGAAACATTTGAGACAGATCTTCCTAACATGTAGGAAATATGGAATCTCCTTGAATCCCAAGAAATCCTTATTTGGTTTGGAGGAAGGTAAGCTATTGGGACATATCATTTCAAAAGATGGCATTAGAATTGACCCAGATAGGATACAAGCTATCCTACAAATGCCCCACCCAAGAAATATAAAGGAATTACAAGCCTTTTTGGGTAAAATCAACTTCCTGAGGAGATTTATCCCAAATCTGGCTGAATTGAGCAGATTACTGAATAACATGCTAAAGAAGGATTCAAAAGTGAAATGGACTGTTGAAGCAAATCAAGCCTTTGAAGGTATAAAATTGGCCCTTACCCAAACCCCAGTCCTAACCAATCCTCAATTTGACAGGGAATTTATCATATTTTCTTTTGCTTCTCAACACACAATTGTTGCTGTTTTGTTACAGAAAGATGACCAGGGAAATGAAAAGCCCATTGCTTTCTTTAGCAGAGCTCTTAGAGATGCTCCCTTGAAATACCAAATCATGGAGAAACAAGCTTATGCTTTGATCAAGGCCATCAAAGACTTTAGGATTTACATCCTCTACTCACATGTTATAGCTTATGTACCAAGTCCTATTGTCAAAGATATTCTCACCCAAGAAAATTTAGAGGGCAGAAGAGGAAAGTGGATTGCCAACATTTTGGAATTTGATATTGAGATAAAACCTACAAAACTGATAAAAGGGCAAGGTTTGGCCAAACTAATGACAGAGGCAAACTTCCAAGCCTTAGACATCAACCAGCTGGACACTGAACCGGAGCTGGCGACTCCAAAGATCAATGTAGCCTTTGAAAAATCCCCTTGGTACTCTAATATATGTTATGTATTACAAAACCTGTGTGCTCCCCAGGATTGTCCAGAACTAAATGTAGGTTCCTAAAAATGAAAGCTTCTAAATTCTGTGTTATGGATGGAAATTTACTTTGGAAAAACCATGAAGGGATATTGTTAAACTGCTTAATGGAGGATGAAACTAACAATATCATAAAAGAATTTCATGCAGGTGACTGTGGTGGACACTTGTACTGGAAGTCCACTGTGGATAAAATACTGAGGGCTGGTTACTACTGGCCCACCATGTTCTCTGATGTTAAAAAGTTTACCACATCATGTCATAAATGTCAAGTGTTTGAGGGAAAGAGACAGTTACTGCCACTTCCCTTAAGGCCAATTGCAACAGAGAGACCTTTTCAACAATGGGGCTTGGATTTCATTGGGGAAATTCATCCCTCATCTTCAGGCCAACATAGATGGATCTTAACGGCCACAGACTACTTCACTAAGTGGATTGAAGCTGTTCCATGCAGACAATCAAATGATTCAACAATCATTCAATTTTTGGAGAATAACATATTAGCTAGATTTGGCTGCCCTGACAAAATAATAACAGACAATGCTGCTGCTTTCAGATCCAAGAAGATGGTAAATTTCTGCCACAAGTTTCACATTACCTTGGGCCATTCTACTGCATACTATCCCCAAGGAAATGGCCTTGCAGAATCATCAAATAAAAGTCTGGTAAACATTATAAAGAAGGTGTTAGAAGAAAACAAAAAGAATTGGCATAAGAAGCTTGTCAATGCCTTATGGGCAGATAGACTAACAACCAAGAGATCAATTGGGACCAGCCCTTATGAGTTGGTTTATGGATTAGAAGCCAAATTCCCTTCATCACTAGGAGTTCCTGTTATGAAACTTCTTCAAGAAAGCCAAGCTGAACCAAATGATATGCAAAGAAGGATCAATCAAATAATATGTTTGCAGCAAACTAGAGATCAAGTGTACAGCAGAGTTCAAGTTTAAAAAGAAAAATTAAAGAAGGCCTTTGACAGAAGGACCAAGGCAGAATATTTCAACATTGGTGACAAAGTCCTCAAGTGGGATTCAAGAAGGGAAGATAAAGGAAAACATGGAAAATTTGATTCCCTTTGGAGAGGACCATTTGCTGTCCAAGTAGTACAAGGAAACAATACTTATTTCCTTAAAAGTCTTAATGAAACTGATTTGGATGAAGGTCCTGTGAATGGCAGGATGCTGAAGCACTATTTTGACTACTACCCATAAGTGCAGCCTCAGTTTCCATTGTACATATTCAAGTGTATATATTACTTTCTGTCAAAAGGTAAAAATGCAGTTTCTTAAGTTTTGTTAACTATCAGCAAAAGGCAAATAGGATCAGAGATCTACCAAGATGGGAAGAGCACAATTTGGCATTTTAAAGCAGCATACTGCAAGTATTGGTGAAAGCAGTCAAAGGCCAAGGCATTCTGACCTGCTATTCTTGGTCTTTCTAATGAAAAACCATCCCCATGTGGAGCCACTGTTAGATACCTATACCAATAGGTTTCATATTTCATGATTGGCAAGGAAAGGTCCAAATATGCTCTGCTTTGATGATGCAAAGATCCCATATTTCCATGAGGAGACAAGGTTTGTATATAGCTTGATGTGGACTCAATTTTGATGGATGGTCCAACAGCCTATTCTGGATCATGCCATGTTTTAAATTTTCAGTTGTAGAATAGAGAAAGAAGTCTGTCCAAACTGTTTAATCTTGGCAGACAAGTAGTTTAGGTAGAGAAGTAAGGCTCCCAACTGCTTAATCTGGGACCTTGGAAGTAATAAGGGTAGCATTAGATAGAAAATCATAAGGAAAAAGCCAGAGAAAAGAAAAGGCAAATAAGGGTCTGCAAGTCTAAGTGCACCCTCCAAGAAGAAACAAAAAATGCTAGGCAAATAGATGGGTAGGTAGATGGGGTTGCAGAAGTGTCATTACGTAAAATTGAAGGTGCACTAACCTATTTCACAAAGCAAAATCAATGGATTGAGAAGGTCTTCTTCTCCATCAGGTTGCAGCAAAACAAAGAAGCATGTCTAACTTCCCAATTTTCCCCTTTCCCATTCATTACTAATATCCCCTCATCAGTTGAGATTCATGAAAGAATTGGTGGTTTTATGATGGTTATTAGTCCTTTAAAAGCCACATTTCTTGTCTAAAAATCTTTTCATTTTGATCTACTCCCTAAGCTAAGTTATTTTCAAATAAACTTAGTAATATCACCCCTCATCCACTCTTCCATCCACATTAATTCCTAACTTCTATTATATAATTCCCCTATGTTACCCTTTCCCTACTATTATAACACCATGGTGTATAAACCTCCAAACATTGTATAAATATCCCTCCCCTTGGCATTATAGCCGTATGTTCTCTGTCAGGGATCAAACTGACATCTGGTCAGCTTGAGAAACCTAAGCCTTAACCCCTTTCCCCCTTCTGAATCCATTTGACCCATTAAACCTTCATTTGCTAAGAAAAACTTATGAAAAACCCCTTTGTGCCCATAACCCGCTTCATTTGCAAAAAGCGCACAAAAAACCCACTTTGCCATTTTATCCAAAGTATCGACGCGGTAATATTTTTATTGCTATTTTACATTGAAAAACCATATAAACCCGCTGAAACCCAAAGTCCCGCTGGGCACGCTGTTCAAAAGAAAATACTATTTTATTACCTCCCCGCTGCCGTATCATCCGCACTGTTCGGCGACCCGTCAACCGTTCGATCGAGTGCCTTTGATCGGACGGCCATTATGCATATCGGGTTGGGCCCGACGTCCGAAGATTAGCACCCGAGAAACTGTCAGAGGGTGACGTTAGGCCTTTGCCATGCGTCGCCCTCACAATTTCTCGGGTCGCCCTCTGACAAAACCTTGACCGTATCTAAGGCGGTCCGAGAAAAACCATTACCGCTTATCATTCACCACCGGTTCTGTTATGCCCGCGTTATCACCACGTCAGACCCACGTCAGTGCCACCCCGCCGTCGTGTCAGCCCTCTTGTCCACCCCTGCGCTGATATGTCTGCCACCTCATTATCCCCGTGGACCAATCACAGCTTGCCACATCACCCGGTGACGTCATGCTGACGTCATCCGACCTTGACCCCACCTAATGACGTCATCCCAAAAACGCGCCAATATGCCAAAAATCCATATTTTAGCCAAAAATGCGTGTTTTTTCCCACTTTTGCCAAAGCAACTATTGATTTTCCTGCATGCATTTTACGACCAAAGCAGCGCCAACCTGCACAACTCAACTCTGAAACCATGGGCGCCTCCGTCATACCTGCATTTGCAACTGTTATCGACAATTCGCAAGGTATTTCTCAAAATTGTTCCCTGCACCTAGTTTTATCCATATTTCTGCAAGAAAACTGTCTAAGAGAGTGTAAAACACCGAAATCACCATTAAGCATCCAGTGACCTGCACTCATTTCTAACTAGCAAGGCAACAGACCTTCTGCCAAGCCTGTATTTGACCAAATTGACCTGAATTCACAGGTAGTTCGCGCAGTCGTGAACTAGAAACCTCCATTACATAAATTCACCATCAGAAACACTCTAGTCACTCCTACTATTGTTTTTATCAGTCCTATAAACGGTATTTCAATTGCTGTTTGCTCAATTCGCCCTTTGTTCCCTGCAATTCACAGTTACATTGTAAAGAGACTCCTCTGCGTTCTTCTGCTCACTCAAAACAGTTTACATACAATTCAGAAGCCTTACTAGCCATGGAAACACCAATAGCCTTGAATATCCAGCCTCTGAATGCCCCTCAAAGGGAGTTAGAATGGAAAGCCCTGGGAGATGTAGATTATCAGATGATAGACTGGTTCCCAATGGGTTCTAAGTTCAATATCCACATGCTAAATGAATTGAAAGCCCAACACCTTGGTGGAGCTGATATTTTAGGGATTTGGGACTCAAATTTGCCCATTTACAACCTCCCTCAAGTCAATGCCCTTCCAGACTTAATCCACAAGTGCCAGGAATGCTATGATCCATGCCAAAGAGCTGTCCTCAGTCCTACAGGCTCAATCTTGTTCCATATCACCCCAGAAGCCATAAATGAGATGCTGCATTTCCACTCTGCAAGGCCATTGACCCCTCTCTCCATGCTGGACTTAGTAAAGAAGGGGAGTAATTTGTCAAGTGCCCAGATCATCAAAATTAATCAATTATTCATACAGCCAAGCTCTGAAACTATGAGGACTCCTCCTATTGGATATCACTACCTGAATGACTTGGGCAGAATGCTGGTGGATTTGATCAGCTACGTCCTGGGGTACAAGGGAATTGAGGATGTTGATGACACTATAATGGCAATGCTGTCCATATTTTCTCCTGGAAAACCTCCAGCTGTGCACTATGACTATGCCACCTATATTGCAGAAAAGATCCATGAACAGCTAATGAATCTACAGAGGGAGAGGGTGTTCAGATACACCTCATACATCTACCACCTGTTCTTGTTTTATCAACCAGACAGTTTCTCCATTCCCCTCAAGAAACTTAATGCCCAGGGAAATCCAAGGTCAGTTGTGTTTTGGACTTCAGTTTTCCATAATATTACTCAATCACCATACACATACTGTGAATTTATAGACCTGTTCATTCACCCAGCTATGACATTGTTGTATGGTGTCCCTCCTCCAAGGTTAACCGATGAGATGCAGAGAGTTCTCCATCTCTCCAAATCCTACAGCATTGGTGATTGGTATTTTTACCAACACCACACAGTAATCAGAATATATGGCTGTGAATTGGACCCTTACAGGCTGCCAAGGTATGTCCCTATGAGACTTTTTGCCCTAGAATACTTCAGGCAGTTTGGAAATGCAGACTACTTCCATTTCCAAAATAGGAATAAGAAGGTGCAGCTGAAGGTAAGGAACCAGCTAGGCCCTTTTCTATACAATAAAAGAGAGGAGGGATGGAAGGAGGCAGATATGATCTTAGAGGGCTTCAAATTGCAAACCAGTTTCAAATGGATACCTTATGACCCTAATCATTTTATCTCCCTCAGAAGGATAAAATACAAATTGGGTAACTATTCACATGTTAGGGTGCCTCATGTTGAACAGTATGAAAATTCTTTCAGCTGGAAAGAGGGCACTCTAGAAGAGCCAACTACTAGAGAGCAGATGCTAGAGAGAGAGAGGCTAGGAATTTGCAAAAAGAGGCTCACTTGGAAACTTGTGGACAAGTTTCCTTATCATATCAAAGGCAACTTGGAGCATCTGCCTCTTCTTCAATAACCCATCAGCAAGCTGCCATGGACACTCAACAGACTACCAGCAAAGGCAAAGAAAAGCAGGTGGAACAAGAGCAACCACCTCCCATGACTGAAGAGCAAACAGAAAAAGAGGTGGAACAGCAGGAAGTACATCAACAGCAGCAGCAGCAACAACAAGAAGAACAAAGACAGGAGCAGCCTGTACAGCAAGAGCAGACAGTGGAAGCCCCAAAATCCACTGAGCAACAGCCACAACAAACTGTGCCTCCAAGGCAAGAAACATCAGCTGAAGCATCAATCCTCCAAACTCCACAAAAGGAGGATACTAGCAGGAAAAGAGACAGAGAAACTCCCTTGACCACCTCAATAAGTCATGGTGAGAAAAGACAGAGAATGAATCCTTTCTCTGAGGAGGAAATGCCAATGGGACAGTCTTTGGGCATGGGCCCACCTAGCAGGGAAGCATCCGCAAGTTCCTTCCAACAGGAACAGGACAGAACAGTGGGAGGAGAAGTCAGCTCCTCAAGCCAGCAGAGAGAAGGTGAACTGAGCATCAAACAGCAGTTCATAGACATAAAGAGGAGGAATGAGCCAATAAAGATACAACTATACAATCATCTGTTGAAAATAGCTCCCACTAACCAGCAAAGACTGATGTCTGCGTATGATGTTAGTGAAGGCAAAATGATCATGAGTCATTTTTTGCCAGCTGTAGCACAGCCCCAATCTCCTGCAGATTATATAAGGACCAATATTGAGGTCCTTGCCAAGGACATCCACCCTATGGACAAAATTGAATTACACAAACAAACAGGTGAGATGGTGTATGCCTCCTTGGCAGACAAAACATTGGATAATTATAGGCTAGAGAATAGCCTTCATAATACAGCTGCCCAACTTGAGTTGGAAAGGGCATCCTCTCAAGCTAAGGACAACAGAATTAGGTCCTTAGAAGATATAATCATAGAAATTGGGCATGATCCCAAGGATATCAAGGGCATACAAGAGATATTGAAGTTGAGGGATGCAGACATGGAAGCTTTGAGTAGAAAGATCAAAATTCCAGCCACAATTCACCCTCAAACAGATGAAATTGTCTAGCAGAGGCATGATCAAGATGCCACAGCTTTGCTGGTGTCTCTATATAAGCATCTAATCCAGACTCAAGAAAAGCTGGGAGAATCAGAGGCTGCACAGGCAGCATTACAGGCAGCTTTGAAGCAAAAAGAAGAAGGTCAGACCTCCCAGCCTCCTCCTGAAATAATAAACCTTGAGGAAACTGCTCCAACTACTGTTCCTCCTCCTCAACAAACAGGACAGACAGCACCATCCACCTCAGCACCACCACCACCAACAACAGAGCAGGCCCCAAGCCTAGACATGCAAAAGCTGAGAAATGAGATCCAGGCCTTGGAAGCACAAATGACAGAATTAAACGAGGCCAGGGAGAAACTAGCCAAGGTAAATGAAAGATATGACAAATCCAAGCAGACCGTGGCAGAAAAGGGCAGGGAAATAAAAGCCCTCAAAGATAGGATAAAGGAGCTAGAAAAGGAGCTCCAACTGGATAAAGTGGTGGCCGAGATCAAGATAGTGCTATGGGCCAATATTGGCCAGTCTATTACTGACCAATGGCAGTATATTGACACAATCCATGAGCAGTTGGAGCTCATTGGAAAAGCACAGAAGGAAATTCAGAGATCAAGGGCAGCTCTAGGCAATATGCCTGAAATTGCCACTAGGATGATCAATGTGCTCAATAACAGAACAAGTTCTCATTTAGCAACCATGGGAATTCCTAATAGGACTGAGACTATTATGTTGGTAAAAAGGGTCCTTACACTAAGAAACTTAGTGCAGACATTGGAGAGAAGGACCCAAGACATGCAGACCGAAGTGAACAGATTTATGGACAAATTTGTGGTATTACAGAATAGAGGTCTCCCTGGCTTACTGAACAGTGCAGGAAAACTGCTTACCCATGAGTAGTATGCCAAGAGAGTCAATACATTTTCCACAAGTCAGATCACTGAAAGGCCCAGCACCTCAGAGGAAACAGGGCCAGCTACAGGACAAAGTCTCTACAACAGAGTAGAGAATTTATTCTTTATAATGAATGAAATAAATCACCTATTTGAAGTGCCTCCTAACTTCTATAAATACACAGAGGCAGATGAGACTATGGATGCAATTCTTAGGCATCAACTACCCACACAGGAATGGTGGACAAAGGGAATACAGATGATCCTATAGACCAGGAAGCCATTCTTCAAGTTTTTTCATCAAAAAATTACAAATCAGCATGCACAGGAAAACTTAGTAAAATCAGCATGCATAAAAGGTAAAAGCTGAGCCAACTCAGCAGAACTTTCGGCCAGCAGGTCAAGATGGACAGCTGCAGGTGACAGGGCCGAAAAGTTACAGCAGAGCAGCCACATCAGCGCATTTTCCAGCATTTAAAGCAGATCATTCCAACCGACTCAGTGGCCTCCAAAGGCCAAAATATCTTCTGACTGATATAAATGAACATTTATGATGTATTAAAGACAGCAATAACTTTTTATCTCCTGTTATGTACAAAGTTGGTGAAATATTTATTTCTCAGATGACTCAACGCCATAGATATTTTGTATTACCGTTTGTATATATTTGCCCCTCGCATAAGCTTGCAGGGGTTGTTGTTGATTTCTCTTGAAGAAGTTCCTATGCTGTAATCTTTGCAGAGTTTAATAACAGAAGTAATGGAATTTCTGAAGTTCTGAGTTGTTTGAACGCGTTCATAGTGTTTGTTGAAATTGGCAGGATCCCTGTGCATCTCATATACAATAAGTTTTCTGTAACTCTCTTCGTTTTGTGTTTCAGTCTTTTGCAATCCATAAATGTTTCTAAGTTTCTAAATATTTAGCAGCAAAGAAAAAGAATAGCTTTCAGGATTTATTCATGGAATACCCTGAGCTCAATCTATGTTGTTAATGAATGTTTTCCTCAGTTATAATCTTGATAAGTGTAATTCTTAATTGCTACACTTTCAGAATATATCTTTCACAGTGACCCTTGTTTCAGGAATTCAAGTTTGCTCCTGAGCAATATATTTCACTTTCACAGCATTAGCTTAATGGAGAATTCTTAATTGCTTTCCATTGGCTAGACATGCATCATCATACATCATCACTCAAGCTTTAAATTTTGTTTGTTGAGATACCCAATAGGCCCTGCAGTCTGAACATTCCCACTGAAGCATTTCAAGCATCTCAAAGCTCTAGACTCCATTGCCCAATGAAATACAACTGTCCAAATATTACATCTTAGGTATTGAAAGACATCCTTCAACCAAAACATAAACAAAAACCCAAGCATAGTAGCTAGCCTAAAATACTATCATAACAGAGACAAATCATAAAGAGAGAGCCCTCTCTGATTACAGTTTGGCTAGAAACTGTAATCCAAAGATTGGTTAGTGGTTACCCCGGCCGTATTCCCTTGGGAGTCATAGGGAACAACCTGGGTGATAACACTTCCTTTATGATTTTTTGAGCTTAATGATGAACCTCTTGTCTTTTTGTGTAGGGATAGCTATCATTGGATTCGGCAAAGGAGACCAGGGCTGCGCCTGAAGAATTCAACAACTGAAAACTTTTGAAAACTATTACAAAGGACAAAATGTTGACTTTTCTTCAAAACAGAGTTTTGAAGAACAGTCATAATCCATCCATATGATGATGAAATTCATGAAATAAAAAGCATGTGTAGAACCTCCCTTTGGCCTGCTGGCATTTGGACACTTTAACGACTCAATTTGTGAAACCCTAGACCTATGATTAACATGACTCTTTGCCCATTAAAAGATCAAACATTGATTGTCATGGACTTTAATAAACATTGCTGAAAAGACCTAATCCAACAGGTACAAGACATGAGGGGAATGAATGACAAAGCCCTTCCGTTAGATTTATGGCATGCTCCTAGTGGAATGCAACTGAGTGAATCGAGCAAGACACCTAAAAATGAAATGCAAAAAGAGTTTTGATCTCTGGTGGAGGGATGACCAGACCGACTCTAACATTGGCTCCAATGGGGATGGTAGTTCCTTGGAGGTGCGAAGAATGGCAGATCTCTGGAAGAGCTAGACAGTGCCTTCGTCCATTGGGCCATGGAGTCCATTATTTTGAAAAATCGACACAAGACTATTAACTGATTTATTGATTGAAAATCTAACTAAATTTTGAAACTGAAATGACTGAAAAACTTGACTTTAACAAACTAACTCAAAGTGACTAAGACCTGAACTTAAAACTTCAAGCTTGAGGGCAGTACATGACCACCCATGTTTCTTACAAGACAATATATGATCAAACTATATCAAAATTCCAATGTAACCAATCAAGCATATGCCTTCTTGATTGATTCTCCTGATCAGATTTCCTGGTCAACAGTAGATACTTGTCACTGGGCATCCAAAATGCTAATTGACCATGATCTCCTTCATCATTGAACACTGTAATAATCACCTTCACTGTTGCCTGCAACAGATTTTCCATTGGATCATGAAAAACATGAAGATTTACCTCGTGCTGGAGAAACAAGGTATATTTTTCTCTTGATTCTAATCTTCCTTCATCATGTACCTTAGTCAAATATGTTCCTAGTCCTCAAAAAATTCTGAACAAGTAGATGAGCAGATCTCCTCTTGAAAGAACATTTCAAAACATGAGACATATGAAGAAGAATCTGAAAGGGAATCCTGAATGTTCTGCTCTTCTGTAGTCTGAACATATTGCAGGTCATCCTCATATGATATGACAGCCAAATTCTCATTACATTCATCAATCATGAGAAAAGAAATTTCAGATGTTTTGTGAAACCCGACACTATCACTTCTATCATCTACCAATGATTCATCCAAGGAAACTTTTTCACTTACTTGAACATAGATCTCATCTTGTTGTTCACTTAATGACTGGACTACCTCCTCATGAAGGCTTTGTTCAATAACTCTGTATTCTTCATTCCAGATGATCTCAATAGGAGAGCTCTCCTTTACGGGATTTAGAACAAGGTTGTCTTGATCATCATGATTTGAATCTAGCTCTGAACTAGCCGATTTGACTTTATCACATTCTTCCCTGCATGCTGTCATCTTCTATAGACAGATCTGAAACGACACTCTCTCTTTCCTCACTTTCAGCCATATGGAACTCTTCAACCTGCTGATCTATAAAGCTGCTTACAGGACTGCCATCCTTTTCAAAAGAGGAAGAAGTTTCACCATCACCTTCTTGACCATGTGCACACTGCAGATCTGCGTTAACTTGAGCTGGAACATGACCGTTCAAGAGTTGATCTATCTCATCTTCAGACAAAGGAGATAATACTTTTTGTTTTCTTTTGCTCAAACAATGATTGTCTTCATTAATTTCAAGTGAAGGAGTATACAAATTTTCCTCATACTGTTGATCCATTTCATGTAATTCCTGTTGACTATCAAGATTCAAAATTCCTTCAACTTCCACCGTACTAAGATCTTGATCCTACTGCAAAGTTTCCTCTACGAGTTCTATGTGCTGCTGAAACGAATTTTCATACAAGGCTTCCATGATCTCTTCATCCATGAAATTATCATCTTCATAATATTTCTCAAGGCTTTCAATAAAACCATAAGCATGCTTGCAATAGTCTTGAACTAAATTTAATGATGGATAAGATTCTTTATACCTTTCAAAGAATATTGCATGAAAATCTTTTAAACAATAAATAGAAGTAGGTGGCAAACTTTCATACTAAGATCGGGCTTCGTCTTCCAGAGTAGCCATAAACATTTTCATCAAACAGTCTTCAGGAAAATTGATCTTTAAGTTATGCACATGAATGTGAAATTTCACCAGATGAAGAGCAACGTCATTACCTTTCACATTTCTGAACATAGGAAAATTCTTTGATCAATCTACCTTGGGCATTTTATTTGGAAAACCTAGGATGTGATCTCGACTCATGGGAGCGTATCTTCTTGCAACCCAATCCATCTTGAAAACCTTAAAGCTACTGATCTTCCTCCAGTGGAGTCACCATGAAGCATTGATTTCTGGATTTTTCAGTGAATGGAGTCCCCAGGTGAATGATTTCAGCCTTCTGATGTCTGATCATTGTTCACCATCAACAATCAGTTCTAACTTTGATACATATATAGGGGAATTTACAAGTTAGATGTCACGTTTACAAGCTAGACCGGAGATTGACTGAACCAGCGTTTATCTACTTGCGTTAATGCATAGAAAAAGCGTTTTGAAGGCTACCTGGCATAACTTCAGGCTCCGTCTGTAGCTTATAAAACAAATGACATCAACAAGCAAACCATTTTCTTCCCAGTATGGTCGCCACTATGTTAGAGCCTACATTTGTCTCAGGTTGAAAAGACAAGGTTCTAGGTCCACATCAAACCACGCTCAGCCTCGTAGTTAGCCCTACGAGGACAGGAGAGGGCTCTCTCCGGGTCAATCTCGGCAAACGACAAGCGATGGGGCTCAAGATGACTGAGATAAAAGCTAATTTTAGGCTAGGTATGACGTACAAGGGTTTGATTTGAGTTTTTGGGGGATTTTTTGGAAAAAAGGGACAGGCAAATTTGGGTCCGGGGATGAGGCACAGTTTCTGCAGAGTTCTGATTAGGGCAAGGAAGGCAATCATTTTGATGCTTTAAAGTGAGTGAATGGATAGATTAGATTGGTGAGGATCTAAGGAGAGCAAGAGAGTCTCAATAATTCTTCTTAAACTAATGAAAACATGGAAATTTAAACAAATTCAAAGGCAGAGCATAGCAGTTAATGGATTCTACCTTAATCACTCATTTGTTCAAATTCAGAAGAAAAGATAGGAAAATGATACACATAAAAATAATGAACTTACAATTACTTAGAGAAGAACACCATCAAAATATAAAGCCACATGGATCCCAAACAGTGTTGCAAAACCCTGGTCTTTCCTTAGCCAAAAATGCAGAGATAGAATGTACAATGATATGCCAAAGCAATCCCTTGTGTCCAACCCATTCCCTTGCCTCTAGGGGTCGAGCTCATCATTCTAGGAGCTGTTTCAACCAATTCTAAACAAAGCACTAAAATCTAGGCAATCAAAACAACTTGCCTCTATAAGGTAGGAAACTGATTCATTCATTAAATTTTCACTTTTTAGTGAATGAATCCTATAGATCAAGTAAATAAGTGCCAAAATTACATAATTTTTATCCAATTACATCAATATAGATCAAAAATTACATCAAAAATCAAAACTAGTCAAACTGGCCAAATTTCTGAGCTGGAAGGTGAAAAAATGAGCAAAAATCCTCTATGCGCCGCACCAAATCCTCTATGTATTGTGCCACTTTGAGGCTGAGTTTGAGGCACTTCCTGAAGTCCCAATTGAGCCCAAGATAGCTTATTGGAAATCCCTACCTGTCTACATTCCAACCCAAGTGTAATTTTTTAATTTGGATGTCATTTGCCCCTCCAAAACTGCAATCTCCCAGGACTGCTTCCTGTGTGTCAAAATAGGGGCAGAGAGGTCATTTTGTGAGTGTTTTTGACCTCCTGAGGACTCAAAACTTGCCCAAATTTCTTGGCCATGCACCAAAAACCATGATTTTTCATTGAAAATCCAAAAAAATAAAATTTTTTCAATTTGGAGCCCTCTAGCAAAAGCGAGAGCCACGTGGCGTGGCGCATAGGGAGGAAAACCCTGTGTTAAAAATTTCTGTGCGTAGCACCGTTTTGCAGACCCGTTTTTAGGACCTTCCTAGTGTCAAAATTGGGCGCGGGATAGCTTGTTGGAAAGGAATTTGAGTCTAATTTCCAACTCAACTTGAATTTGTCAATTTGGAGTTTATTTTCCCTATCAAAAGGCAACTCTCGCAAGACTGGTCAAAATGTGCCAAATGAGGTTGCCTCAGGGCAGAGTGTTGTTGCAGTAAACATTTGAAGGGCTTCCTAAACTCCAAATTGAGCTCATGATAGCTCATTGGAAATATATTTGTGTCTAGATATCATTTGACTCATCAATAAAGTCATTTGGCCAACCAAGCTAGGATAAAACTTGATTTTCCCAAGGTCACTTCAGAGGTGCATTCAATTCTCTTGAGGCAAAGGTATTTTTGACATTTCTCTAAAACCATGACACCTGTGTAAAAAATGAAAGAGGCTTTTCTTCTTGGGTCATTGAAGGACAAAAAACTCTCTCACCATTTCCAAATTCATCCTTTCTAGCTCAAAAACACAATTTGAAGAAAAACCATCCCTTTTGTGTGATGTATGGCTTGCTTCTTGGAATGACTTCTCGACAAATGATGGAGATCTGATGTTAGATGATATGAAATGACCTCATACCTTTTGATATCCCTTACACCTCCTCTACTCAGATATCGCTGATCCCATAGCCAACCCTAGCTCAGTGGGAGAGGAAATTAGGGTTTGGGGATTTATGGTTAGGATTCTGGGGTTTTACATTGTGAAATTTTGTGAAAGGGAATTTGGGATATGGGATGGGGTTTTAGTAATTTTAGGGGGGTAGGGAACAATGAAATTAGGGAAAAAGGGAATAAGGGAGACAAGAGAATGATGGAAAGAGAAAACTTGGTGGAAAATAGTTGATAAAGCCCTAGGCAGCCATTTTTATATGAGAACTTTGACATGGTAGGGTTTAGACCAACACCATTGATCAATCACCATATCATAGGACAAATTTGAATGAAATGCAATGATTGAGGCTCTACCTGGAAAATCCGTGTGAATTATTGGCAATTTGGAGGAATTTTGAGCAGTTTCGGGCCTTTAAGTGTATGCGCCGCACATGACACCCAATGCGTCGCGCCTCCCCAGTGCGTCACGCCAGTGTTGTTTTACACTGCAAAATGTGGCCCAATGCGCTGCGCCTAGTGGGTGCGCCGCGCCTCCTGCCCAGTGTGCCGCGCCGCTGAATTGGAGCAATTTTCACCCAATAACCTCACTTGCTTACCAAAATTGCTCTATGTTGCTTCTCCACGTTTCCACTTTATCTCTTTGATGTATTTAGTATGCAAATGAAATCTTGGAACACAAAAATCATATATATGCCAAGGAGTTAACTCTTGATTTCAAAAACCAATTTTTCATGTTGCAAACTTTAACACTTCACTCTGAAACTCTGTTTTTTGCTTCCTTTATGATTTTTTGAGCTGAATGATTAACCTCTTGTCTTTTTGTGCAGGGATAGCTATCATTGGATTCGGCAAAGGAGACCAGGGCTGCGCCTGAAGAATTCAACAACTAAAAACTTTTGAAAATTATTACAAAGGACAAAATGTTGATTTTTCTTCAAAACAGAGTTTTGAAGAACAGTCATAATCCATCCATATGATGATGAAATTCGCGAAATAAAAAACATGTGTAGAACCTCCCTCTGGCCTGCTGGCATTTGGACACTTTAACGACTCAATTTGTGAAGCCCTAGACCTATTATTGACATGACTTTTTTCCCATTAAAAGATCAAACATTGACTGTCATGGACTTTAATAAAAATTGATGAAAAGACCTAATCCAGCAGGTACAAGACATGAGGGGAATGAATGACAAAGCCCTTCCGTTAGATTTATGGCATGCTCCTAGCAGAATGAAACTGAGTGAATCGAGCGAGACACCTAAAAATGAAATGCAAAAAGAGTTTTGATCTCTGACGGAGGGATGACCAAACCAACTCTAACAGGTTTGAGGGAAAGCAGTGGGACAGACTCAGGGAAAAGGGTCTGATATGATTCAGTCAATTATTTGCTTTGTTTGATGATGGTTACAATGTGTGATGATGTGTGGAAATGTGTTGGTACTCATAAGATGTTGTTTAGAAGTGCTTTTCATCCTAACTTGATGATGATGATGCCTTGATACCTCTTACTGATATATGCATGATGAGATCTGACAGTGAACAGATGGCACAGGTTCAGGGGGAGTGCATGCTTCGAATAATGCATTGTTGGCAATATGGTTAGAAGTCTTTGGTGATGATGCTTATGATACATCTTGCCACTTATTGTTGGTTGGCCAAGAGAATGGTATTGCAGGTTATAGGTCTAGATGATGGTGATAGATGATTATGATGTAGATCATATACGGCGTATGATAGTTGCTGATGACTATCATGGTCTTGTTTAGGTCGCTGGTCTTTGTTAAAAATGTCATGTATTTCTTTTAAAGACCCATGAGTCGTATGATGTAATTTGTAACCCCACTTTGCATGGGAAGGATGATGTAATAATGTCTATTTTAGTCATTTATAAACATTTGGTATATCCCCACTTGGTTGGGTGGATGAGTCAAAATGGTGTATCCCCACTTGGTTCGGAGATTGATGTATGTATGAGTCATTGGAAGGTCATACTCACTTAGTTGAGATGTAGAATCATGTTATCTTTTCTCAGGGGAAGCATGGACGGATTGGTACATCTTGGCATCTACAAAGGGGGAGCTCAATCAGGGATTTCAACATGTACTTAGGGGAGTATGGACAATAGAATTTATATCAAGGGAGAGAATATTTTGATCCGCCCTTTGCCCTTGATGTCAAAGGGGGAGAGTGACTTGGTGTGGTGGTTGCCATCAAGTCCAAAGGAGGAGATTGTTGGCATTATGATACAGGTATGACACAAGTGTTGTCCTTGATGGCAACTCACTCAGATGATAGATCTTAGTTCAAACTCTCAGAATGAAGGAAACAGAGATATACACAGGTTCCCTTTAACCGAGGTGCATATACACACGAGTTAGACGACCAAAAGACGTGTATGCATATACGCGCACTTTCATGCAAAGAAAGGCGCGTACATGTTGGTCCGTGGTATTTGGTCCATGGTATTTGTTCCATGGTATTTGGTCCATGGTATTTTGGTATTGGTCCATGGTATTTGGTCCGAAGTGTTGACCCCAGGTATTGGGTCCAAGGTATTGGTTCTACATGGCTTTGGACCATGGTATTGAGAGAGGCCTAAACCTATATAAGGAGATGAAGATCATTAGGCCAATGTGCAAGTATTCAAGTAATGAATATCTGGTGAAGTGTGAGATCAAGTATGTTGGTTATGGGTTTGTGATGCCTTGCTTGATCTGAACCAAGGATGCACCTATGCAGTTGATGATGGATGATGGATCGGAATCATAAGGCTTGGAATGTATTATCATTATGTGGTTTGATCATGGATAGACTAGATCTGAATTATTGATGCATGTTTTATTGTATAAATGTTATGATCTAGGTATGACTAATGTCTAGTATAGCTGCAAAGTTCTGAGTTAATATTTGCATATGTGTACGTGGGTTTGCTTTGGTAAAAACGTGTATACACGTAGGTTCGGCTCATCATAGTCGCATATACTGTTTGAAGAATGATATTTGAAGTTGCAGATTGGATCTGGTTGTTGTTGTAGAGTTCTGGGTTCTGCTCTTTGTTCTGGTGACTGTGTTTTGATGACAGGGTTTCAGTGATTCATTTGTTGGGTGATTCAGAGTTGATGGTTGTATTGTAGTGGTGATTGTTTTGTATTTATGGATCCAGCATGAAAATTTATGAAATGTGGTCCCTAGAGGAAGTGAGAAGGTCATAGCCTTCAGTAGGCTGGCGCCTACGTACTGGTAAACATATCAGCCAGTACAAGAGCCAGGGGGTTGGAGCTCCCTTCCAGTAGTAGCTGGAAAATGAGTGAAGGTTGGAGCTTTCAGTAGGCCAGCGCCTACGTACTAGTAAACAGATTGGCTAGTACAAGAGCTAAGGGGTTATAACTCCCTTCTAGTGGTAGCTGGAGAACGAGAGAAGGCTGTAGTCTTCTGCAGGTGGGTACCTGCATACTGGTATGAGTCTCCACCAGTACAAGATTGTAAACAAGTTTTTCTTATCCTAAGGAAAAAAAAAGTAGGTGGTTTTTTGTCTCGCATTAGGTTTCCACCTTATATCATGGCGTTCATATGTGCTTCTTATGTGTGATGATCTGTTCTGTTTATTGCACCTGTTTACTATTTATATGATTAATGAAGTTCTGATGCACTGATTAAAGATCAACATATAATGGATTAATTGAATCATAAGTTTACTGGATATACACTAGTTGCATTAAACACAACTGCGTGTACACCCGGGTTCCCTTAATTGAAGTAGCGTATATAAATCTAAGTATGGAAATGAAAAAGTTAGTGATTTGCTAATACTGATTCACCCCCCCTCTTAGTATTATTTCCAACACCATTATGGATCGGGTTATATGAGATACAGAACCTCAAGAATGTAGATGTCGAAACAGAGGAGATCAAGAAATATCCTTTCAACCTCCGAAGCTTCAATTCGTATGACCCGCTTTGTATTGTGAAAGATTACTGCACCTGAGTACAATTTCAGTGGATCCAATGGGCATGTCATTGGGTGGAGGAAGATCCGTGGAGATATTGATATATCTTCTCCAGGCCCAATGAACTGGTTGGCATCACTGTGGAATGGTTAGCGAAGCAGCGTGAAGCAACATCTAGCAGAGCACCACCACTAGCAGTGGAGGTAAACATATCGGTGTGCGACAAAGGTAAGTGGAATATTGTTAATGGTGCAAAGGCAGAACAAAGCTGCAAGTTCAGAGCAGACCCACTTTTGTAGAAACCAACTTTGGAAATAGAGGCGAAGAGGCAACATTGCGACAGGAAGAACGTGCAAAGGCAGAGAGAAAAACAGAGGATAGAGGAAATAATGAAGGATTTGCATGAGTTTAAGGAGAAACTCCAGAAGGAACAGGAGCTATGTAGACAAGAGAAGGAAGCACAAAAAGAACAAGTATAGTAGGGGTAGCAACATGTACACACAGATGAAACTATTCTCGTATAGGTTGTAGACTCTTCCAAACAACTGGCACCAAGCAGACACGATGAGCAGTTGCAGGGGAAAGACTTCATTCAAGAGATTGAACAAGCACTTGAGTAGATGGATACGGATATGGAGCAAGACATCAACCTCATGCCTTACCACCAAGAGGTCAACCCACTAGCTTCACTGGAACTAGAAGCAAAGCAAGTCCCAAGCGACCAAGGAGATACTGATATCCTTGGAGACAATCTGGAAGGAGAAATGCACAACATATCATTCAAAGAGTCGCGACATAGAGTTTTGCAATCACGCAGAGTGTCTAATCTGGAAGACAACAAATATACTACACAATTTGAAGAATGAGTGATCATGTCTGACGTTCACAAGCATCCAGTAGCAATGGTCAATGCTACTAGCTCAAGTGTTTGCTTCTTGATAGCAGAGAACCAGAAAATGACTAAGGATTCATAGATGGCCAAGTAGGGAAAAGAAGTGGTTACATCATCTACCCGAGCAGAGTTCAAGAAGGTGATACTCGATAAAGTATCATCCCTTGAGACAGTCATGTAGGCATTGTATTCCAAGTTTGGTACCATGCATAAGGTAGTTGTCCATCTCAAAGGTTGGGAGCAATGATGTGCTAGGAGAGCACATCTCTTGTCAAACGGGCATACTACTATTGACTACATGAAAACATCGACAATTAGATATAAAGGAGCCCCGTTACACTTGTCCAAGATGATGAAGCCCAAAGCGGTCGAGCTAAAGGCACATATCCAGAGTCAAATCCAGAACTATGAAGATCTCCCATAGCTCATCACTAATTTGCAGGCTTCCCATGCACAGGTATTCAGGAGTATGGATGTTGTTGTGCATGCACATGTGATCCCATCTATTGGAACACTCATCGAGGCAAAGACAAAGACACAAGTACATCTAGAGCTTGACTCGTACTTTAATGAGTTGATGTGCATAGTCACCAGTGCAGACTTGGTGATCAGTGTAGACACCATGCATTAGTATGTCGCTGGTCTGGCCACACTCAAGACAATGATGTGCATGTTATTAGATGAGTTGGATAGAGGAGCTATAACAGTGTACCCGGATGCAATAGAGGCAAGAGTTTGTTTCCAGAAAGATATCACAACAGAGTACATGGACACCATCGCAGACTACCAAGTGTGGCATCAGCTCTTCACCATCGAAGAGCTGGTCTTCCCATAGTTGTCTGAATCATAGTGATGTCTTGCATGGCTTGCTCAAGCCTATTTTGTCTCACATGGGTACATGTGGAGATTGTATGTAATGTCTTCTCAAGTGGAAGTTCAAGTGTCGATAGTTGGATGTAACTGTCATTAAGTAGATGAAGATTCATGAGGGTAGATGACTGGAACTTTGAATTCTTAATATAACAAAGCTAGCATGTTTCATGCATATGTCGTATTGTATTTCAGCTATCTTGTTTACTCTAAATGATATATGTATCTGTTTTCTTACGCATGCATGTATAGCTTTCCTATATAAGTATGTACGAATCTTCCTTAAATGTGTTGTTTGTTTAACCATCACTTTGGATTGCTAGCTTACTTGCTTTCCAGTTTTTGATGCATCTTTGCTCGTGTGTTCCCTTCTTAACTCTGTGCTTTCACAGGTTTCCAAGGGGCGCACTTGCTTCACCCTCCGTGTGTTAGAACCGTTCATGCACCTTCCTTGACTTGCTGCATATGTCACACCCTTGCTACCAACAGGGACATCTTACTTGCCTCTACACACAATTGCAGTCAAGGTGATATCATACGAACCAATGTTGGGACTCCTACACCAAACAGTCTGAGGTCTAGTTGGGACTTCTTACAGGGGAGATCCCTGACATGTTTGTGGGTCTAACAACGTCAACATTTCTGGCAATTAAAGGAGGGCCAGATGACAAGTTGTGTCCACTTATCTAGTTATGAACATTTTCAAATATATCATGGATTCCATCACACTCATCCCTCCACGATGTATTTGACATGCCGAACCTCTCAAAATCACGAGGGATTTTTTTGATCTCTTGTCTGAATTCACGTATGATGGTGAAGGTGAAGTAGCCTGGCCTAAGTAATTAGAATACTTCTATGCATTCCTTGATAATATAGACGAGTTCTATGTAGAAGATATCAGTCTGCTACTATCACACACTCTTCGCGAATCCCCACAACGGTGGTGTTGCAGTCTGCCTCCCAGCAGCGTGCACTCACTTGAGTAGTTCTGTGATCTCATTGAATCCACTTTCCATCAATTTGATCCAGAACCTCTTGACCAAAATCTGTTACAATAATGGAAGGCCCCGCATGAATCGCCTATGGAATTTTGGGAATGCTTCCGTGCGTTGTAGTTTCAAGCTCCAAAAAGTCAAATGAAATTTCCATATCTTTGGGATAGATTCAAATATTGTCTTAACAAATTAGTCAATCCCAAGAAGAAGTTCAACCCCAAACCCTGCTCAACATACTTTGGTGATGGAGCTGTGCAATCATAGATGGACAGGGTCGTTGTCACAAGTGATTGTCCACCGTCCCCTCATCAAACATCTCCACCACTGCAGAGTGATGTGGGAGAACAAGCACATACATTTGTTCAACCATCACATCCTTCCGACATCGCTCCTTCCAATTTTCGCGCAAGCTTGGCTGTGAATCCATTGGGTTATCACATGAATTTTGTACCTCAACACCCATTTTCGTACTCGGATGATCCTCCATATTGCAATTTTTTGTGTTGTTTCATTCCAGACTTTGCACTTGTTGTGAACGAGGATCAAGCTATCGACGGAGTTGGTGTTGCACAAAAAACCTGTGCTGTCATTCATGAAGAGTATAAATAGGAGCTTGAACATCAATCCTTAGTGAAGGATGACCCCCTTATGTCCGAGCCTCCTTCATTTTTTCCTGACATCTTTGGTGATTCTTCCATCCATGATTTCGCATGTGTATCTTTGTCTACGAATGCACCCATTGTTAATCATTTGCAGAACACACAGGATTCCATTCCATCATCCAACAATGGAGAGGACAAATTATTCATTGAAAATCCACTTGATTTTTTATCTACCTTTTCCAGAAACACAGAGCGTGAATTTGTCTGCTTCTCATCTACCCCTCTGTTTGATTCATTAGATCATGAGGATGCCAATGAAATCATTGATTTTTTTGATCATAGCTGTCATGATCTATTGAATCTCGTATTCTATGACGATGATGATTCTATCACAGTAGATTTTTTAAAGCCACCTGTTTATGATGATCTATCTATTTACAAAGTCAAAACCCCATAGGCTATCGAGGCACTTTAGCCCGAGCTAATGGTTATGTTAGGCCCTCACTGTCCTGAGGTCAGTTTCACTTCCGATCAAGAAATCGTTGAAACACCTGAGGCTCCTCATCACTCATCTGTATGCATTAAAGATCAATATCAAACACAGATTATGCTTCCTCCTCTCGAACTACACGATCCCATCGCTCATGAATTGGAGAAATATTTCATAGAAAGCACATGTGCATGGCGCAAGTTGTCTTTGTTTCTTTCATTTGCTTGCATTTCACAGTTAAGAGTATGCGCATGCTTAACAATTGTACGCAGTGTCACACAACACTGTGATAAGTCCACTGACTACATGTCATGTACTTGCACTCACTTATGTTATATAGACACATTTAAACTTGGAGTGTGTTTGTCTTCATTGTGATATCTTTCATGTTTGCTGGTTCACACAATTGTGTTGTTTGCGAACCATGCCTTCACCAACATGGGTTGACCAAATGCGTCGGTGGCTGCATTGGAAGTACCACTTCACATGATCAGGCTCATGTGCCATTAGCTTAGGAGTAGGAGTAGTGTTTTCTTGCATGTGTGTTTTCTTCTTACCTTGCATGTATTTTTGCTTCTTACCTTGCATGTTTGTTTACTGGCATGCCTATTTGCTTACTTGATTTTCTTCCGCATTTACTTCTTCTTTCACTTTGTTTGTGTTTGTTTGCTTGTTTACATTCGTAGGTGAGTTTCGCGTGAAACTATGTATGACTCTTAAAACAAGCTAGGTAAAGTACAAGAGGACTTGTGTAGTTATCAATACTTGGTTATCTGTCATCCTACCTTTGTATGAAGAAATCGCTATCCTTAGTCCATGATATGTCAATGGAAAATACGTACTGCTCGAAGTGAGCCTTGGTGAAAACACAACGCTTGCATGCAAGTGTGGAAACCAAGATGAACAGAGAACTGAACAATACTTCTAGAGGTGTTAGACTTTCTTTTCACAAACAAGGTCCATTCAGAGAGCTGGATTTCTACCAGTGTGTTGCCAAGTGTTGTAGCGGCAACAAGCACCCTCCAAAATTTTTTCTTAGCTTTGTTTTCGAGCCTTCCTACCAACCATCCTCAGAAGCATGTCTTGCATTGTCAAGTACATGAGCATCATTGGTTTTCTAGCAGATTGCTAGCTTGTGCATGATAGCTTGCTTCACTCCCCTCATAAATTGCTTCTTCGAACTGTTGGGTTGTGTTATATTCTTTCCATGACTAGCCCATGTAGTTAACGGGGGGGTTAGAGGGGGGGGGAGGTGTGGAGGCCCCCCTTCATTGTGCCGATTGCATAGCGGGGGGGTCACAGGGGGTTTGAGGGGTGCAATTAACCCCACTCTATGGGGTTCGGGGCAGCACCCAAGAAAATTTTTGTTTTGGACCATATGTTAGGTTGGGTGGACCCACCTATGGTTTTGTGCATGATTTTCGCACATGGTTTTGGACATGATGGTTTTCGGTCCATGGTTTTGGACGCGATGGTTTTCGGTCCATGGTTTTGGATGCTTTGGCATGCATAAATATGTATTGTAA
Source organism: Pinus tabuliformis (assembly GCA_031772625.1). Taxonomy (NCBI): domain Eukaryota; kingdom Viridiplantae; phylum Streptophyta; class Pinopsida; order Pinales; family Pinaceae; genus Pinus; species Pinus tabuliformis. The sequence continues at coordinate 1,769,064,448 of CM062819.1, forward strand.
CATTAAAAGGAAAATAATGAAAAATCAAGTTGGTAGTCCCGGTTTTGGGATCCAGGGGAAAATCTCTATGTATATGTGTTTTATGTGTTATTCTCTCGCATTGTTTATTTTCTGTGTTTTAGATTTCATATGTAGGTAATTTCTATACGGGGTTAAAACCTACATTTGGTATCAGAGTTGTTTTGGCTTCAAGGGGACGCCTTTGTTGTTGAGGGGTTTCGCTCGAGCCTGTGGTAGACCCTGTTCAATGGGAGATCTGCGAGATCGATTCTAGTGGTGAAAGAAGATGGTGAGTAGTGGAAAGATAGAGATTGAGAAATTTAATGGTCAGAATTTTGAGTTGTGGAAACTCAAGATGGAGGATCTGTTGGTGGATAAAGATTAGTGGATCGCGGTAGATCCAGGTACTAAACCAATGGGAGTATCCAATGAAGAATGGAAGAAGTTAGATCAGAAGGCAAAGAGCACAATACAATTGTGTGTCTCAGATTCAGTATTGCTAAATGTGTCAAGGGAAGCTACGATGAAGGATTTGTGGGACAAGTTAGGGACCTTGTACCAATCTAAATCTCTCGTGAATAAATTGTCCCTGCGGAAAAAGTTGTATAACCTGAGGATGAAAGATGGAGACTTGGTGACAAAGAATTTGAACACATTTAATACTGTGGTAAGTCAGTTAGCATCTGTTGATATTAAAATTTCAGATGAAGATAAGTGCATCAATTTGTTGTGCTCTCTACCAGATTTGTGGGATAGTCTAGTTATTGTAATAGGTATCAATGCAATTGTCTTGCAGTTTGATGAAATAGTCTCATCCTTGCTGATGGAGGAGATGAGACGGAAAAATATGGAGAGCCAGAATGGTGATTCCTTGTTTGTATGAGGACAATCCCAGAACAGAAACAAAAATAATTCATCGAGTGGGAGATCTAAATCTAGAGGGAGATCTAAATCTCCAGGAAAACCTGTAAAGGTGGTGTGCTGGAAATGCGGAAAGAAAGGTCACTACAAAAGGGACTGTAAATCTAAAGCTCTTGATAAAGGAAATGGATCTAATGATGCTCCTTCTGTAGAGGCGAAAACCACATTAGATGAAGGTGGGGATGTGTACTTGGCTTCTTCAAGTACACATGTAGATCATGAGGCATGGTTGATTTTCTCAGGTGCATCCTTTCACTTCACTCCCCATAGAGAGTGGTTCTGTGAGTATGAGAAATACGATGGTGGTGATGTATTCTTAAGGGATGATAGGAAGGCTAGAATCGTTGGTCGCAGAAAAATAAAGTTGAAGTTGCAAGGTGGAAGGGTTAAAACACTTTCAGGTGTTCTGCATATTTCTGCATTGGCCAGAAATCTGATTTCTGTAAGCAAGTTGGATGATGCAGGTGTAAAAATAGTGTTCAAGAAGGATATCTGCAAGATGGTTCGAGGAGCACTGGTATTGATGTGGGGAGTTCAGATCGGAACTCTGTACAAGCTGCAAGGTAGCACGATTCTTGATGAGTGCAACAGTTTTGTGGTTCCTGAAAGTGGAGCAGAAAATCTAGTGGTCTCTGGAGAGAAGACCATGTTGTGGCATCAAATGCTTAGACATATTGGAGAGAAGGGCCTTCGAATACTTCATGGTAAAGGTATGGTAGAAGGTATGAGTAATATCTCTTTGGATTTTGATTTTTGTAAAATTGTGTATATGGGAAGCAGAATCGAGTGAGTTTCCCCTCTGGTGGTAAGAGGGCGAAACATATATTAGAGTTTGTGCACAGTGATGTGTTTGGACCTATGAAGGTTCCATCACTGGGTAAGTCTGTGTACTATGTATCATTTATAGATGACTTATCAAGGAATACATGGATATATTTCCTTAAGAAGAAATATGAAGTCTTTGACAGGTTTAAAGAATTTAAGGCTCTAGTGAAAACCCAGACAGAGAAGAAGATAAAGGTGTTGAGGACAGATAATGGTGGAGAGTTTTGCATTAAGGAATTTGAAGAATTTTGTAAGAAGTGTGGTATAGCACGGCAGAAGACTACTCCATATATACCTCAGCAAAATGGAGTTGCAAAAGAATGAACAAGATGTTGATGGAAAGGGCAAGAAGCATGCTCAATGATGCCAGGTTAGAACAGGAATTATGGGCAGAGGCGGTGGAGACTGCATGTTACCTAGTCAACATGTCACCTTCACCAGCATTGGAGGATAAGACTCCACAAGAGGTATGGACTGGTAAGAAACCCTCTCTTTCACATCTAAGAGTATTTGGATGTGATGCATATGTACATGTTCCAAAGGATAAAAGAAGAAAGTTGGATAGTAAATCTAAAAAGTGCATCTTTATTGGGTATAAGGATGTTTTAAAGGGTTATAAGCTTTGGAACCCAGTAACAAGGAAGGTTGTGTAAAACCAAGATGTGGTGTTCAGAGAGGTGAAAGATGTTATTAAACATGAAATCTAACCAAAGGAAACTGAGAAGATAGAGTTTGAGCTAAAGGAGAAAGAATCAGACTCTACATCAGAGGAGGAATCAGAAGATGAAGAGCCACAAATTGCTGGTGTGAGAAGATCAGATCAAGAAAGAAGGCAGCCAGAAAGGTATAGTCCATCTGATTTCTATTCAAATTTTTCTTTATCTATTACTGATGATTATCCCAGAACTATGAAGGAAGCAATAGATTCAAATGATGGAAAACTCTGGAAAGATGCCATGGTTGATGAAATGGCATCTCTCCACAAAAATGAGGCTTGGGATCTGGTGGAGTTTCTGGTTAGAAGGAAACCCATTGGTAGAAAATGGATGTTCAAGAAGAAGACAAATGTAGAAGGAAAGGTGGAGAAATACAAAGCTTGGTTGGTAGCAAAAGGTTATTCCCAGGTGTCAGGAATTGATTTTGGCGATATTTTTTCTCCTGTTGCCAAGGTAACTTCTATTAGATTACTGTAATCTGTTGCTGCTGCTTTTGATTTTGAGGTAGAACAGATGGATGTGAAGACAACATTTCTTCACGGAGATCTGGAATAGGAGATCTACATGAAGCAACCCGAAGGTTTTGTGGTGAAGGGTAAGAAAGAACTGGTATGCAAGTTAAAGAAGTCTCTGTATGGGTTAAAACAGTCACTAAGGATGTGGTATCAGAAATTTGATACATTTATACGGGGACTTGGCTTCACCAGAAGCAAAGCAGATCACTGTGTATATTTTAAATTAATTGGTGACCGTGTTATTTATCTGGTCTTGTATGTGGATGATATGTTGCTGGTTGGAAATGAAAAAGAAATTATCCAGGATTTGAAGACCCAATTGTCCTCCAAATTCGACATGAAAGATCTTGGTGTTGCAAACTATATTTTGTACATGGAAATTAAAAGAGATAGAGGAAAGAGGAAGCTCTGGTTAAACCAAAGGAAGTATGTCAAGACAATACTGTAGAGGTTTAATATGCAGGATAGTAAATCGGTGAAGGTTCCTATTCCTGTAGGTGTAAAGTTATCTGCTGAACAGTTTCCAAAGACACAAGAAGAGGAAGAGGACATTTCCTGTGTTCCATATACAAGTGCAGTTGGTAGCCTAATGTATGCAATGGTCTGTACTACACCAAAAATTGCACATGTAGTGGGAGTATTGAGCAGGTTTATGTCAAAACCAGGAAAGGAGCATTGGACAGTAGTGAAGCGGGTTTTCAGGTATTTGTGTGGCACTAGTGATTATGGTTTTTGCTACCAAGGAAGACCAGGATTAGACAGAGTGTTGGATATTCATGGCTTTGTTGATATATACTAGCTTGGAGATCTAGATCAGAGAAGATCTACAAGTGGGCATGTGTTTAACCTATTTGGAGGTGCAGTTAGTTGGTTGCGTAAGAAACAATCTATAGTGGCACTATCAACAAGATAGGTAGAATACATGGCAGCCACTCATGCAAGCAAGGAAGCGGTTTGGTTGCAGAGATTGTGTTCAAGTATGGGGTTAGTATAGGGAGCTATAAGGATAGACTGTGATAGCCAAAGTGTAATTTTCTTGGCAAAGAACATTGCATATCGTTCAAAGACAAAGCACATTGATGTTTAGTATCACTTTGTGAGGGATATGATAGAAGACAAAAATGTGTTGCTTGTAAAGGTGGACACCTTAAAGAATACTGCAAATGCATTGAAAAAATCTATGAGCTCTGAGAAGTTCTCTTGGTGTAGAGAAACAATGGGCATTGTAGGGCTGGATAAATGACTAAGCTCTCTTGTGGCCCCCTGTGGAAAGAAAACAACAAGTGGGAGAATGTTGGGTTGTGTTATATTCTTTCCAAGCTTAGCCCTCGTAGTTAACCGGGGGGTTAGAGGGGGGGCGGAGCCCCCCCTTCGTTGTGCCGATGCATAGCGCGGGGGTCACAAGGGGTTTGAGGGGTGCGGGTAACCCCACTCTATGGGGTCTGGGGCAGCGCCCTGGAAAATTTTGGTTTTGGACCCTATGTTAGGTTGGGCGGACCCACCTATGGTTTTGTGCATGATTTTCACACCTGGTTTTGGACGCGATGGTTTTCGGTCCATGGTTTTGGACACGATGGTTTTTGGTCCATGGTATTGGATGCTTCGGCATGTATAAATATGTATTATAACATTGAAAGGAAAATAATGAAAAATCAAGATGGTACTCTCGGTTTTGGGATCCGGGGGAAAATATCTGTGTATATGTGTTTTATGTGTTATGCTCTCCAATTGTTTATTTTCTGTGTTTTAGAATTCGTATACAGGTAAGTTCTGTATGGGGTTAAAACCTACATGAACTTGGTCTAGTTGCTGGATGAGAATCTCTCTCAGGAAATTATGCAATTCTGGAGGGGAACCAGTCTTCCCTCCAGAAATTGTGCAAATCTGACTGGAAGCCTGCTGGGCTCAAGAACTCTGCAATCCTGTCAGACAACCTTCCCAGTGAAAATTGCGCAATTTGGCCTAGCAGTGCTGCTGAGCCCAAAAATTGTGCAATTCTGGGCAGCAGTTAGCTACTCCTCCCAGAAATTGTGCAATCCCTTTAAACAACCAGCCCAGCTCCCTCCCAGAAATTGCACAAAATTTCTCCTCAGTCAAGTAGGTTGTTGCATGTGCCCTCAGGTTGACGAGTTCCACCTAGAACCGAGAAAACTTGACTTGCATGCATGGGCTTCTTTTTCTCGAAATAGAAAAAAGAATCATGTAAAAAGCATCCCTAGATTTTAGGGAGCTATTTTTAGTAGTTGGAGGTTACATGCAAAGATTATTTTAGAAACCTTCCTCCAAGTGTCGCTTTTTCCTAGATTTATGGCATGCACGTCATCAGCATAAAACTTCTTTATTTGAAGCTTCAAAGCTCATTCTTCACATTGATCTTGGAGCGCTGACATCCCACAACACATCCAAGAGTCTTTGACACATCTAGCTCGACTACTTCAGGGTAAGTCCACTTTACTTATCTTTTGCAACATTTCTATTTCTTTTTGTGTTTTGGCTTGTGTGAGTGTTTTCTGCTTGATTTTTTATGAACACTTGTTGTCTTTTGCATTCATGTTAGCTTGTACAAGCACTGTTTCAATTTTCATTAGCTTCTCATGACTGTCACATGCATGACACCATTTGTCATGAATGGTCACCGATTCGGCAACTCATTTCACACACATGCATGTTGTTCCATTTTCTGAATCTTGCATTCACTGTTTGCATGCATGATCATTCACTCCTACTTACGCTTAGTATCACCATTCATTCACATCTTAATTTGCTTTTATTTTCCTGTAAGCGGGTCTGGGCCACCTTGGCCCAGACTCTGCCTCACCAAGACAACATTGCACAATTCCGAGAGGGAAGGCTTTGCCTTCCTCCCAGAAAATGCACAATTTTGGCCAGTGATTGTCCTCTAGTCTTGCCTTGCACAATTCTAAGAGGTAGTGACTGTTGGCCTAGAAAATTGCACAATGCAGTCACTGGGCCTGCATCACTTGCTAGTTGAAATTGTGCATTGCGCAATCCCAACACCCAACAGGCCAGTCTGGATTACACACTATGCAATTCTAGCATTCAACCAGCCTCCCAACAGTCCGGGCTACATTTTGCGTAGTTACACCAATTAGTCTCCCGACCTCCTAGTGAAAATTGTGCAATCCTATCTAGTTAGTCCCCTGGTATGTTGCATGTCATCCCTCAAGTTTGCTTTGGTTTTAGCTGACAGATTTATTGCCATGCATGTCACCCTATCTCCAGCTATAACAAGTGTTCATTCGTCTCTTAGCAGTTCAGGATCAATGGCCTCCCAGAGAGAAGGATCAGAGTACATCAACGAAAGTACGACTGGAGCAACAGTTGAGCGAGTTTCTACAAGTTTGTCAATTTATGAAGACACGAAGCTGATCATAGACAAAGACATTAATCTGAAATGGCAAGAGGTCAATGATGCATTCTTAGGCACATTTAGGGAAGATATCGAAGACCTCCAAGTTTATGTGAACATTCACAAGTTCGTCTTGTACTGGTTGCATGTAGTATCCCGCATTCCCATGTGCAAACATGATACATTGGATCGTCTTGCACACTGATCCCGAGATGACCACATTGAATAGTGTCAGCGGGATGGAGATTGCTACCTTCAGGGCACAGAATTATCATTAGATGTACCATTTTTCGAATCCAGTGATCACCATGGAGACACCATTCAGCATACCCAACAATAATTCCAACTCTAGGGATATCTTGAAGAACTAGGTAAAGGAGCCAGCCAAATTTAGGATGACACCCAACCAGATTTTAAAGACGAAGATATTGCGGAAGGTGTATCAATACTTGGTCATCTTTTCATGTCGCTTGCATGGCCAAGAGAGCACAAAGACCTTCCCATAGAGTTGGGTGATCGTATTGGACGAATTAGCCAGTGAAGGCAAAGCATTCAACTGGTCCAACATGTTGACTCACAGGCTGAAGGAATAGGTAGTAGGAGCTCAACAGCCGCCCAAAGGTCAGCAAGAAAAATCTACATGTCCGCCTACATCTTGGATGCAATCTGTGACCATCAGGAGTTGTCGGGCATGAAGTGGGCATGGAAATCACAGGAAACCTCTGTCAATACTTATTGTAAACTATTTTCCGAATTCAGCTTCAGAGGAGTTATCACACAACTATTAGATCATTTTGTCACCCCAGTGTACAAGATGATATTTGAGCATGATCCACCTTGCACGTCGAAGACAAAAATGGAGGGACTGATCAACATAGTGGATTGGTATGCCTCACCGTCCGACACCTTCATACGCATGTACAACGCGGACAATCCTCCACATCTTTTGTTGAAGTTTGCCATGGACAAGCTTGTCATGCAATAAGTATCGTACCACATCTCAGCAGGACTATCAGCTAGGCTGCATCGGAAGAATAAGTTACCTTTTCCCACTCTTCCGTTGTGGATCGAGTTGTATGAGATATGGAAACTCAAGCATGCGGATGCCGAAATAGAGGAGATCAAGAAATATCCTTTCGGCGTTGGAAGCTTCAATCCACATGACCCGCATTGTATTGTGAAAGATAACTGCGTGAGAGTACAGTTTCAGTGGATCCACGAGGCATGTCATTAGGCAGAGGAAGACCCATGGAGATATTGTTATAGCTTCTCCAGGCCCAATGAACTAGTTGGCATCACCATGGAATGATTAGTGAAGCAGCGTGAAACATAACCCAGGAGAGCACCAGTAGTGGCAGTAGAGGTAAACATACCGGCAAGCGACAAAGGTAAGAGGAAGATTGTTGACAACGCAAAGGTGGAACAAAGTTGTAAGTTCAGGGAATACCCACTTATGTAGAAATAAGCTTTGGAAATAGAGGCAAATAGGCAACATCGCAACAGGAGGACCGTGCAAAGGCAGAGAGAAAAATAGAGGATGGAGGAAATAGTGAAGGAGTTGCATGAGTTGAAGGATTAACTCCAGAAGGAATATTAGTTGTGTAGACAGGAGAAGGAAGCACAAAAATAATAGGTACAGTAGGGGAGCAACATGTACACACAAATTATATTGTGCCTATACAAGTAGTAGACTCATCCGAACAGCTGGCACCAAGCAGACAAGGTGAGTAGTCGTAGGAGTAGGACTACGCTCAAGAGATTGAACAAGCACTCGAGCAAATGGATACGGATATGGAGCAACAAGAGTTAGAGAAAGACATCGACCTCATACCTTACCACAAATAGGTCGACCCACCATCTTCACCAGACCCGGAAGCAAAGCAAGTCCCAAGTGACCAAGGAGATATTGAGATCCTTGGAGACAATCCGGAAGGAGAAATGCACAAAATATCATTTGACGAGTCACAACATAGAGTTGTGCAATTGTGTAGAGTGTCTACTCTGGATGACAACACATCTCCTACGCAGTTTCAAGAACGAGTGATCATGTCTAACATGTGCAAGCATCCAGAAGCATTGGCCAGTGCTACCATAGCATATGCTAAAGCCACTAGCTCGAGTGTTCGCTTCTTGATATCAAAGAACAAGCGAATGGCTAAGGATTTACAGGTGGCCAAGCAGGGAGGAGAACTAATTACAACATCGACCGGAGCAGAGTTGAAGAAGGCGATAATGGACATAGTATCATCCCTTGAGACAGTCATGTGGGTGTTCTATTCCAAGTTTGGTACCATGCATAAGGAAGTTTTCCATCTCAATGCTTGGCAACAGCGATGTGCTAGGAGAGAACGTATCTTGTCAAATGTGCATACTGTTGTTGACTAGATGCAAACATGGACACTACGATACAAGGGAGCCCCATTACACTTGCCCAAGATGATGAAGCCTAGAGCATTGAGCTGAAGGCACGCATTCGGAGTCAGATCCGGAACTATGAAGATCTCCTGCAGCTCATCACTAGTTTGTAGGCTTCCCATGCATATGTATTTAGGGGTATGGATGTTGTTTTGCATGCACATGCAATCCCATTTATTGGGACACTCATCGAGGCATAGACGAAGGCACGAGTCTGACTGGAGCTTGACTTGTACTTTGATGAGTTGATGTGCATAGCCACCGGCATAGACTTGGTGATCAATTCATACACCATGCATTAGTATTTCGCTAGTCCGGCCGCACTCAAGACAATGATGTGCATGTTATTAGATGAGTTGGCCATAGGAGCTAGAGTAGTGTACCTAGATGCAACAGAGGCAAGACTTCGTTTCCAGAAAGATATCACCGCAGAGTACACATACACCATCGCGAACTACCTAGCCTGGTATTAGTTTTCCACCATTGACCATCGTGAGGATGTCAAAGAGTTGGTCTTCCCACAGTTGTCGGAATCATAGTGATGTTTTTCATGGCTTGCTCAAGCCTATTGTGTCTCACATGGGTACATGTGCAGATTGTATGTAACGTCTTGTCAAGTGGAAGTTCAGGTGTCGATAGTTGGATGTAACAGTCATAGAGTAGATGAAGAGTCATGAGGGTAGATGAATAGTCACAAAGGGGAATGTCAAGGGCTACCCCACCTTTTGCTATATATAGTCCCTCATAACTCACTGTAGAGGCTTTTGGTCAACCAAGCTTCCAATAGGAGTATCTTAGAGAAATCTTGGAGAGTATTGTAATGAGCCTTGGCTTATCCACTATGCAGAGCTAGTATATCTCTTTGGAGGAGCAGTCGGAAGTGACTGTAATATTCCATTGTTGGAACTAGTGGTTGGTCATGGTTGTATTGTATGACTGAAACTTTCACTTCTTAATATAATAGAGCTAGCATGTTTCATGCATATGTCGTATTGTATTTCAGATATCTTTTTTACTCTAAATGATATATGTATATGTCTTCTTATGCATGCATGTATAGCTTTCCTATATAAGTATGCATGAATCTTACTTAAATGTGTTGTTGGTTTAATCATCACTTTGGATTGTTAGCTTACTTGCCTTCCAGTTTGTGATGCATCTTTTCTCGTGTGTTCGCTTCTTAACTTTGTGATTTCATAGGTTTCTGAGGGGCACACTCACCTCACCTTCCGCGTGTTAGAATCGTTCATGCACCTTCCTTGACTTGTTGCATATGTCACACCCTTGCTACCAACAGGGACATCTTACTTGCCTCTGTGCGCAACCACGGTCAAGGCGATACCGTACGGCCCGCTGCTGGGACTCCTACACCAAACGGTCTAAGGTCTAGTTGGGACTTCTTACTAGGGAGATCCCCTGACATGTTGGCGGGTCCAACACTATCAACATGTTCCTTAAAATGGCTTCCACAACCATTCATGTACAATTCATTTAAGCCTCTTGTTTATTAGGAAGGTCATACCACAACCTATAATTTGAGTAATTTCAAGTTATTTGATGCATAATGTCAACCCAAACTATACAAAATCATGTCAAATTAATCATAGGAATTCCATTCTTACTCGTTAAGAATGTATTCCAAAATCATATTTTAACAAATCAAATTAATTCACATACATTACTCATGAACCTATATTCACAGTTAAAAGTGACATCCTTAAAGGTAATTTTTATTAAGTTTCCATTAGTGTAGATAATAAAAGAGTCAACATTAACATGATGAACTCAATCATCACGTTATTTGAATCCTAGCCTTACACTTGTTACAGATTCCCAAAGCATACACACTAAGGTCATCATACTATAGTGTAGATTAAGCCAATATTTTTCTTGGTAGATATGATTACATCTAGTAAAGATGACTACTAAGACCATATCACATTGATAATGATGCATCAAACTTATATGCAACCATGCATGCACTCTGTTTGGTAAATTTAATGTGTCCTAAATTGCTATATAAATTGTCAATCCAGGAGTCGTAAACTGCTGAAGTGAAGTGCACTATATATGCAAGATAACTGATTTCTTACTTCTTTGTCGTTTTTGATTTTTGGTTTGTTTTTGGGTTTATCTTTTGTTGATTCCCTAATGTGAGATGGCAAAATTAAAAGTCAAGTATGGATATAAGTGTTCAAGGTAATGGTGACCTCTACAATGATTTCCAAACCTCAAAGTTCTCAAAAAGGTTTTAAAACTTGCAATGATGAAATCAATTCCTAAGAGAAAATAAAAATGTACCTAAATTCTAATTAAACCAAACAGTGATCTAGTGACTATGAAACCCAGTATCCTTGCTGCTGTATAAAAAGAAACTGAACTCAAAGAGATTCAAAAACTATAAGTAAAGTAAACTAAATCATATTACATCAACTCATATTCTAACCCCTCACCATTCGACTCGCTCTGGCTATAGGAGGTAATCATAAACAAATTGAGTAATCTGATATCTAAATTGCATAAAATGAAACTAAGATCAAACTACGCATTCATACTTCAATCCCTCACCATTCAACTCGCTCTGGCTATAGGAGGTAACTGAAAATGACATGAGTAATCTAATCACTAACTTGCAGAAAAATAAACTAATATCAAACTACGCATTCATACTTCAATCCCTCACCATTCGACTCGCTCTGGCTATAGGAGGTAACTGAAAATGACATGAGTAGTCTAATATCTATCTTGCAGAAAAGTAAATGAAAAAAACAAAACTGAAAGAAATAAACAATGCTGGAATTAGAACTTAAGAAAATAAATCAGCATAAGGACAAGATAATTTCATGTCATTAGTCATTAAAAAGCTATGTGCAATTGCCCGGGCTGTCTATTAGAACCTGAAAGAAAAACACTGATCAGTTAACAGTCATTAGAAAGCATAAAAGAAACTATGGACAGCAATCAACATGAATACCATAAGCAGTGTAATATATACAAGCAAACGATTATGGCATCAGGAACGTAAAGGAAGAAAGCATGAAACTATACAGTAATTACAGAACCTTGGTGTACAGGGGCCCTCTGCAACCTCGGCCAATCAACAATCAATCACAAATTGAACTTAAAAACATTTTCTTCTCATGTATTAAAATGCAGCCATAACATAAGGATTAAGTCACGGCACAGTGGGCTCGTAAAACAGTCAAAATTACATACAAAAAGCTAGCTAATATGTGTATGATAATGCGTTATTTATAGCTGAGGATGATACAACTACTTCCTAAAATCTGCACTGATAAATAGACACGTGAATAACCACGTCCGGAAATCTAGCATGATGGTAGCCGTGACAATTAAATCCAAGGAGGGTGGCTGTTAGATTTGGTTCATGGAGTAGTCCACAGGTGTTAGCACGCCTCCTGAGATTTAGGAATTTTCCACGCAAGTCTTCACGTGGTGAAAAACAGAGTTCTGCCACCGTAAAACTCTTAGGTTGACCACCGCTTTGACTGTCCTTGACCATGGCCTTTTGTGAGGGATTCGACTGAACCAAGGGGATACATTCCATGTCCACATCATTTGCAGCTCGCCCATGTGGTCGGATTCTCCAGTAGACACCTGTAACATAGACTTCAACAAAAAGGCTGCGGAAAGTTGAGCTAGCTGCGGAAAGTGACAAGATTCCGCAGCTAACTGAGCAAAAATCTAGATCAAATAGCAGTCACAAGAAATAGTTAGGAAACCATTTTATATGCTCTTTTTAAACTAATATGCAATGATTTGACAACTTGGTGGTTCAGGTAACTGGAAAAAAATGCTAAAAAGGTGTATAGGGAAGATGCAAGTTTGGGACTCAACATACCCCCACTGTGAAGGTTTTGCATGTCCTCATGCAACCAAAATTTTGGTTATCCCCCTTTAGTCCAGTGTTCTGAAGCTTCTGCTAGTACATCCAGTCCTCTTCTCTTCTTTCTTGGTGCTACCACCATCCTGGGCTTCCTTATCAAACATCTGAATTTGAGATTGATTAATTCCCTGCTCAACTTTCTGCACTTTTTCTTTAGTTTCTTGTTCTTTTTCTGCCACGGTCCCAAATGTAGCATAGTATTATCATGAATGATTTTGTCCACTTTGCTTTGTTCCTTTAATGCTTCATTTTCTTGTTTAATGTGCCTGTTTAGAACCTCCAATTCAAACACTTCTTGTTTCAAGGATTGGACTTGTGCATCTTGTGTTATGTGAAGTAGAGTGGATGATGTGCTTGGGCCTGCAGCTGTCTTTTCTAAGGATTCGAGGTAATCATACACCTCTTGCTGACTTGGATCTATTTCAAGTGTTTTCCTTGGGCTGACTTCAAATTCTTGTTGAGGAGGAGGACTGCTTTCTAATTATGGCCGAGAAGGACTTACACCAACATCTGGAGGACTGGTTTCAATATTTGGCTGAGGATGAGGTGGACTATGGCCAACTGGAGGTTTCTCGGGTGTGTCCCCACCCAAGTCGATGAAGTGGGGTCCTTTTACTTGTGTTTTCCTCCAGTTTCCTCTAAGCCTGTTGCTTCTTCTTAAATACTGTGGGCTTGTACTCTCTTCTTCCATGCTCTGTTTCCCTTTTTCTTTCTTCTTGGCTGTAGCAGCTTGTTTTCGAAGATGCACTAGTCTCTCAGACAACACTTGATAGTCTTCCTCTATAGATGGCTCTGGTGATTGGTAGACATCTTCTATGTTCCTTTTTCCTTTCAATTTCCTCTGTTTTCTGTCCTTATTTCTTTCCTCCTTCTCTTTTTTACCAACTTCTTTAGTTTTGCTAATAGGAGAATCTTGGATTATAGCACTTTTTTCTTTTCTCCTACTTCTTCTTGGTGTACTGCTTTCAGGTGCCTCAGATGGCTCTTGAAAGTAATTTCTTACTAAAAACCGTTCCCAGGTATCTTTGTTTTTCTTCAGTTGGTCTTCAATGAGAATCCTCGCAAGTCCATGATGATATTAATGAGGTTCTATGTCTCCTCTGTTCTTTTGGACTATGGTGCTCATCTTTTTCAAGCTCAACAGTAAGAAATAGGGCAGATTAAGGGTTTGATTCTCTAAGAAGTTCATCAATAACCTAATATGATACATGTACATTGCTCCAAAGCGGCCTTCACAAGTGATGAACTTTTGAATGATTAACAGTAAGCCGACCCACTCTTCTTTTAATGCATGAACAGGAATTCCTTTTGCAAATACAGTAACGTCCATACCTGGGTTACGTAATATGATTCTCCATGCCTGCTCATCCAAAATTTTGTTTTTAAACCAACGCTCACCTTCCTGGGGTAGGTCTGTGGCAGCTGCTATTGATGCTTCAGTGACCGTGAACTTTAGGTCTCCCATTTCCACCATCTGGCCATTGAAAGACCTTGCAAAGGCTTTTGTTACCTCCTTATTATGGCCCTTAAATTTTTGAATGAAGTGTAGCCATTTTTCCTTCTTCATAAAATCTTTTACTTGAGGGTATCCTTCTAAGAACTTAGGCCCTTCCAGTTCTGCCCTTAATAATCGTCCCATCCTTTCCTCTGTTTGCAATTCAACTGAAATTCAGCTGCGTGTGAGGGTTTAGCATAGGTAAGATGGCTAGGTTGCAGGGTTTATGGGAAAACAAACAGTGGCTGCAATTAGAAGATGGATAACAAGTAACGGAAGTGTTCAGGAACTGTAAGTGGAAACAGAGGATAAGCAACCGAGGTGAGTTCACAAAATGGAGTGGAGACGTATGTGAATGAGGTGGTAATGTAGTCGTGGCTTTAACAAAATGGTAGGGTAGTGAAGTGAAGTTGGAATTTTGAATTGAATGGTTGCGTACGAGATGTTACACGTTTATGAAATGGCTGCGAAAAATGCGGTGGAGAGGAGCCGTAATGAAATAGGTCACATCTCATGATTACAAATGGAGTGTGAAAGTGCAGTCAACTACGAGTTAAACCCGAAAATTAATCATGAGACCGCTTAGGGAATAAATGCATGGTTTATGGAATAATGTCGTGGAATGGTAATGGAGCTATCGTGATAATCATTGCATATATTGGAGCTTTAAGGTTTAATAACTATGCAAAATTGTGCCTTTGATTGCTATTTGAAAGAAATTTTTACTCATACCTTGGAATCCTTGTCATTTGTTTGTCCATTAGCCTTTAATCAACTGCTCCTTATTGATGTATGTAGATGCTCCATGTCTTCATAGCATATGCTCAGTCATACCTACATTTTCATGATTATTGCACTAACATCTTGACTGTAAATTTGAAAAACATAGTGGTGGCTGCGGAAACTGCTTCTGGCTGCGAAAACTAATTCTAGTTGCAGAAACTGACACAGCACTCACTTGGCTGAATAAAGATAGTTAGATAATAACTAACTGAATGGAAATGGTCATGAAAGAGACTTTTATTGATGAAATAGAATGAAATGGATGAAATGGAGTGAGATGAAGTGGAGTGGAGTGAAATGAAAATGAAATGGAGTGGGATGGAAGTGAAGTGAAAATGGGAAAGAAAGAGAGATTTTTTTTTTGGAAAATATAGAGTGTCAAGTGTCCCTGATTTTCACTCTACATTTTCTATATAAGACTGTCAATCAGTGATTGTTTTTTCAGGCTTGTACAATTTTTTTTTTTGACAGAAAGGAACAAAGGCTAGGCTGGTGGGGAAGAATGATTCTTCTTCACCAACCTTATTGCTCTTGAAACATTTTGAAAAATTCCTCTTTTGAGAGTGGCTTATGATAAGTCTTTAATTTGTGGCCATTCACAATAAGAGGAGTTTGAAATTCATCAATGGTCTTGATTCTTACCGCTCCATTGCTAAAGAATTTTTCAATCTCATATGGCCCAAGCCAATGGGTCTGAAATTTACCTTTGAAGTTTTTAAACTTGGAATCAAATAGTAATGCCCAATCTCCCTCTTGAAACTTTTTCTCTTTGATGTATCTGTCATGCCACTTAGCTCTTTGATGTTGAACTAGATCAGTTCTTAGGATTGCTTCTTGTCTGATTTCATCTAGCTCATTCAACTGTTCCATTCTGTGCTTTTGGGCTTCTGATAGATCCATCCCCAACTGAACTGCCATCTTGAAAGTTTTGACTTGAAACTCAATGGGGAGCAGGACTTCTTTCCCATAAACAAGTTCGTAGGGAGAATGTCCTGTTGTATTCCTCCATGTAGTTCTGTAGGCCCATAAGGCTTTAGGAAGCCTTTCTGCCCAATCTCTTCTGTGTAGATGAACAATTTTGGTGATGATGCTTTCAATAACTTTGTTTGTAGACTCCACTTGGCCATTTGCTTGCGGATAGTAAGGAGTAGATTTTCTGTGCTTGATTTTGTATTCTTCCATCAACTTCTCCATCATGTTGGATGTAAATTGACTTCCTTGATCTGTCACAATTTCTCTTGGGACACCAAAGCGAGTAAAAATATCCTCATAAAGAAAACTAACAACTGAATTTTCAGTAGCAGAAAGTAATGCTTTGGCTTCTACCCATTTAGTGACATAATCAGTGCATACCAATATATACTTCTTCTATTTAGATGGTGGATTAATGGGTCCAATGAAATCTAAAGCCCATTTTTCAAAGGGTTCGATGAGTACCTGTGGTTGTAATGGTATTTCATTTGAAAGAGTTGGTTTCCCTACTCTTTGGCAGCTGTCACATCTTTTGACATATTCTTTTGTATCTTTGAAGAAAGGATTTTATAGGCCATCCTTTTGTCAGCAAAGTGTCCACCGCATGGTTCAGCATGACATGCCTTGAGAATGTCAGGCATTTCATCTTCCCTAACACATCTTCTGATCACACAATCCGGCTCTGTTTTAAACAATTCGTTAGAAATCCATGAATATTTTGAACTCTCATGAATAATTCTTCTTTTTTCACTAGGAAATAGATGTGGAGGTAGCTTCCCTCTAACCAAATAGTTAGCAATATCAGCATACCAAGGGGTCTTAGTAGTTACTGCAAATAAATATTCATCCGGAAACTTATCCTCTACAGGAGAATCTTCGTTAGTATTTTGGATCCTAGACAAGAAATCAGCTACTGTATTTTGTTTCCCTAGTCTATCCAACACAGTAATATTGAATTCCTGTAAAAGTAAGAGCCATATTGTAACTCTGCCATTAGTAACAGGTTTGTTCATTAGATATCTAATCGCTGAATGATCAGTATGGACAAAAGTTTCATAGCCTTTTATATAATGTCTAAACTTATTGATTGCATGAACAACAGCTAAGAACTCTTTTTCAGTCACAGTATAGTTCAACTCAGTGGGAGTCAAATTTTTACTGGTATAGTAAATGACATAAGGAACTAAATCCTTTTGACCCAACATAGCTCCTAGAGCTGTATCTGAAGCATCTGTAGAAATATGGAAATGAAGTTTCCAATTTGGCCCTCTCAAAATGGGTGCTTCAGATATTCTTGTTTTCAAAGTTTCAAATGCTAATTGACAATCAGGATCCCATTTGAATTCACAGTCTTCTGTAAGCAATTTGAAGAGTGGAGATGCTATTTTGGTGAAGTTTTCTATAAATCTTCTATAGTACCTGTTGTTGGGAAAAGTATCCAATACGGAATGACCCTATCCCACTCTAAGGGTGATAGTACCTCAGCAACAATCAAAGCAAAGCTATTCGAGATTACTTCTTTATGAGATGTAAGAGAGGGGAGAAAGAGATCCACTAACCGTTGTCTTCCGCTAATGATTGATCCAATCTTCTCTCTTTGCTGCTTGCTCCCAACTCCTTGCTCTTTCACTGGCCCAGCTACACCAAGATCCTGCAAAATGGCAAGAGAGGGAAACTACAAGAAGCATACATTCATAATTGATTCAAGGATTAGAATAAATCAAATACACAAGTATAACAATACACCATTGAGACACATGCATATAGAAGAACCTCAAATGCTTTATTAATGGAAGAAGTAAAGTTCAGGAAGTAATACAACCATAAAAGGCCCAATCCAGCATCACCTCCCAGCAGAAATAAATCTCCTCTTCACCTCCTTCAAGCAAATCACCCAATAGTTCTATACTCAAACCAACAGCACTTCCTTACATTCACAAGATTCCAGCCTCCTTAGACCTCATGAGAGAGCTCTATATATAGGAGTTTTGGAGAAAGGATGAGTCAGCTTGAGCTTGGCATGGAGCTGACTAGTGTCCTCTCCCACTTCAGTTATTCTTCAGTTCTTGAGTCCACTTGGAGGTTCTTGCTTCCACTTGGAGATCTAGACCCTCTTACTCATCACAAGTCGAATTCCCTGATCCAAGTGTCATTTTGGAAGCTTCCTGGGCATTGACACCTTGAGGAATGACTGTGCCACTTGGCCAAACTCGCCCAGCGCAGGTAGCCTTCTTTGCAGTTGACATTCAGCGCAGGTACACAGTGGAGCAGTTGACATTCAGCGCAGATGCTCAGTGGAGCAGTTGACATGATCCAGAATTAGCTTGTTTTTGAGTGTTTTCAGGTGGAGAACTGATATTCAGTGCTGTGGTTTGCTGACCTTGTTCCTCTAGGGGTAGGAACAACATGTTTAGGGACTTTGGATCCCTTAGATTATGGACATTTCATGCTTCATGCTGTAAGGCACAAAAATGTCTATAACAGTTGCCCCCTAAAGTATGAGGTCGTTTATCGGGTGAAATGCTTTATCAGGAGGATCCAAAGTTCATTCAATCGCTGAGAGGTGACCTGTAATACAATACAATACAATACATTATTTTTCATTTTGCTTTCATGATCTAGCTGAGGCGGGCATTCCCATGCTCAGCTTTATAAATTCATTTTGGTACATAGAACAGACGATCGTCTGATGGTAGACTGATAATTCTCTGCTGAAATTATCATCCTTTGAGTAGGATGATCATCTGCTGTAATGATGTACATGTCAAATGTCTTTATATTTCCTGAATATATATCGCAGCCCGGATGGATGAAACTAGATCCGGGGTCTTCAAACTCGTTCGATCTTCACTCTAAGTACAAGTCGATCCATGTGAGAATTGCGCTGAAGTCGAACATGGAAAGACATCGCTTGATTATCGGTCAATGATGAAAACCGTTAACAAGCGCGAGAGGAATCACAGATAATGATAATGACCCTCAAGGTACTGCAGTAGAATTCACGTGGTGTGAATAAAGGACTGGGCGTCGAACACCACGCAAAATCTTCTGGTCGAAGGTCATTGATGTATACCTGTCGCCGGAAGTGAGAAACTTGCCATTGAGGCATGCAAGTTTCAAAGTACTGAGGGGGGTGTTCCTAGATCAACTTCTTGGATAATGAGCTGAAGTCGACAAGAAGCGATCTGTCAAAGGAGGGCCTTAATGAATCCCACATCAGTGACACGGAACGGAGCTAATGATTTTAGTGGAGGTGAAAACAATCTGTGAAATATGATTCAGGGTGGCGATCATGGGTGGATGAAGGATAATGTATGGTAGTGGATGGGACACGGTTGACTCTTTCTGAACAACATCTCTTGAACATATAACGACACTGATGCGATGGATCGGTAGCATTACCCCAAGTGTGGATGGTTTGGCGAAGACCATGGTGATGAGACCGGTGAATGAAACAACCCAACTCGATGTGATACGGAGGAAAAGTGTCATGTTCAAGAGCGACCTGCTACCATTAAAGCTTCGAGGTTCTCCAAATTTTTCCCCAGTCATTTCTGACCAGTACCTCTTTATTTTTGTCAAGCTTGAGGAGGATAACATATGCTTGTTCTATAACCTGCCCTTCGGGCAAGCCCATCGCTATGTTTTAACGAGCCTAGCGATAGGGAAACTCGTTCTCGTCTAAAGACAAGTTTGTCGCTATTTAATCATTTTAACGAGTCTAACGACAAGGCAAACTCGGTCCTTTTCATTTTTAGAGAGTCTGAAAAGGTACGGAAAGTTAACTCCAAAATTCCTTTTTTGTCATCTAATCCCTTAAGTCCAAAAAAGTATAAAACAATACAGAAGGGATGAGTTTTCGATAATTTTAACGAGCCGAATAAAACAAGCGCTCGACCTTTTTGTGCAATAATCCCTCAGGTCCAAAAAGATTAAAATCTACGGGAGGGATAGCTCTTCCGGTCCTTTTAACGAGCTGGAAGGCCAAAACTCGGCAAACTTTTCATATTTTACGAGTCAGATGAAAAGAGCTCAAAGAAGACTCGTCTTTTGAGGAACGAGTGATAAACAGGGATAGCAGCAGATTCCAGGTACAGGTTGGAATTCTCCAATCATGGCAGTGTCACAAGGATGGCTAGGTGAAATCACTCTTCGCAGCTGTTCCTCAAAATGGGTAAACAATCATATGGAGGTGAACGATCGGCCAAATGGAATGGACGTGGCAGGTGCAAAACACGACCAAGGCTTTTTATGGCTAATAAATTTACGATCGCATTGGTTATTTACCGGTACTGGGTTCATTTTTTAAAGAGCTTGAATGCGCCAAAACACTGCTCAACCTTATGTTTATTTTTTAATGAGCATGAACTATGTGCTAAAACTACTCGAATCTCGCTTTTCTATTTTTTAACGAGCATAAATTCCGCGGTAAAACTGCTCGATTATATGGTCAAATTTTGATTTTTTACCATTACTAGCTTTCTCTTTTCAAGGATAATACTGCATTCTCAATTGCTGCAACAAACTTTGTTAGAAATGAATAATATTTGCATGAAAATGAGATTTTAACCCTAATATTTTACTTTGAACTACGTAAAAAGCCATTAAAAGGTGTTTTTACCTCTCATTTACCATTTCATTTGCATTTGGTTTGTTGGAGCTCTGGAGGTGCCTCTTCCCCCTTGATTTTCAACAGCTGATTCCGGGAGATTCTGCGGACGATTTTCGGCGCCGTCTGGACCAGGTAGGAGCTAAACCCTAGCTCTTCCTTTTCATGGTTTCATTTTCCAATTTTATGCCTGTTTTTCAGTGTTTCTGAGCCCCAGGGGTTTTGCCAGGGCGCCCTAACTTCAGCGCAGGTTCCCCTTTCGAAATCTGCGCTGAATGTCAAGCTGCCTTAAGGCAGCCTGACCTTCAGCGCAGGAGGGATACTCTCTGCCTGCGCTGGGCTCAGAAAACTGAGTTTTCAGCTCATTTTTTGATGAATTTTCGCCAGTTTTTCATCAAAATCAGGAACTTACTCCTTCTCTTTGTTTGCTTTGCAGGGAATTTTGAACAAAATGTCCCTTACATGGCGAGAACGAGAACATGAAGAGGAGGACATGATTGCCCTCCATGACCCGGTCACGGTGAATGCGCTGCGGAACTATGGCCTGCTGAAGTTTTTCCGTATCTCTAGCATGAGAGCACAGATTACTTTGCTGCAGTATATGCTTGATGCTTGGGATCCTGTTAACCAAGTATTCCATGTTAGGGGAAAGTCCATCCCCTTGACCATAGAGGACATGTACTTCTTGACTGGGTTGTCAAGACGAGGTGCCCCCATTTCCTTGTCAGGTACGGCCCGGGGGACCGATTCCACCAGAGATTATGTCCGTCAGTATTGCAGGGAAGGTTCTCAGCCGAGCAGAGACGGCAAGATTGTTATCCGTGAGATTACTGACAGGTCTCTCAGGTCCATTCTGTATACCATTGGTAGGATGGCCGGTAGCGCAGCTCTACATGTTGCCAACAGATCTTATATGCAGCACGCCTTGGAGTGTCTCCAACCGAAAGTATTCAACTGGTGTGATGCAGTACTTGTTCAGATGAAAAGTCAATTGAGCAAGGTAAAGGACGGGAAGCTGAAGAACTTTGGATTTGGTTCTATTCTGACTGCCTTCGCCTTGGAGAAAATCCCACTGATGCAGCCTCAGTACATCATACTCGACTTGCCTTCTCCGACTGAGCCACGCATGCAGAGGTGGGTTGATCACATGTCTAGGCACGCTGGTCAACCTCAGATTACTTTTACTGAGGCCTTCTTCAGGTGGTTCGAGCGCCAGGAGATGGTCTTCTCTGAGTATCCATATGTGGGTATGGATTTCCGAGGTGATCCGGATTTGGTGTTACCGGATGGCGAACAGTGGGGTGCTATTGGTAAGCTCTTTGACCATATTACTGTTTACTTGTTCTTATTCATAACGTTGTTGTGCTTTATTCTATCAAGACTTTTAATCATACTCTTGGGTGCGTGCAGATGTTGGTCATGTTCGTCCAGCAGTTCGTCCGAGACCGCCAGTCACTGCCCCGGTAGTGGAGCCTGCTGGGAGAGCTATTCTTCGCGATCTTGACGATACTGAGACCCTTACAGCTATGCAGGAGCAGGTTGAGAGCCTTACTCGCGGTATTCCGGATGTACAGATTGACGAGTTACCTTTACAGCTGCAGCGGCATACTATCGGCGTGCCTAGACGATGGACTCGTCTCTTGCGCATGATTGCACAGGCCGTGACGTACTATCATGAGCACCACTAGGCTAGGGTGCCCCCTAGCACTTTTGAGTTTTTAGGTCCCATGACCAATTTTTGTCTTGGTTACAGAACATTATGTATGAACTATAAACAGCTTATATATATTTTGATTTTCGAGTTTTATTCTGGTTGATTTATGTGATCCATATGTACAATCGTTGATGATATGTCCCTTTTATACATGTTGCAAATGTCTATCTAACACATAGTTTGCTAATGAGTCAGTTAATGTGTTTAAGTTTCTTGAAATATGTTGATATTGAATTGAATCAAATTGTCTTTCCAAGATCTTAACCCTTAGGAACATGCGATAAATAGCTGGATTGCGAACAGAATATATACCATTGAGTTGTAGTATTACGAGCTGTGAGTCTAGCCTGACAATTAGTCGGCGTATGCCACGTGTGATGGCATCAGAGAGTAGTTCTATCAACGCGCTATACTCAGCGATGTTATTCATTGATTGCCCAATACACACACCCCCGAAACTTACTAACTCGCCGCTTGGATCAAAAATGGCCCAGGCTGCGGAGGATAGGTTCCGCGAACTACGACTCGCTCCGTCAGCATATCCAACACGTCTCCAGAAGGTTTGACATCTGTAATAAATGAAAAGGTGGATCACCCGACCAGAACAAATACTTTAGCGAAAACAAAATACAA
Source organism: Pinus tabuliformis (assembly GCA_031772625.1). Lineage (NCBI taxonomy): Eukaryota > Viridiplantae > Streptophyta > Pinopsida > Pinales > Pinaceae > Pinus > Pinus tabuliformis. The sequence continues at coordinate 1,769,087,323 of CM062819.1, forward strand.
CAAAAGCATGCAGGTTACTATTTAAGCATAGTAACGCTTGAGGTACAGCCCGTTGCGGGGCTGCGCCAGTGGAATTCCATCGTAATCCATTAACTCGTAGGCTCCTTTTGCTAACACCCTTTTAACAATATAGGGGCCCATCCATAAGGACTTGAATTTACCTGCTCCCAATTTATCGGATTCTTGGTCATAAAGCAAGACCAAATCACCTTCTGAGAAGACACGGGGTTTGACATTTTTGTCGAACTGAGCCTTGACTCGTTTCTTATGGGCTTCGTTAGCCAAAGCGGCATCACGGAGGGTTTCATCCAATTGGATTAATTCCAAGAAATGAGCCTCTTCCTCCGAAGTTCCGGGGAGAAGATCGATTGCGAGTTTAAGCGACGAAATTTCGCACTGGATTGGTAAGACTGCTTCCAGGCCATACACCAATTGAAAAGGTGTGAACCTGGTTGCGTTCTTAACCGACGTTCAGTATGCCCACAAGGCTGAGTACAGGATTAGGTGCCACCTTCTTTTATGAACCCCGATCATCCTTTGCAACATACGCTTCAGGACCTTGTTGATTGCCTCAACTTGTCCGTTGGCTTGCGGATAATATGGGGTAGAGCTGTTGTGAGATAGCCCTAGCTTGGCAGCTAATTCGACGATCATGTGATTGCGAAAATGCGACCCATGATCTGTAACTATAGCCTGTGGTACGCCGAACCTGGCGACTACATGATTGAAAAAGAAAAGGGCTGCTGTTTCACCAGTGTTATCCAATGTAGGCATCGCCTCGGCCCATTTGGTAAAATAGTCAACAACGACTATAATATACCCATGCCCCCCGGTCGAGGTGGGGTTACATTGCATGAAATCGATGCCCCACTTGGCGAATGGCCCAACAGCGACTATCGGCTGTAAAGGTGCGGGTGGTCGTCTGGTTTTGCTATCAAAAATTTGACAAGCATGGCAACTTCTGACTGCGGTTATGCAATCTTTGAACATGGTTGGCCAGAAGTATCCTGCTCGTAAGATTTTTTGTGTTGTTGCATATCCAGATTGATGCCCCCCACACGCGCCTGAATGACACTCATTCAGGGCTTTTTCGGCCTCCTCATGGGTAAGGCACCTCCTTAGAACTGTATCGATACCTCGACGGTAAAGTGCATCACCGACGATCATGTAGTCTTTTGCTTGGTATCGTATACGTTTTTTTTCAGAGCGAGAGGTGTTTGGCCTGAATTTTTGGGTTTGGAGATAAACTATGATATCTCCATACCACTCATTTCTTGCAGATATCAGAAACAAACTTTCGTCCACGATTGACTCTTCCGATGTTTCATCGTTGGACGACGATGGGAGATCGCACAATAATTCTGCGAAAACTAGAGCTTTCTTTGATTTGGATTTTACAAATTCCATATCAAACTCTTGAAGGATCGCTATCCATTTTGAATATTTGCCCCCCAGCAACTGTCGCGACAATATATAAGTCATGGGGTTGCAATCTGACAAGATGGTAGTTTTCCGAAAGAGGACATAATGTCGAAACCTTTGAATCGCTTGAACAGCTGCAAGCGCTAGTTTTTCAACATAAGAATATTTACTTTCTGTATCATTTAAGTTTTTACTTAAATAATAAATAGGATGTTCTATTCCATCGACCTCTTGAACTAAAACCATCGCAATGGTCATATCCGCTGCAGCCAGATACAGGTTAAAATCTCTTTGATAGTCCGGGGCGTACATTAATGATGCTTTTACTAGACAATCTTTCAGAGCATCAAAGGAAGCTTGCGCCACCTGGTCCCAGACAAAAGGTACATCCTTTTTCAAAAGACGAGTATAACCCTTAGCAAGTTCTGCGTAATTTGGAATGAACCTCCTCAGAAAGTTTGCTTTCCCTTGGAGTTTCTGAATCTGAAGCAAATTTGAAGGTGGAGGCAAATTAATGATTGCCTGAACCTTACAGGGGTCGAGATGAATCCCATCCTTAGAGACTACAAAGCCAAGTAAACGACCAGAACCGACGCAAAACACACATTTGTGTGGATTGAGTCTTATCTTGTAGTGTCGGCAACGTAGAAATATCGCTCTTAAATGCTGCGGATGATCAGTCCGCTTTCGTGAATGAGCCGGAAGATCGTCGAGATAAGGTTGAACAATGTTCTTGATGTCATGGAAGGCATAATTCATTGCCCTCTGAAACGTCGCCCCTGCGTTCTTTAAACCAAAGGGTAATTTTCGATAAGCGAATGTGCCCCACGGACAAATAAATGCAGTCTTTGACTGGTCCTGTGGGCGGATATTTATTTGATTATACCCGGAAAATCCATCCATAAATGAAAAGATTTCACATCCGGCGCATTCATCAATTATCTGGTCGATGAAGGGTGTAGGGTAGTTGTCCTTCGGACAAGCTTGGTTTACATCCCTATAATCGACACACACTCTAATCGTCCCTTGTTTCTTCATAACAGGGACAATATTCGATACCCAATCGGTTAGAGGAACTGGGTAGATGAATCCAGCATGGAGAAGTTTTTCAATTTCTGCCTTATTGGCAGCGGCTTTCTTGGGGTGTACCTGTCGAAGCCGTTGTCTTACTGGTTTGACATCAGGATACATTTTAATTTCATGTTCAACGATACTCGAGTCAATGCCTGGCATTTCATCATATGACCAAGCAAAGACATCTCTGAATTCGCGAAAAAGAGCGTTATATATTTCCAGTTCTGAAGGGGAACAACCTTTGCCGACATAAATATTCTCTACAACATCTGTCTTTGTCGAGATGTTTATGGCTATAGTCTCTTCAATATTGGATAAGTTTCGCTCGGAATCCACCGTGTTTACAGTATTTGTTAGGAATTCAAAAACTGAAGGGCGATAAAGGTCACTCTGAGTATCTTCTTCATATTCCGGAAGAAGGGAACGATGGTGGTGATCATTCCATGGTGCCCCTTCAATCAACATTGATTGTAAGATTCCTTCGTCAGTCCCATGCACTTTCGACCAAGGATCTAATGGGGTTCCATATTCTCTAGACCTATCTACCCAAACGCTCGACGAGCGTTGATTTGGGTTCGCCTCCCATGCCTGAAACATTGATTGCTACAATATTTCTAAAGGGCTTGGGGGCAAAACCATTGAACGATCCATGTCGACCTTCGTAGAAGATATCATGTTGCAGGTTGCTACAAACGGTATATTTCCCATATAAATAGGAGGTGGTAGCGCGAAAGTTCCCATCAATGTGGGGTCTTTCAGTAATCCTACTCCGATATCTTGAATTGAATGGTTGCTCTCATGGATCATGGGAATGCTTCCTGTAACTTGTGAACCATTAGGGAGGAAATTCTGTTGGTCGAAGATCGTAATCCCTCCTTCAAACGGGAATGCGATCTTCCTAAAATAAGTCGATACAACAGCTGCCATGGCATAAATCCATGGTCTACCCAGTAGGATGTTATAGTCGAGATTTCCATCAATGACCTCAACATCAATTTCTACCGTTTTTCCCCCCAGTTCAACCTTCAAGTTATTAAGGATACCATACGAGGTATAAGTCCTTCCGTCGAAAGCTTTTAATGTCGTCGAAGATCGTGACAAGGTTGGAGATCCTAAAGTTTTCCAGCAACTCATCGACATAATACATGTCGATGCTCCTTCATCAATAATTGTTCTGTGAACAGTTTTGTTGAGGGCTTTCACTTGAATAAGGAAAGCTAATTGAGCTGGTAACTGAGGATCGTATCCCTTGTGATCAAAGGATACAAGATTGGAATCCTTAGGATCAACCCCACCAATTGCTGATAACAATGCCTGCCTTTGGGTTGGACAATTTTGTAATACTTCAAGAGTCGACATAGCGGATGGCGATTGTGCCAAATCTTCCACTATGTTATAATGCTGCGCCGCTCTGGCGCGAGGATTAAATGTCGACTTATGTACTACACCCTTTGGCGGTTTTATTGTTAATTCAGGAATGATGGGTGGTACAACTTCTGTCGAAGTTGTTGTTGAACTACTTGGTTGATCTTTACCTTTTTCGTTCGACAGCTGAGGATTCCCGTAATCTTTGTTCCTTGTCGAAATCAAAGCATCATTCTGCTGTTTTGAAACCGACAACATAAGTACTTGCGACGGGGAAGCATTTCCACTATCAACCAGATTTTGACCCGGGTTGGGAAATGGATCAGTTAACACAGCTGAGGTTTGGGAACTTTTAAAGAACCTCTTTAACTCAGCTTTGAATGGGCAATTTTTTGTGCTATGATCCTTATCATCACATATTAGACATGGATAATTTTGTTTCCCCTTCCCAGGAGGGTTTGAAGAATTTTTTCCAGGGGATGACTCACCCTGTTTCTTCTTCTTCCCTTTGTTTTGCTTCTTCTTGCTTCCTGGTTGATTGGTTTCTTTGCCTTTATCTTCCGATACGGCATTTACTTCCGAAGCAAGAATTTCTTCTTTTGCATTTTGATCCGAATTCTTACGGGCCTTCTTTGACGAAGCCTTTATCGATTTCGCGTTCGCCGTGCCAATCACACCGTCACCAGCATGAGAGTCACTATTTGATTTAGGAGGAGAAGGAATTGAAAATTCCGGTCTAGGAGCGTCGGGTATTTTGTCGTAGAGCGTGCCGGACTGAGTATAAACTAAGTCCAAATACTGTGCACGAGCGATAACTTGCTCCTCTGTTACGACTCCCCCCTTGGCCACATCTTCCGTTATAGCAGGAAGTAACGACTTTATAAACCATTCAGCTAACAGCTGATCAGGAACGTATGTTTTCACCATCCTGCGACGACGATGCCACTCATGTATATGATCAGATATATGGGTGGCAGTTGTCTGCTTGAAGTTGGTTAATATTTCTGTTCCCGTTTCATACCTTATCGGTAATTGAAAATGGGTTAAGAAAGTCGTGGCTAGGGAACTAAAATTGTCGAAAGAGGCTCTTGGCAATTCAATGTACCATTTAGCCGATGGACCTGTCAATGTCCTCTGAAAAAGGCGAAGCCTTATCGAATCATCGTTAAGGGTGTTCGACGAACACCACAGATGAAAAGTCATCACGTGATTCGATGGGTCTTCACCTGGATTTCCATTGAATTTAGGAATGTCAGATGGAAGTTTATGAGGAATCGCTGGCCACCAAGGGGCATAAGCAATCGGATCATTGGTTAACCGGTGTAAATCAGGTAACTCTAAAGTTGCCACGAATGGTAACTGTTGATTCAGGTTAGGCGAAGCGTAACCAGGGTACGATGGAATCACCTGAGCAGTGGGTCTTTGCATACCAGCATAGTGTAATTGATGTTGGTATGATTGATACGGTTGGTGGACTTGACCACTATAAAGTGGTTGGTTTTGACCGTTTTGGATATACGGTTGTCCACTGTTCGCAAAGATCTGCTGCTCAGAACCTTGGTATACTTGCTGGAATTGTGGTTGTTGGTATTGCACTAACCATGGTTGTGAAGCCATGTTCTGTTGTGCTATGCTAACCGTCGGACCAAGGTGTGGGGTAATTGTACCCGTTTGGACCTGTGTCGCCCCACTAGTTGGCGATTGTGGTTGTGACCCATGGTCAAGTGGTTGTTGCATTACAACCTGAGAAATCTGAGGTTGACATGTAACAGGTATCGCTTGAACTTGTGACACAGTTACAATAGCCGGTGTGGTTGGGATGTTCATCATAGGTACACACTGTTGCATAGAATATACAACCCTTGGTTGTTGAGGTAGCATAGGTACCCAACTACTTGATGCAATTCCAGTATAACCTGAATACTGTTGAGAACTGCCATATGGATATCCTCTCGGAGGAGGTAATGAAAGGGCATACTACCCCCCATACGGTAGCAATCCGGAACTCAGAGGGATTGTTAGTCCTTGAGGACTGGATGGCCCAAATTGACCTGCATGAGGGTCGATCTGTCGAGTCTCAACGTAAGAGTTGCCAGGTATTATTCCGGATGAACAAACTGGAACAGACCATACTGTCGAAATAGTCCCTTGGTGGACTCCTTCTAGCTGTTGTGAGTTAGTCGGGACAGCTGGGATGCTAGCAAACATTGTCGGAGTGACGGCAGGGGCTTCTGCTGTCGCTGTGTCATTTGACATAGTCCTGGATGATGACGGTTGTTCAGACATCTTAAGTCTATCCAATAGATTGCCTAGCGATTCTACAGGAACTTCCACTTGTGGTGGATTAACTTCTGCTGAAGGAAATAGAGTGACCCCGACTCCAAAATGGGTTGGAGTACTTACTTGCGGATCCTCTGCAATTTCCTCTATCGCAATCAAACCCGGTGGAAGAGGAAGACCGTCAGGTCCGTAAAATATTTCTGGTGCCGAAGAAGTGGTTGTTTCGACAGCGACAGTTGTTTGAGGAACAAAACTCTCTGGACCGGTTACAGATGGAACTGGTTCAGTTACACAAGTATTTGCCCCCAGACTAGGATCAGTATTACTGTCCTTCTGTGGCTGTTGAACTTCTTCTATAGAGGCAGGGTTTCCAGAAATGTTTGGAGTAACCGGAACCTCAGATGCAGTTGGAACACTTGTTCTAACTTTTATAGGAGATTTTGAACCGGTTAAACGAGTCCGCTTTGTCCGTACTGTTTTCGATTCCGGAGACAAAGACGACTGACTCGTAAGCCTCCGCGAACGACGGGGTTTTAATTGACTTTCTTCCACGATGCGGATTACTCGATCAACCAAAATATTAAAAGGGGAAATTTGTGTTTCCGAATTGAATGAATTTTATTAGACGCTTTTAGACACAACTTGCTTTTTCACTTTTTAAGAGTCGAGAAAAAGCTAAAGATGACTCTAGTCTCCTTCGATGTTTTAACGAGCCCGAAGTGACAAATGCTCGGATGGACTTTTTCAGTTATAGAGTTTGAAAAAGGCCAAAAGAAACTACTCTGGAGATCTAGGCAGAGGGTGTGCCAAACCTTTCGCAAAACCACAGAATACGTTTTACGGTACGAGTGGTCGATCTTCGTGAATGCTGTGTTCACTGCATTGCGATCAGTAGGGCGACCGACACGGCTTCCTATGGATAAAAGATATATGCCTATAGGGGTCTCCCAATATATACGCGATGGTACGTGGGAGCACAAGTCCGTATTAGTGCCACCGAGTCTCAGGAGGAATCACCCACCTTCGTCGAGATCGACAGTCACTACGTTTAACGACGCCGGAACACGTCTCTAGCTTAGACCTCTATGTGTTTGCGTTATGTTTCAAAGCGTTGTTAGGTTCATTCAATATATTTTAAGTTGATCTTTTTAAAGTTTGCCTTTCAAGGTTCACCACGAGATGTTTGATACAAATTCCTAAATGCAGTCTAAGATGAGAAGCAAGCTTTTTCAATCTTTTCGACTTATGAAAATCTTAACTACTGAGGGAAAAGAAAGACAAAATCTTTTCACACAGATCAAAGAGCATACACTAATGCACTTTTTCCCTAAATCAACATGCAAACTTATCAAATGCAAAATGCAAAATGCAGGTATTTCTTTTCTCTTCCTTAATGTTGATGTAATACAAAAAGAAAGCTGTTGTATAGCTTTGAATTCAATTTCAAGTGAAAGCAAACAAGCTTGTCCAAAATCAAAAGACACCTTAAGATTTACTTGTTTCGACACTAGAAATATATAAATTCAAACCATATGACGAAAGCAAAATCTCAATCAGCTATGAACAGTAAACAAACTAACTATTACGATCAAAACGACACTTAACACAGGTCTAGATCTAAGAGGCCACAGCAAGACTAGTTCACTTTCGTTACGGGAAACTGTAAATGATATAAGATATACACCAAGAACAAATACAGTTTCTTTATACAACCGAGGCGGAATAGTGGCAAGGAAAGTTGGTTTCAGATAGGTACATTGACTGGTAACAGGCTGCAAAAACAAGGGTGAAAACAGGGCAATAAACAAGAGGGAACCCCAGTAGCTCTAGGCAAAACTGGTTCAGCGCAGGTAGTACACTGGCAGTTTGACCTTCAGCGCAGGTAGCCCCTTCGGGAACTACGCTGAAATGCAGACTGCCTTCACAATGCCTGCACTGAAGAGATAAACTTTCGTTTTTCTCAGTTTCCGGGTCACAGATTGCTCAAAAATTCACAGTTTTTGGCCAAATCAGAAGCTATCAGTCAAGTACACACTAAGGGATGAAAAGGAGGATGAAAAGCTATCACTAAGAGCTATTTAGAGTCCTTGTGGATCAGCTCTTCAAATCATAAACTTGCCCAGAAACTGAGCTAGAGTAGCTGCCCTCTACTTTGCATTTGAAAGATCCAAATGCAGTTCGATTCGGTACTCCCAGTGTTTATGAAATGTATAGAAAAAACACAATACGGAGTCGCCAATTTGTTGTTGGGAAAAGTATCCAATACGGAATGACCCTATCCCACTCTAAGGGTGATAGTACCTCAGCAACAATCAAAGCAAAGCTATTCGAGATTACTTCTTTATGAGATGTAAGAGAGGGGAGAAAGAGATCCACTAACCGTTGTCTTCCGCTAATGATTGATCCAATCTTCTCTCTTTGCTGCTTGCTCCCAGCTCCTTGCTCTTTCACTGGCCCAGCTACACCAAGATCCTGCAAAATGGCAAGAGAGGGAAACTACAAGAAGCATACATTCATAATTGATTCAAGGATTAGAATAAATCAAATACACAAGTATAACAATACACCATTGAGACACATGCATATAGAAGAACCTCAAATGCTTTATTAATGGAAGAAGTAAAGTTCAGGAAGTAATACAACCATAAAAGGCCCAATCCAGCATCACCTCCCAGCAGAAATAAATCTCCTCTTCACCTCCTTCAAGCAAATCACCCAATAGTTCTATACTCAAACCAACAGCACTTCCTTACATTCACAAGATTCCAGCCTCCTTAGACCTCATGAGAGAGCTCTATATATAGGAGTTTTGGAGAAAGGATGAGTCAGCTTGAGCTTGGCATGGAGCTGACTAGTGTCCTCTCCCACTTCAGTTATTCTTCAGTTCTTGAGTCCACTTGGAGGTTCTTGCTTCCACTTGGAGATCTAGACCCTCTTACTCATCACAAGTCGAATTCCCTGATCCAAGTGTCATTTTGGAAGCTTCCTGGGCATTGACACCTTGAGGAATGACTGTGCCACTTGGCCAAACTCGCCCAGTGCAGGTAGCCTTCTTTGCAGTTGACATTCAGCACAGGTACACAGTGGAGCAGTCGACATTCAGCGCAGATGCTCAGTGGAGCAGTTGACATGATCCAGAATTAGCTTGTTTTTGAGTGTTTTCAGGTGGAGAACTGATATTCAGTGCTGTGGTTTGCTGACCTTGTTCCTCTAGGGGTAGGAACAACATGTTTAGGGACTTTGGATCTCTTAGATTATGGACATTTCATGCTTCATGCTGTAAGGCACAAAAATGTCTATAACAGTACCCAGTAAATCCCAGAAAACTTCTAACATCTTTTTGACAATTTGGAATAGGCAACTTCGAGATGGCTTCAAATTTTGATCTATCAACTTTAATCCGATCCCCTGAAATGTGATGTCCCAAAACAATACCTTCAGTAAACATCATAAAACATTTTTCATGACTCAATGAAAGGCTTGTTTCTTTACATCTTATAAGGACTTTTTCCAAATTCTCTAATGCCTCTTCAAATGAATCACCATAAACTGTAAAATCATCCATATAGACCTCTACACAATCATGGATTAGATTAGAAAAGATTCCTAGTACTGCCCTTTGAAATGTTGTGGGTGCATTACATAATCCAAAAGGAAGCACTCGGTAAGCAAAAGTTCCCCATGGACAGGTAAATGTGGTCTTATCTTGATCTTCAGGTGCTACCTGAATTTGATTATAGCCACTAAAACCATCCAAAAATGAAAAGTACTTTTTTCCTGCTAGAGTATCTAATACCTGATCGATAAAGGGTAAAGGAAAGTGATCCTTCAAAGTTGCTTTATTCAATTCCCTGTAATCAATGCATACCCTCCATTTACCATTCTTTTTAGGTACTATAACCAAAGGAGAAATCCATCGGCTATCTGAAATTGGATAAATGAAGTTTACATTGAGTAGTTTTTGGAGTTCTTCTTTCACTATCTCCCTAAGGTTTGGATTCATCCTTCTCTGAGGTTGTCTGATTGGTCTACTGTTTTCCTCGATGTAGATGTGATGAATGCAAGTCTTAGGGTCAACACCTTTCATATCAGTATACTCCCATGCAAATGTAGTAGAATGTTTTTGCAAGATTTTGGTTAGCTCTCCCTGTTGTGATTTTTCCAAGTTTTTGTTGATATTCAATGTTTTACCTGGAAATATCTCAATGGCTGAACTACCAAACTCTTCCATAGAGTAAAGAGACATTTGTCTAGATGATAGATACTCAATGTCAGAATCTAAGTGAAATTGTGTGTGGTCATATTCTGAAGATGTTTCAAAGTTTTCTAATGTGTTCAGAGTTTGACTATCTTCACTGATTTCAGAAATAGTAAAGACAGGTTGTATAGTGTCCTCATCATCGACCCATTCATTATCTCCTACTTCTGTAATTGCTTTTTCTGGAGGATACAAATTGAATTTCTTTGTCGAATTACCATCAGAAATATACATATCCCCAGATCTACAACTGATAAAAGCATCAGCTGTGGCTAGCCAAGGTCTTCCTAAGATGAGTGGATACCCTCCTAGATTACTCTTGGGAGTTAAAATCATGAAATCTACTGGATATTCCCAAGAATATAAGGAGACCGAAATGTCTTCTAATACACCATCTGGTTTGATAATTGATCGATCTGCAAGTTGCAGTAAAGTAGGTGTAAAAAGAAGATTAGGAAGTTTTAGCTGTTCCATAATCTGTCTACTCATAATGTTGATAGTAGCCCTTAAATCAATCAAAGTATTTGGAATTTCTACCCCATTGATATGTGTTTTGACAATTGGACTACCGGAATCTACATACTTCTGCATGGTAATTTTTCCCATCATGATATCTGCAATCTTTCCTACTAGGTGGATTCTTCTTGTATCTCTTGGTTTCCTTCCTGGTCTTTTGAGACTCAACTCCTTTATTGTTTTTTCTAGAATATGAATTTCTCTAATGGATTGTAGCAAGGGAATCTTGATACAGACATTCTTTAATTCATCTAGGAAATCATAGTCAAGCAACAAGATTTGTTTTTCCACTCCTTTATCAACTTGTAATCTTTCAGGAAAAGGAGGTGTGGATGAAGATGTAGGTTGCTCAACTATAGGAGTTGTGGGGGTTGACTCTTTTTCTTTTTCTTTTTGAGTGCTTGGGTTTTGAAGAGATGCTTCAGAACCTTTATTGGCTTCAAGAGAATCTTCCTCAGAAATGATTTGCTTTTGAGCATCTATAGAAGGATTTTCTAAAACTCTACCAGATCTGAGTTGTACATCATTGAGAGGAACAATCATATAGGTAGGAAATTGTTTTCCTTCTACCATGTAAGCATTTTGAGGGTTTTTATTATGTTGGGATTTGGCAATGGCTGGGAAGGTATTTGATTTGTCTTTTGTTGGAATGGAAGCAAGAGTTGGGAATTTGGATTTTGTTGAGAAGGTTGTTGTTGTTGTGGAAATGGCAATGAAAGTTGTGGATTTGATTTGGAAGTCGTGGAGCTTGTTGGTTTTGAAAAGATGGAGGATATTGATAAAATTGAGCAAATCTCCCATAAGGATTTTGCATACCTTGTACCCATGATTGAAATGGAATTTGAGGTTGGGACCAGGATTGTTGCCAAGGATTCCAATTTGGTGGGGGTTGAAAGTTCATGGGGTTGTTAAACCCTTGATTTTGTTGCCCCTGCCAAGGTCTCCTTGAAACAAAACAGAGAGACTCAATTGAATTTGGGTCTTCTTGAAAGATAGCTTTGAGCCCAGGAATGGAAGGAAATTCCTTGGTCTCATGGCTTTCTGAACAAATCACACATGTTTCTACAACTTTTGCATCCAAGGGGCATTCCCTTAGAGTATGTTTCTTCCTACATTTTGGACAAAAGATGGCCAAAGCTTCAGCTTCTGCTTTCTGCTTGTTTTGTATCTTAAGGGTGTCTAGTTGCTCACTAAGACTCCCTAAAATATCAGTTTTAAACTCATCAAGCATGTTGCCAATCTCAGCCCTACTTACTGATCTAGTTGCAGATTTGTTTGCTCTAATGAGAGAAGGATCTCTAGGCCCTTTTCCAGTTTTACATTTTCCCCTTGAGAGATGGACACATAGCTCTGCTATATCATGAAGTGGAAGTTGAGATATATCTCCTTTTCCCATCATGTTCAAAATATCTATCCATTCATCTCTAATGAATTTTAATAGGAGGGCTTTCAAGGTTTCCTCATCTAGGTTATTCGTTTTTGCTCTTTTCAGGTTGTATTGAAATCTTTCAAGTAAATCCTCCAAGTTTTCATCTTCTTTTTGCACCATTTTGAATACGTCATCCTTATGATTGGTGGGCATACAATAGTCCAGGTATCTATCCAAAAATGTTTGTTTCATATCATTCCAAGTCCTAATAGATTGAGTGACTAATCCCATGAACCATTTTAGAGCAGCTCCCTTCAATGTTGAAGGAAACAATTTGAGTTTTTGAGAGTCTTCCATATAATCATAAGTTCGGCATACGACTTCAAATTCAAATAGAAATGTTTCAGGATCATCTCTTTGCAACCCATAAAAGTTTTGGAGGACAGATGGTGAGATGTTTTTCATTGTTGTTCGGGATTCCTCATCAACTATAGGAAATCCAAATGAGTTATCTCCATCCCTATTTCCCCCATTGTTACCTCTACCTCCTCCATTGTTTCCTCCTCCTCTACCTCTACCTCTACCTCCTCCAAATCTGTTTACTACTTCCTCTATCATGATAGTTTCCTTAGAGATTTCAGAGTCCTCTGGTTCTTCTACTAATGGCAAATGAGGAGGAATTTCTCCCTCTTCTTCTTCAGGTGATTCTACTTCCTCAATTACAATGTGTTTTCCTGTAGAAGTAAATAAAGGGTCTTTTCCTAACTCAGATTCGATGGATAGTTTGGGAGAGTCTCCTAATTCAGCTACTGCCTCTTGAATTCCAGGAATCCTAAGGCTAGGAGTGTGGGTTGGAGATGATGGAGGTGTATCTTGTCTATACCTTGAAGTAGATGGAGTTGTAAAAATCGAACTATTGGCCCTAGCTATAAACCTTCCCCTAGAATCTCTTGCTCTATGCATGTCATTTTTTTTATTTTTCTGCAAGTCACGCTAATAATTCTGTTTCTGATCTTCCAGATCACTCTAGGTGCAAGAAGAGAACATACTCAAGAAATTATTGAGCCAATAACTCTCTTTTCTGATCCTCCAGGTCACACTAGGTGCAAGAGGAGAGCATACTTTGAGAAGTCATCAATTTTTACCTTCCTTGAAATTTTCTTAATTTTTTTTTAAGAAATTGGCTACCTTGTTTCACTTCCTCGGCAACGGTGCCAAAATTTTTGGTCAATTTAGTGTGTCCTAAATTGCTATATAAATTGTCAATCCGGGAATCGTAAACTGCTGAAGTGAAGTGCACTATATATACAAGATAACCGATTTCTTACTTCTTTGTCATTTTTGATTTTTGGTTTGTTTTTGGGTTTATCTTTTGTTGATTCCCTAATGTGAGATGGTAAAATTAAAAGTCAAGTATGGATATAAGTGTTCAAGGCAATGGTGACCTCTACAATGATTTCCAAACTTCAAAGTTCTCAAAAAAGTTTTAAAACTTGCAATGATGAAATAAATTCCTAAGAGAAAATAAAAATGTACCTAAATTCTAATTAAACCAAACGGTGAGCTAGTGACTATGAAACCTAGTATCCTTGCTGCTGTATAAAAAGAAACTGAACTCAAAGAAATTCCAAAACTGTAAGAAAAGTAAACTAAATCATATTACATCAACTCATATTCTGACCCCTCATCATTCGACTCGCTCTGGCTATAGGAGGTAATCATAAACAAATTGAGTAATCTGATATCTAAATTGCATAAAATGAAACTAAGATCAAACTACGCATTCATACTTCAATCCCTCACCATTCGACTCGCTCTGGCTATAGGAGGTAACTGAAAATGACATGAGTAATCTAATCACTAACTTGCAGAAAAATAAACTAATATCAAACTACGCATTCATACTTCAATCCCTCACCATTCGACTCGCTCTAGCTATAGGAGGTAACTGAAAATGACATGAGTAGTCTAATATCTATCTTGCAAAAAAGTAAATGAACAAAACAAAACTGAAAGAAATAAACAATGATGGAATTAGAACTTAAGAAAATAAATCAGCAGAAGGACAAGATAATTTCATGTCATTAGTCATTAAAAAGCTATGTGCAATTGCCCGGGCTGTCTATTAGAACCTGAAAGAAAAACACTGATTAGTTAACAGTCATTAGAAAGCATAAAAGAAACTATGGACAACAATCAACATGAATACCATAAGCAGTGTAATATATACAAGCAAACGATTATGGCATCAGGAACGTAAAGGAAGAAAGCATGAAACTATACAGTAATTACAGAACCTTGGTGTACAGGGGCCCTTTGCAACCTCGGCCAATCAGCACTCAATCACAAATTGAACTTAAAAACACTGTCTTCTCATGTATTAAAATGCAGTCATAACACAAGGATTAAGTCATGGCACAATGGGCTCGTAAAACAGGCGAAATTACATACAAAAAGCTAGCTAATATGAGTATGATAACGCGTTATTTATAACTGAGGACGATACAACTACTTCCTAAAATCTGCGCTGATAAACAGACACGTGAATAACCACGTCCGGAAATCTAGCATGATGGTAGACGTGAAAATTAAATCCAAGGAGGGTGGCTGTTAGATTTGGTTCATGGAGTAGTCCACAGGTGTTAGCACGCCTCCTAAGATTTACGAATCTGCCACGCAAGTCTTCACGTGGTGAAAAATAGAGTTCTGCCACCGTTAAACTCTTAGGTTGACCACCGCTTTGACTGTCCTTGACCATGGCCTTTTGTGAGGGATTCAGCTGAACCAAGGGGACACGTTCCATATCCACATCATTTGCAGCTTGCCCATGTGGCCGGATTCTCCAGTAGACACCTGTAACATAGAATTCAACAAAAAGGCTGCGGAAAGTTGAGTTGGCTGCAAAAAGTGACAAGATTCTGCAACTGACTGGGCAAAAATCTATATCAAACAGCAATCACAAGACATAGTTAGGAAACCATTTTATGCTCTTTTTAAACTAATATGCAATGATTTGATAGCTTGGTGGTTCAGGTAACTCGAAAAAAAGGCTAAAAAGGTGTATAGGGAAGATGCAAGTTTGGGACTCAACACACTCCACCTATCTTACTCATTGATTGACAATCAAGCCATTCACATGCTTGAGTTTAACCCCAAATTTCTCAATCACATCCTTTCCCAACATGTCTTAAGCATTTTAACATATTTCTGATAATTTGTCTCGACAAAAATATAAAGGAATATAGGAAAGCATTATTTTTCTTCCATGAGTTTCTAAATCACATAATAATAATAATATCCCTTATGCAACCAATATGCTCCCGTGTCAATATACACAATAATTCAACATTCACAATCAATATTCATGCATCAAACACCAAGAAAACATGTTATCCCATTAGGCCCTAGTGTTGTAACCTGGCTTTTTGATACCATATGTAAGGTCCCACCTTACCAACCATCAGTAATATAGACAAATAGAGGTCACATTAAGCATTCATAGTCAATTTTTTTTTTTTTAAATAAATGAATGACTAACTTAGTTATCATGTAATCATGTTACTTAATTTATTTCAATATAAGAATATAGCATAATAAGTTAGGGATAACTTTCCCTTAAAACCGATTCCAAAACACATTTCTCCTCAAGTTTAAAGAATATAGCATGT
Source organism: Pinus tabuliformis (assembly GCA_031772625.1). Lineage (NCBI taxonomy): Eukaryota > Viridiplantae > Streptophyta > Pinopsida > Pinales > Pinaceae > Pinus > Pinus tabuliformis. The sequence continues at coordinate 1,769,103,275 of CM062819.1, forward strand.
GCTCTTGTCATACATATATGTGAGTTTTATGTAAGACTGGAAATAAATTCCACCATAATGCTATGTGTGAGCATTAAGATTAATACACCTATCTGACCCCCTATATTATGCTATATAGGTTCCACTTATTGGCACTTAACATTATAACCACAAAAGTATGTGACAATAACCTAAAATATCATGTTTCTATTACAAAAGTCACATATAAGGGCATGATTATTAACCTACCTGTAACAAGGTAACTGAAGAAGGAATATGCCTTTCTTCATAAAAAAAATATAATGATATGATTATGAAATAAAAAAATGGAATCACAAAAGATATTGATCAAATAACATTTCCAAATTTATCAATTAAAAATTCTCAATCCCAATTATTAAGGTAGAACAATTATTTGCAAAATGGCATTATTTCAATCATGAGACTTGTATAAGGAATGTTGCAGTGAGAGAAGCTACTATTATAAATTCAGAAGCATATTATTCTTCAAAAAGGGCCAATTAAAACAATGGAACTACAAAATTGGGTAGAAATAGTTTCTTTCTACAGTCACTAAAGCATAATGTTGCACCCCTGAATACATGCAGCTTGGATGAACTTACTATTCTCATTTGCACAAGTAATTAAATCCTAAAAAATTTGTCATTGTAAAATTGTTTCCAACAACACCCTTTTTTCTAATGATAGCTATATATGATAAAAGTAACATTGTCCTGATGATCTATTCACACTTCAACAACTTTAATAATATTCATTTTCACATTTATAGAAAAACTTGCAGACATAGGAAGCTACATCTATTGAATAATCGATTCATAAATTTATAGTACATAAAAATTATAGTCAATGAGACATTTACTCTAAGAATTTATGTGCATAAAAGTTACAACCATTGGGGCCTTATGACAAATAATTTGAAAGCATACAATATACAACCACTGAGGCATTTTCTCAAACAGTTGGCTGAGATCATCTCTTAAGAGCATTTTGACAACAATTAGCAACATTACTATAAGATTTTTACTCAACCTATTTAACTCATAAAATTCTTAAATCAAAACTTCAAAAATTAGCATATTAAAAGTGAAACTAAATCATCTTAATCCTTCACCTAAAACTCGACAATAGGCACACACAATTGGTAGCACTAATATGCAAAATTTCCCATATTTATGATTTGGGTTCTGAAAAGCATTTTTTTGGAATCAAATCAGGGGTTATAGGTTCTTATGGAACAAATATGCTTTGATGTTGAGCTTAATTGCAACAGAGAATCCCAGGGGTGTGATTTCTTAAAACAACAACAACAAAAAATTCCTATTATCTTATTTATCACTTTTGTCAAACACTTAATGTGCAAACTTCATCTACAACTGTACATGGAGAAAGAAAAACCAAATTTATGCTAATATGATATATTCATCAACTCGTGGAAATATGCTATGGACAAAAATTCATTTTAAACTAAACTTAAAAACTTTGACAAAACATTCTTATTTTAATCCCCATGCATGTACATTCTCAACTACAACTGTCGTTCATTATTTGTTAGCTCATAATTAACTATGTGAATTTCTCGTAAACATTCACAAGTAGAAATTTCCAATAAATTTAAGGTTCTACAACACTTTAAACTAATAATAAATAAAATTTCAAGAATGCTTATAAACATGCCTGGCAATGTATTTATAGAACGCCAAAAGTATGGGAATATGCTCCAAGTCCAATGAGAGTATGCTCTAGCTCCAATATCCTTTCCAACTCATTGTGAACCATCCATTTTTCCACCCAACCATATCCAAGGAGAACTACTCCCCCTAGAACCCCCGAGTTATAAGAGCTCACAAGTAGAACCAAAATATAGCAGTAGAGAGATATACAAGGCAAGCTGAGCAAGATAAGTTTCACTTCCTCTCAATAAAACTCATGGACAACTCCACCAGGTAGAACTACCTAGTAATTTAGTTTAAGAATTTCATATTCATTTTGACAACATTTGGCTACTCCCCAAGACTCTCCCTCTTACAATCCTCTTCAAGTCTCTCCAACTCTTGGTATTACAATGCACCTCCTTCCCTCTCCCAAGTGAGAAGACATGAGACACATTTATAGGAGGAGAAACCAATTTTTGTCATAAAAGAGGAATAATACACATGCCTTGTATTCCATTTAGAGGAGTGTAACTCATGCCATTAAGGAGAGTTATGCATGCCTTAGTTAAGGAGAGTGTAACATATGCATTAAAGAGAGTGTAAGAGGAATATTTTATGACATGTCTTTAGTGAGTGTAAGAGAAATATGCCATTCTTTGATGAGTGCATAAAAGAGAGTGTAATGCATTATTAAAAGATAGAGAGTTACATAGAGCCATGAGAGTCATCAAGGAGAGGTGTGAGGTATTGAGGAAATGAAGGCAACTTATAATTCCCTTTTAATAATAATATTATAATCTCATAAAAGATAATAATAATATTAATAATAATGAGGATTAAGTCGAGATTGAACTATTAGGATTGATTAATGATAATTTAAGTGATTTTGCTTCAACTATGCTCAATTACCAATTTATGCAAGGTGATTTACTATTTTTGGAAAGTCATGCTTGAGATGTTAGACATGAATTTCTATTTTTAGAAAGTCACTCTAGGATTGTTATAAAAGAGGTTTTATTAAGGAAATTCATCCCTAAGTTGTCCATGATTGGTATTTTTCTTTCAGAGAATAGGGATTCCGCACCCCTATTGCATGCATCTATGTGCCTTAGTCGATTGAGGACTTCGTGCCCTAATCTCCTATAAAAAATCCAAGTTTCCACACCTTGATATTTTTAGATATTCAAGACTCTGTGCCCTAAACATTTATTATATATCTAAGACTCCACGTATTTATCTTTTATGGATTTAGGACTTTGTGCCCTAATCCTTTTAATATAGATCCAAGACTCCACGTCTTTATATTCCATGTATTTAAGAGTATTCACCCTAATTTCCATGGCTTCTCATATACTCTGCTTTGAAACTTCGTGCTTCACCTTAAGTTACTGATTGTGAGCTCATACCCATATGATGGTTCATTGGTAAGGTTTTGTTCCAAGACCTGCACACATTACAATCTCATAGATCAAAGAAATCAAATGAATTTCATAATTAACTTATTCACATTTTACCAAGGATTGTGCATGACTTCCACAGTCATTTATAACTCGATCATCCTTGTTGGCAATGACAAAGTCTCCTACCACATCCTTCTTAATACAATATTAAGCATATATAATCATATAAATCATGTATCATACATAAACCATAATTAACCATATGTTCCATATAACCATTATCATCTATGGATTTGTGTGTCTCAATCCTAGATCACCATCCATGTCATACACCTATGTCAAAACTAGGACACCAAAAGAGAAAACATTGATAATATGTACTTAACCAAAATCAATCTTATACACACAACCATAAATATTATCATAAGCATACAGTAACTAGGTGACCCAAACTAGGTATATAGCATACAAGCATATACATAAGTCTGACATGCATAATCTTATATCACTACAAAAAAATGAGCCTCTCCAAGTGTCACAAAACTAACCTTGCCAAGGTGGGAGACTACATACTCCCCCTCTTTCATTAAACTTGGGTCGAAGTTTTCTTATAGTTGTTGGATATAATTTATATCTTTCTAAATCTAATCAAGTTGCCCATGAAGACAAACATTCCATTATTAATTAAGTACCATGTATATTCATGCCATACTAGATAGATTTTTACATACACCACAATACATATTATATCAAAACAATCATCTAATCAAGCATATTATATCTAGATACTATTATCTATAAATGATATAACATATAAAACATATATTCATATAAATGAAAATGATCTCACATTACACATGATTTCCTTTTCCCTGTCTAATGGATTAAGAATTCAATAATCTTTCCTATGTCATTCTCTTAGGTTTCTATAGAAAAATTGATATTGCCAACTCACAAACAACTCCCACATTAGTTGTATAAACAACAATTATGGTCCATCTCATCTCACAATCGAATTTGCATACAAGAAGTATCAAATCATCCATAGACAATTTCCATTGCAACTATGCAACAAAACATGTCATATATATAACCCACTCTTACATCCCACTTGATTTATGTCTTCTCAATCTAAGTTTCCCCTTTTCATTCCATAATACATCCTTGAAATCAAAATCTTTAGGATCTACCTATAGGCTTTACTAAATGTTTACTCTTTAGGAAAAATCACAATTTGATGTTCAAGGCACCATTTTTTTTTAACTTACAAGCTAAGGTTCCATAGAGTCCTCATTGACCCACTTTTGTATTAGAGCCCATTCCTTGAGTATAATCTTCATTATTATTCATTTCCCTTACTTGAGAATCAATTATGAATTACTCTGTCAGAAGGTCTTCATCAAAAAACAAATTAATGATATCTTTTTGAAAGAAGCCTGTAGACAAGAACAACTTTCATAATTATGCAAATAAGATATCTATATTATTGAATATATCTTGATAACTGTAAGTCAACCTGTTTTCCAATTATAAAATCACTCATGATTTCTATTCAGTAATTAATCAATTCATTTGGTTTTAGGTATTATTCCTTACTATTAATGCATACGCAAAAACAAGCTACGAAAACCATACATTTCTCAAAATATGAAGAATATTGTTGAATTTAATTAAGATTTAGACAATCACAAGGGAATTTCTGGCCTAAAGATAAGCCTTTTTTTTTCTTTTAAGGAGAATTACCACGATTACAACCTTTTTTAGGAATAATAACTACTCATACAACTATACATCCCAGCACAAATTACTAATTCCAACAATCTCTTCCATTCCACATACAATACAATCACCTTAGGTTTCTAAATCATGCAACAATTCCAATGCATCAAAATGTGATCTCTCTCTCCTTCAATTTCTCCCTCAAAAAATGTTACAAGCACATATTCTTGTAAAACAAGAACTCAAATAATATTTTTATTAATCACATACATTTTCCTTTTAAGTGAAAATAAAACAAGTTCTCACCACATAACATGTTTATCTTATAAACATGTTATTTTCTTAATGATTTACAAGTTAATCAAATTTCAACAAAGCAGTTCATCAAGTGCATAAACAATACGAATTATGACTCGATTTCCTAACTAACAATAGTTTAGAGCAGTTCATGTGTTCAATCCTCATAACTTCTTTAGTTAATTTATTTAAATAGAGTTAAAACAATATGAAATTGTTAAAATCATTAAGGAGACAATTATGACATTTCCTAGACCTAATTTTTCTTAAGAAAATATAAAAGCTATTTCATCAAGTTATCACAATAATCTTTTCCTACATTTCAATAATTTGAAAATCAATTTAATTCTACCTAAATCCAACACATACAAAAGACTTACAATACTAGAGGATAGATACCTAGTTGACACTTGACTCCATATATCAAAATTAGTTATTCCAAACATTCTAAACCACATAATTGTGTTCACTATATCAATCTCAGTATCTTCATTTGTAGCAAATTCATGTTACAAATATCTATCCATTTAATTTTAATTACAAAAAATCAATCCTCCTTAATAATGTCTATGAGATTCCATCAAAACAACTTGTTTATTCTAACCAGAATAATTACTTAGCTCATATATAAATGTTAGTATGGATTCCACACCCATACCTTACCTCATTACTTAGCTCATAGATATATGTTAGTATGGATTCCACACCCATACATTAGCTCATAGATATATGCTAGTATGGATTCCACACCCATACATAACTTAAGGAAAACATAACCTTCAAGTGTTCCTTAAAATGGCTTCCACAACCATTCATGCACAAGTCATTTAAGCCTCTTGTTTATTAGGAAGGTCATACCACAACCTAGTATTTGAGTAATTTTAAGTTATTTGATGCATAATGTCAACCCAAACTACAAAAAATCATGTCAAAGGAATCACAATAATTCCATTCTTACTCATTAAGAATGTATTCCTAAATCACATTTTAACACATCAAATTAATGCACATACAATACTCTTGAATCTATATTCATAGTTAAAAGTGACATCCTTCAAGGTAATTTTTATTAAGTTTCCATTAGTGTAGATAATAAAAGAGTCAAAATTAACATGATGAGCTCAGTCAGCTCAGTCATCGCGTTATTTGAATCCCAACCTTACACTTGTTACACATTCCCAAAGCATACACACTAAGGTCATTATACTATAGTGCAAATTAAGCCAATATTTTTCTTGGGAGATACAATTTCAGCTAGTAAATATGGCTACTAATCCCATATCACATTGATAATAATGCATCAAATATATATGCAACCATGCATGCACTCCACCTATCTCACTCATCAATTGACAATCAAGCCATTCACATGCTTTGGTTTAACCCCGAATTTCTCAAGGACATCCTTTCCCAACATGTCTTTAAGTCTTTTAACATATTTCTAATAATTTGTCTCAAGAAAAATATAAAGGAATATAAGAAATCATTCTTTTTCTTTCATGAGTTTCTAAATCATATAATAATAATAATATCCCTTATGCAACCAATATGCTTCCAAGTCAATATACACAATAATTCAACGTTCACAATCAACATTCATGCATCAAACTACAAGAAAGCATGTTATCCCATTAGGCCCTAGTGTTGTAACATGGATCTGATACCATATGTAAGGTCCCACCTTACCAACCATCAATAATATAGACAAATAGAGGTCACATTGAGCACTAATACACAATTTTTTTTCTAAATAAATGTCAAGTTAGTTATCATGTAATTGTGTTCCTTCATTTATTTCAATATAAGAGTATAACATAAGAAGTTAGGGATAAATTTCCCTTAAAATAAACTCCAAAACACATTTATCCTCACGTTTAAAGAAGATAGTATGTGCTCTTTTCAAACTTATACGTGAGTTTTATGTAAGAATGGAAATAAATTCCATCATCATGCCATGTGTGAGCATTAAGCTTAATAAACCTATCTGGCCCACTAAATTATGCTATATAGGTTCCACTTATTGGCACATGACATTATAACCACAAAATTATGCCATAAGAACCTAAAATATCATGCTTCTATTACAAAAATCACATATAAGGGCATGATTATTAACCTACTTGTAACAAGGTAATTGAAGAAGGAATTTGCCTCTATTCATAAAAAAATATAATGACATAATTATGAAATAGAAAAATGGAATCATAAAAGATATTGACCCAATAACATTTCCAAATTTATCAATTAAAAATTCCCATTCCCAATTATTAAGCCAAAACAATTATTTGCAAAATGGAATTGTTTCAATCATGAGACTTGTATAAGGAATGTTGCAGCAAGAGAAGTTACTATTGTAAATTTAGAAGTATATTATTCTTTAAAAAGTTCCAATTAAAACAATGGACCTACCAAAATTGGGTAGAAATAGTTGTTTTCTACAGTCACTAAAAGCATAAGGCTGGTCCCCCGAATACATGCAGCTCGGATGAACTTATTATTCTCATTTGCACAAGTAATTAAATCCTAAAAAAATTGTCAATGTAAAATTGTTTCCAACAACACCCTTTTTTTTATGATAGCTATATATGATAAAAGTAACACTATCATGTTGCTATTCACACTCCAACAACTTTAATAAAATTCATTTGCACATTTATACAAAAACTTGCAGACATAAGAAGCTACATCTATTGAATAATATTTTCATAAATTTCTAGTACATAAAAGCTATAGCCAATGAGAAATTTACTCTAAGAGTTTATGTGCATAACAATTATAGCCATTGGGGCCTTTTAACAAAGAGTTTGCAAGCATACAATATACAACCATTGAGGCATTTTTTCAACACTTGGCGGCCATCATCTCTTAAGAAAATTTTGACAACCATTAGCAAAATGAATATAAGATTTTTACTCAACCTATTTAACTCATAAAATTCATAAATCAAAACTTCAAAAAATAGCATCTTAAAATAGAAACTAAATCTTCTTAATCCTTCACCTAAAACTCAACAACAGGCACACATAGTTGGCAACAGTAAAATGCAAAATCGTCCATATTTACGATTTAGGTTCTGAAAAGCAATTTTTTTGGAATCAAAGCAAGGGTTACATGTTCTTATGGAACAAATGCCCTCTGATGTTGAGCTGAATCGCAACAGAGAATGCCAGGGGTGTGACTTCTTAAAACAACAACAACAACAAAAAAATTCCTATTATCTCATTTATCACTTTTGTCAAACACTTAGAGTGTAAACTTCATCTACAACTGTACATGGAGAAAGAAAAACCAAATTTATGCTAATATGATATTTTAATAAACTTGTGGAAACCTGCTATTGACTAAAATTCATTATAAACTAAACTTAAAACCCCCTGCATGTACATTCTCAACTACAACTTCCATTCATTATTGGTTAGCCCATAATTAACTCTGTAAATATATGATAAACATTCACAAGTAGCAATTTCCAATAAATTTAAAGTTCTACCACACTTTAAACTAATAATAAACTAAAATTTCAAGAATGCTTATAAACATACCTGGCAATGTATTTATAAAACTCCAAAAATATGGGAATATGCTCTAAGTCCAATGAGAGTATGCTCCAGCTCCAATATCCTTTCCAACTCATTATGAACCAACCAGTTTTCCACCCAAGCATATCTAAGAATAACTTCTCCCCCTAGAACGCCCAATTTGTATAAGATCACAAGAATTACCAAAATATAGCAATAGAGAGATATACAAGGCAAGCTGAGGAAGATAAGTTTCACTTCCTCTCAATAAAACTCACGGACAACTCCACCAAGTAAAACTACTTAGTAATTTAGTTTAAGAATTTCATATTCATTTCAATAACATTTGGCTACTCTCCAAGACTCTCCCTCTCACAATCCTCTTCAAGTCTCTCCATCTCTTGGTATTACAGTGCACCTCCTTCCCCCTCCCAAGTGAGAAGACACGAGACACATATATAGGAGGAGAAACCAATTTTGTCATAAAAGAGGAGTAATATGCATGCCTTGTATTCCATTTAGAGGAGTGTAACTCATTCCATTAAGGAGAGGTATGCATGCCTTAGTTAAGGAGAGTGTAACATATGCATTAAAGAAAGCGTAAAAGTAATCTTTTATGACATGTCTTTAATGAGTTTAAGAGGAATATTCCATTATTTTATGAGTGCATAAAGGAAAGTGTAATGTATTATTAAAAGAGAGTGAGTTAAAAAGAGCTATGAGAGTCATCAAGGGGAGAGGTGTGAAGTGATTGAGGAGATGAACACGAATTATAATTCCCTTTTAATAATAATATCATAGCCTCATAAAAGATAATAATAATATTAATAATATTGAGGATTAATTCGATATTGAACTATTAGGACTGATTAATGATGATTTAAGTGATTTTCCTTCAACTACGCTTGATTTCCAATTTATGCAAGGTGATTTACTAGTTTTGGAAAGTCATGCTTGAGATGTCAGACATGACTTTCTATTTTTAGAAAGTATCTCTAGGATTGTTAGAAAAGAGGTTTTATTAAGGAAATTCATCCGTGAGCTACCCAGGAGTGGTATTTTTATTCCAGAGAATAGGGATTCCACACCCCTATTGCATGCATCTCCGTGCCTTAGTAAAATGAGGACTTTATGCCCTGATCTACTATAAAGATCCAAGATTCCACACCTTGATCTTTTTAAATATTCAAGACTCCATTCCCTAAACATTTTATTATAGATCTGAGACTCCACGTCTTTATCTTTCATGGATTTAGGACTCTGTGCCCTAATACTTTTAATATAGATCCAAGAGTCCAAGTCTTTATCTTTCACGGATTTAGGACTCTGTGCCCTAATTTCCATGGCTTCTCATCTACTCTACTTTGAAACTCCACGCTTCACCTTAAGGTACTGATTGTGAGTTCATACTCATATGATTATTCATTGGTATGGTCTTATTCCAAGACCTGCACACATCACAATCTCATAGATCAAATGAATCAATTGAATTTCATAATTAGCTTATTCACATTTTACCAAGGTTTGTGCATGACTTCCACAATAATTTTGGTTTTGGATAAATGACTTTTGCAGTCATTTATAACTCAAGCATCCTTGTTGGAAATGACCAAGTCCCATGCCACATCTTTCTTAGTACAATATTAAGCATATATAATCATACAAATCATGTATCATCCATAAATCATAATTAACCATATGTTCCACATAACCATGATCATCCATGGATCTATGTGTCTCAATCCTGGATCACCATCCATGTCATACACCTATGTCAAAACTAGGACACCAAAAGAGAAAACATTGATAATATGTACTTAACCAAAATTAGTCTTATACACACAACCATAAATATTATCATAAGCACACAACAACAAGGTGACCCAAACTAGGTTTATAGCATATAAGAATATACATAAGTCTGACATGCATAATTGTTACTGGGAAATCTAGTTCTTATTCAGAACTGCTAGTCCCACTAAGATGGGTAGCTATCTTAGAAACAAACAAATTAAAGTCACTTGTTTTTCCTTTACGAGAGAGAGATGAGAAAGAAGCAGAAAGTACCAACCTCAATCCTTCGCTTGGCTCCTTGCTTGTTTCCTTTCCCCTTTGACAGAATCTCGCCACTGCTTCCTTACTTGTCCCACTTCAAAGAGCACCTGTAGAGTCACAGCAGCATAATACCATCAAAGCATAGAGATCTATCACTGTAAACAATATAGGATCAGATATATATTGACCATACAAATGCATATATCAACACAATATTCAGAGATACACAAGAATATGGAGGAAAACTCAAATAGCTTTATTGATAAAAGTAGTAGAAGAGAGGATTATAACCACTTGGTCTGACCAAGTGCCATCCTTCCAGCTTGAAAGCCCTCTTCACCTCATACAAAGCAAGATCACCCAATAATGTCTTCAAAGAGAAACCAACAACACCTCTTTGCAAATTACCAAATTCCAACCTCTGGATCTCTGGGATGAGGGATCCATATATAGATGTTTGTAGGGGGTGAGTCAGCTTCTGGGATTTTGATTAGTGTCATCTCTTTGATAGTTCTTGGTTCCACTTGGAGATTTCATGATCTCTTAATCATCCTTGGGCAAACTCAGGGAGGCAAGTGTCAAATGAGCAGCTTCTAGAAGATTCTTAGGGTCTCCACCTAGCAAACTGCTTGTGCCATTTGTCTGCTCTCGCTCATCACACCCTACAGAAGGGCTCTCCAGTATGCATTGCACTTTTAGCATCTGGCAGGTGAGATGCATCACACCCTTTGCACTGGGCAGTCTGTATGGTCTTGCTTTGACCAATTCTGAGTAGTTTTTCATGGAAAACTTCTGGGAGATGATGTAATCAGCTGACCTTGCTCCTTTAGGGTATGAAACAACACTTTTAGGGACTTAGAAGCCCTTGGTTTATGTACATATGTGATTGGGGTTGTAGTGCCCAAATATGTCTATAACAGTTTCCCCCTAAAGCATGAGGTCGTAAATCTTTTGATGTCAGGTGAAATGATTTATAATGAAGATCCGAGGTTTTTCGAACTAGAAGGTGACCTATAATAAGATACAATACAATACATTATCTTCATAATATTTTCATGATCTAGCTGAGGTGGGCATTCCCATGCTCAGCTTGATAAATTCATTTTCATGTACATAGGACAGACAACCGTCTGTGTGCAGACTGATGATTCTGGTAGAGCCATCATCCCTTAGTTTGGATGATTATCTGTGCAGCAATGATGTACATTTGATGTCTTTATTTTCCTGAATATATCACAGCCCAGATGGATGAAACTAGATCCGGGGTCTTCAAAACTCGTTCAATCTTCGCCCGAAGGTACAAGTCGATCCATGTGAAAAAGATGTTCTGATGTCGAACATGGAAGACATCGCCTGATTACCAGCCAATGATGTAAGCTGTTAACAGGTGCGAGAGGAATCACCAATGATGATGATGACCCTCAAGGTACTGCAGTACAATTCACGTGGTGTGAATACATGAGTCGATGTCGAACACCATGCAAAATCTTTCAGTCGAAGGCCATTAGTGTAAACCTGTCGCCGGAAGTGAGAAACTTTCCATTGAGGCATGCAAGCTTCAAAGCACTGGAAGGGTTGTCCCTAGGTCGGCTTCTTGGATAATGAGCTGATGTCAACAAGAAGTGACCCATCATAGGAGGGAATTAATGGATCCCACATCTACGACATGGAACGGAGCAAATGATTTTGTAGAGGTGAAAACGATTTGATGATACAAGGTTCAGGGTGGCGGTCATGAAAGAATGAAGCGTGAAGGTATTGCAACGGATGAGACACAAGCTGGGTAGGTGAATTCTCTGAGCGACTTCTCTTGAACATATCGGTGTCACTAAAATGGATTGGTAGCATTAACCCCAAAAGTGGATGGTACAGTGGACCAATGGTGATATGACCGGTGAACGGAATAACCCAACCTGACTCAATCATGGTGATGGAGTGAAAGTGTCACGTTCAAGAACAACTTGCTACCAATAAAGTTTCTTCAATTTTCTTCCCAATTTTCCCCAGTCATTTCTGACTAGTACCTCTTTATTTTTGTCAAGCTTGAGGAGGATAACATATTCTTGTTCTATAATTTTCCCTTCGGGCAAACCCGTCACTATGTTTTAATGAGCCTAGTGACAGTGAAACTCGCTCTTGTCTGAATGGACAAGTTTGTCGCTATTATTTTAACGAGTTTAATGACAAAGATAACTCGATCCTTTTCAATTTTAGAGAGTCTGAAAAGAGACGGAAAGGAAACTCCAATATTCCTTTTTCGCAGTATAATCCCTTAAGTCCAAAAAAGTATAAAACAATGCGAAAGGGATGACTTTTCGATAGTTTTAACGAGCCGAACAAGACAAACGCTTGATCTTTTTGTGTAATGATCCCTCAGGTCCAAAAAGATTAAAATCTAGAGGAGGGATAGCACTTCCAATCACTTTAACGAGCTAGAGAGGCCAATTGCTCGGCAATCTTTTCATATTTTACGAGTCAAATGAAAAGAGCTTAAAGGAGACTCATTTTTTGAGGAACGAGTGATGTTTTCAGATAGCAGCTGGTTCCAGGTAAGGTTTGGAACTTTCCAATCACGGTAGTGTAAAGAAGGTGACTAATAGGATCACTCGTCGCAGATGTTCCTCAAAAGGGGTAAACAATCAAATGGAGGCAAATGATCGGCTAAAACAAAGTGGAGGTGATGGTAAGAACACGACCAAGGCTCAAAAGCTGATGATAATCATTCACAATGGTTATTTACCGGAGGTGGGTTCATTTTTTAATGACTTAAACTCTGGTGGAACATATGCTCATTTCTAGGTTTAATATTTAATGAGCTTGAACTTCGCGTAAAGCTACTCGTGCCAGTCGTATAATAAGGATATCTCATCGATAGGTTCAATTTTTAGGGAGCTTGCACCATTCGAAATTATGCTCCAACTCCTTTTATTATGTAAGCTAGGAATGACCAATCCTATGAGTTTAAAGGGTTAAGAACCTACAAACTAAGAAAATAAATGTTCGCTTTTCACTTTCATGCAAAAAGGTTTACATGCCCCCAGGTATAGCGAAGTAGAGTTTCCCATGTTATCCCTCAATTTGCGGACAAAACACTCGCTCTACCGGGAAAGACATACCCAGGTTACCCCTCAATTTGCAGACAAAACACTTGCTCTGTCGGGAAAGGCATACCCAAGTTACCCCTCAATTTGCAGACAAAACACTCGCTCTGTTGGGAAAGGCATACCTTCTGATGGAGGTATCTTATTCTAGTCTAATCCCATTTTCCTAAACGGACGGGTGTGTCAGACTAGTCATATATCCTCCATGGAAACCTACCCTATACCCAAAGTTTTTCTGCCAAAGCAGACCAGGGTGCATGCCCCATGGGTTTCAATCACCACCACTGAATCACTCGCGCTCATCAGGTGGACGGACTGGAGATTGATGAGACATTCCTTGCGCAAAAATACCTGTCAGGGATGGCATTTGACTATTAGCTATGTGTGAATCGGGGAATGAAAGCTGGTATACGAGCTGGACCAGTCTGCCTTCATGCGGAAAACACATCACTCGAAAGAGTGAGGAAACAATAGCTCCCATGCTATAAATGTAGTCGCGTCCAAGGAGTAGATTGTAATCTAAAGGTCCTTGGACTCCCATTACGTTCAGATAAATAGTTTTCCTTCTCAAAGTTATAGGCAAATTTGGAAGGATCCCTAATGGTCAACGTTGAAGCCTGTCAGATATCGCATCTCAGGAAAAAGTGATGGCGAACTAAGCGCTTTCCAAGCAGTTGAGGAAAGGATACTCACAGAAGCCCCTTCATCTATGATGGTACCAACCATGACCATTTTTTAAGTTTGCACTATGATTCAGAATGGTACATTAGATGGTAAACGGGGTCTGCCTAGTAGATTCCAATCGAAGGAGACAACTAGGTTGCTTGGAGGTGGGACAGAATAAACGGCCGGATACATCTCTGACGAAATTCCTTCTTGTGGTAAAGGAACGGGTATATTGCCTCGATGTTCATCGGAGTTTGTGTTTACGAAAAGAATTTGAACGGTGTCGTTCTCATTCTCTTTGGTGACTGTATCATCTGAAGGTAAATCCTCTAAAGACAAGACGGGGTCGACTGCTGTCTCAACCTGTTGACTTTGGTCTGATGTGGACTCAGAGGGTTCATCTTCAATGATAGGTGCTTTGACCGACAACAAAGTTGCGTCAGTCAGATTTTCAACTAGTAATGGACTCGGCAAGAGTTTCTTGTATCCAGGAGGAAGTCGCTGCAGTGATGCAGGACGGTTATCCAAGACTCTTTTAGCTTCGTCCAGGAAGGGACAACGGTGGAGGGCATGATCGCCTTCACACAGTTTGCAAGGAAATTTAGATTTTCCTTTCTGTCTGGTGACTTCATTTTCACTAGTTGATGGTGTACTCTCAACATGATCGTCAGAGGTTGACGACACCAGATTTTGCAAGCGGGGATACCAGTCCCTTAAGATCGTGGGATGCAAGGACAATCTTAATGATAGTGGTCCCCTTTGTATATGACACATGTATATTTACGTTTGGATGGTGCAGTGTGTGGATTTTCGCTAGATGATGTACAGTCGCCCCTTTTTACAGTTGGATCCTTCTTCTTCTTGGCCTTCCCTTTCTTCTTCTTCTCAGTTACTTGGTTTTTAGTTTTAATATCTTCACCAAGTGAAGAGGAAGAAGGAGAGGGAGAAACAAATGAAGTAGAGGATTGGGGAGTAACTCTGGTATCATCTAGTTGCTGATTTGATTGCTCAGGAATCACGATGCTTTGAACGACAGAGGTCGAGAAAAGCCATACTGGCAGGCCAATTGTCAGTCCTGGAAGGGATAATGTGGCCATATGAGGTGCACCAACATCTCCCTAAGAGGAGAAAGGACTAGGATTTCCCCCAAGGGGAAATCCTTGGTTGGTGGACTCCATTTTCTCAACCTAAGATCAACGAGGGAACAGTGACGTTATTTCGATTAAAATAAATTTTAGACGCTTTGACACAACTTGCTTTTTCAATTTTTAAGAGTCAAGAAAAAGCTAAAGATGACTCTAGTCGCCTTCAATTTTTAATGAGCCTGAAGTGACAAGTGCTCAGATGAACCTTTTCCTTAAAAGAGTCTGGAAAGGAATGAAAGAGACTACTCTAGAAATCTAGACAGAGGGATTACCAAACCAATCACAAAACTGCAGAATACTTTTTACGGTACGACAGTTAATCTTCCCGAATGTTGTGTTCAATGCATTGTGATCGATAGGGCGGCAGACACGGCTTCCTAAGGATAAAGGATATAGCCTATTGTGGTCTCCCAATATATACTCGACGGTACGTGGGAGCACAAGTCTGTACTGGCACTTGTTGTCTCAAAGAGGAGGAATCACCCAACCTTCGATGAAAGCGACAGTTACCAGGCTTCACAATGCCGGAATACGTCTCTAGCCTAGACTTTTAGATGTTGTGCGTTAGGTTCCAAAGCGTTTTTATGTTCATTGAATTTATTTTATAGTTGATCTTTCTTAAGAAGTTTGGATTTAAGGTTCACCGCGTGATGTAGATATACAATTCCTAAAATGCAATCTAAGATGATGAACAGTCGTTTAATCTTCTTTTTTGCAATGAAAATCCTAGCTACTAAGGAAAGAGAAACAAAATCCTTTCAACATAGAGCAGAGAGCACACGCTAGATGCACTGTCCTAAATCAAAATCAACAAGCAGTCTAAATGAAAATGCACATGCATGTATTTGTTTTCTGCTTTCTTAATGTGTGAATGACAAAAAGAATGCTAAGCACAAATCTGAATTATATCTTCTTTCAAAGTGACAGTACTAACAATTTTCTTTTCAAAAAACGAAAGGGAGACAAGATGACACTTTGTTATTTTGAATTGAAAAACTGCTTTCGACACTTGAAATACTATTAATTCAGATCAAATACAAGAGTAATAGTGTAATCGACTATCAAAAAGAGAAGGATTATTTTCCTTGACTAAGAACGACACTTGTGACACTTTCAAATCCAAAGATGACAGTTCGATTAAGCTACCATTTTGTAAATGAGAACTGTGAATGGCGAAAAATACACAAAAACATTCACAAATATTTGTACAATGGAGGTTGGATGATGCAAAGGAAGGGGATTTCAACAGTGGTCTACTGATCATAGATAGAAAAACTCTTGAATAAAGCTGAAGAGAGTGAAGAAAAAACCAAAATCTAGAGGCAGAAACAGTCTTATCTAATCATCGCACCTGTAACACATGGAAACAGGGATGCATCTCACCTACAGCACATGGGAGGTGTGATGCATCCAGATTTCCAAGAAGAGAAGGTGTGATGGTCCAGGGACGAGACTTTAACTTGGTTTTTGGTCACAGTTCGCAACTTAGTTTAGGGATTTAGGCCGAGCAAATGATAGTCAGTAACTACAAAGTACATGGGCTGATCTAATGAGGTTACTCAAGCTACCTCTAGGGAACTTAGGATGTTTGATAGTCAATTGTTTAGTTCATAAACAAACCCAAAGATTGACTGAAGCAACGTTGATCTACTTTGCACTTGCATAGCAAATGCAGTTCGAAGGCTAGCTGGCTTAACTTCAGGCTTTGTTTGTGGTTTATGAATCAAGCAAATAGAGACAAACAATCAAACTAATCACTCCCTAGGGAGTCTCCATTTTGTTACCGGGAAATCTAGTGTCTATTCAGAACTGCTAGTCCCACTAAGATGGGTAGCTATCTTAGAAACAAACAAATTAAAGTCACTTGTTTTTTCCTTTACAAGAGAGAAATGAGAAAGAAGCATAGAGTACCAACCTCAATCCTTTGCTTGGCTCCTTTCTTGTTCCCTTTCCCCTTTGACAGAATCCCGCCACTGCTTCCTTACTTGTCCTGCTTCAAAGAGCATCTGTAGAGTCACAACATCATAATACTATCAAAGCATAGAGATCTATCATTGTAAACAATATAGGATCATATATATATTGACCATACAAATGCATATATCAACACAATATTCAGAGATACACAAGAATATGGAGGAAAAATCAAATAGCTTTATTGATAAAAGTAGTAGAAGAGAGGATTATAACCACTTGGTCTGACCTAGTGCCATCCTCACAGCTTGAAAGCCCTCTTCACCTCATACAAAGCAAGATCACCCAACAATGTCTTCAAAGAGAAACCAGCAGCACCTCTTTGCAAATTACCAAATTCCAACCTCTGGATCTCCGAGATGAGGGATCCATATATAGATATTTGCAGGGGGGTGATTCAGCTTCTGGGATTTTGATTAGTGTCATCTCTTTGATAGTTCTTGGTTCCACTTGGATATTTCATGATCTCTTACTCATCCTTGGGCGAACTCAGGGAGGCAAGTGTCAAATGAGCAGCTTCTAGAAGATTCTCAGGGTCTCCACCTAGAAAACTACTTGTGCCATTTGTTTGCTCTCGCTCATCGCATCCTACAGAAGGGCTTTCCAATATGCATCGCACTTTTAGCATGTAGCAGGTGAGATGCATCGCACCCTTTGCACTGGGCAGTCTGTATGGTCCTGCTTTGACCAGTTCTGAGTACTTTTTCATTGAAAACTTCTGGGAGATGATGTAATCAACTAACCTTGCTCCTTTAGGGTATGAAACAACACTTTTAGGGACTTAGAAACCCTTGGTTTATGGACATATGTGATTGGGGTTGCAGTGCCCAAATATGTCTATAACAATAATATTATATCATTGCATCAAAATTAGCCTCTCCAAGTGTCACAAAACTAACCTTGCCAAGGTGGGACACTACACTAAAGTAGACTATAAAATATTTATATGATATATACCTCAACATCAACAATGTCAATGTCATTTTTCACCAGAAAAGCAAGAAAATTGAAATAGTTTTCTTTGGTTGGGTGACAATGGCCACTATGTAGCCAGATGATCTGTATAAACAAAATAAATAAAATGTCAACATAGAAAAGAACACCTTAAGAAATTAGTATTCAACCTTTAGGAAAAGCTTATGCATAATCATGCCAACTAAGTTACATATTAAATTTCTCAAGTTGTAGATAACTTGTGAAAACAAATGGAAATAAAAAGGCAACATATAATAAATAATGTATGATAGCTAGCTAGAAAAATGAATCGTAAAAGGAAAAAGATCTCCTATGGTTACCCATGCATGTCCTCTAAGTCACTTTGATTTCCATATTTCACCCAATATGTCCTCTAAGTCACCATGATTGTCATATTTCACCCATCAAGTTCAAAATTCGGCACATTTAAAAAGTGGCCGCATAAACTATGAAGTTTGGTGTTGGGACAGGGTCCCCTAGGGTCAATTTTGGGGCAAAAGCCCAAGTTTTGTTGTAAAGAATGTAAAGTCTCCGCAAGTTGTGGTCACAGAGAGCGTAGATAGTAAAGTGTCATAAAGGGTTTTACCCTTCTTCTATGTAAATTGTGTCAGCTATTATAGATCTACCCATGGTCGCAGACCATGGGATTGTATAAGTAAGGGAGTCTTAGAGAGTCTAAGGCAAGGAAGAGATGATGAAGATGAATGTAATGGGTTAGTAAGAAAAAGAGCGAAGAAGTCTTAGAGTAGAAGAGAGGCTCTACAACTGTGTGCGCAAAGGCCTAGAGTAGAGTCCACAGCTGAGTGCGTGGACCCCTGCAGCTGAGTGCGCAAGGAAGTCTTGAGTCTGTAAGAAGAACTAAAGTATTAATAAAGAGATTATTCCAGAAATTCTTGTGTTTATCTATTTCCTTCTGTTATGAATGAATGTGCTATTATGTTATGATGAATGATGGGTTTATGAATTAATACTGTATTGATGTGCGATTTTACATGATTTATATTGTCATATGAACGCAAGTAATAATAATTGTTTACGCGAAGAATATCTTGTTGCATGTTAAAGTTATCGAACACTTAAACAGATTTGGGTAAATACGGGATTAACGATAATCACATAGGTGCATAAGTGGTTGATTCACCTGTTTAGGGTCCACGAACGATAGTCGTGAAAGTTCGCGGAGGTATAGAATCTGATTAAGCAAAGTTATATCGATAAGCCCTAAAGGCTTATTGATCTATGCGAAGGTAGGTTTAGGTCATAAAATGACATTACACTAATCTCTAGGTGCAGAAACTTGGTTCCAACATCCCCCCATACTACTTCGGGTGAGACTTCAGTGCGTGCACCACAGGTTGATGCCAAAAGGGCCAATAGTGTAGGGATTTGTTTGGCAAAACTAACTCTGAGGCCATATCACCTTAATCCCAAATACAAGGAAAAGGTCCGTCTGGAGTTGGACAAGATGCTTGCAGCTAGTGGAGGAATCTGATTGGGTGAGTCCAATGTTAGTTCAGGAAAAGAAGCAAAATGATGAAATCAAAATTTGCGTAGATCTCAGCAAGCTCAACGATGCCTGTGTTCACGATCCTTTCCCAACTCCATTCACAGATGAGGTATTGGATAATGTCGGCAGGCAAGAAGCATATTCATTCATTGATGGGTTCTCTGGATACCATCAAATAAAGATCGCACTAGAAGACAAGAGTAATACAATCTTCGCG
Organism: Pinus tabuliformis; assembly: GCA_031772625.1. Lineage (NCBI taxonomy): Eukaryota > Viridiplantae > Streptophyta > Pinopsida > Pinales > Pinaceae > Pinus > Pinus tabuliformis. The sequence continues at coordinate 1,769,123,501 of CM062819.1, forward strand.
ATTGAGTGGGGATGCTTTCAGTATACGGTAATGCCTTTTGGGCTCAAAAATGTGTCGACGATCTTCTCGCACGTAGTCATCGTGACTTTCAAAGAGTTCTTTCACAAGTTTTTGGAGGTATATTTTGATGATTGGAGAATATTTATATTGGTAAAGCACCGTGTAGCTAGTTTGTGCTTGACGTTGGATACATGTCGAAGGTATCAGATCGCGCTAAACTTAAAGAATTGCTTATTTTGCGTCCCTTTCAGAATCTTGCTGGGTCATGTGGTATGCAAAAAAGGATTAATGGTGGACCCTGCTAAGATCGCAGTTATAATTAATTTGGAGGCGCCAAGAAGTGTTAAACAATTTCACACAACACTGGGTCATACTAGATACTATCAGAAGTTCATCAAGAGTTATGTCCAAATTACCACGCTGATGGAAAATATATTAAAGAAGGACACTACATTCTATTGGGATGAAGAATGTCAACAGAGTCCAGATGTATTGAAGGAGAAAATGGTCACCGCCTCGATCCTAATCTTCCCAGATTGGAAGAAGAAATTTCATGTGCATGTGGACGCTTCATGTATTGTGCTGGGAGCAGTGTTGACACAGGCCGGTGAAGGGGAATTGGATCACCCTGTCATGTTTGCAAGCAGGAATTTGTCTAAGGCTGAAAATAATTATTCAACGACAGAGTGCGAAGGGTTGGCTATGATGTACATGTTCCAGAAGTTTAGACATTACCTGCTAGGTTGACACTTTAAGATGTATACATACCATTCTGCATTAAAGTACCTAGTTAGCAAGCCTTTGTTGGGGGGGATGGGGGGGGGAGGGGGAATATGCAAATGGTTGTTGTTGTTTCAGGAGTATGATTTTGAAGTAATTGTGAAACCAAGGCGATTGAATGTAGGGCCAGATCATCTATCGGGCATTGAAATAGGAGAGGAGCCTGCCAATTTTGAGGAAGGACTGCCTGATGCGCAGCTCTTTGCGGTGCATGTGGCAAAAAATCACTTTGCAGACATTATCCACTTCCTGACTACAGGAATGGCTCCAGAAGGATACACGAGTCAACAGAAGAAGGAATTGGTGGTGCATGTAAATTTTTTTTTATTGCATGTCACTTGTATAAGATGGGCTCGGATGAGATACTACAATGCTATGTGCCTGATTTTGAACGAAACAGTATCCTAACTAAAGATCATGGAGGAGTTGCGGGAGGCCATTATGCAGGAAAGGAAATAACATAGAATATTTTACGCGTTGGGTTATGGTGGCCAACATTGCATAAAGATTCCAAAGTATATTGTAGGGCATGTGACGCATGTCAAAGAACCGACAGACCATTGTGAAGGGATGAGCTGCCTTTGAATCTGCAAGTATCATTGCAGCCATTTGAGAAATGGGTAATTGATTTTTTAGGACTGATTCAACCTCCTGGAAAGAAGATGAGTGCACAGTATATCATCACGCGACTGAGTATTTGACCAGATGGGCGGAGGCATAACCTATGAAGGACTGTACAGGGGAGACATCAGAGAAGTTCTTATTTGAATATGTGTTGACCAGGTTTGGTTGCCCAAAGATTTTGATGAGCGATCGCATTATGCATTTCCTCAATGAAACGATCAGCTCATTGATAGAAGAATTCCAAGTTTGTCACCAAAAGAGTACACCATATCATCCTCAGGCCTATGGGACAGTTGAAGTGTTCAATAAGATATTGGATAATGCACTGACAAAGGTTCGTAATGCACATAGGAATGATTGGGACGTGCATGTACCAGCCTTGTTATGGGCTTATAGAACTACTTGTAAGAAGCTTACTGGTCATACACCTTTTAGGTTGGTCTATGGCATAGAGGTTGTAATGCCTATGGAGTACATTATGCCTAGTCTACGCATAGTGACGTTCACAGGAATGGTGGACTGCAAAGCCTTAGAAGAGCGGCTTGCGCAGATAACAGAGCTCAAGGAAGATATATTTTTGGCTGGATTCCATCAGCAAGTTTAGAAGGAACGTGAAAATGCATCCCATGATTCACACATCAAGCTGTGCACCTTCAAGGTAAATGATTTAGTTTTATTATATGACAACAATTTTGGTAAGTTTCCATGAAAATTTCAGATGCATTCACTAGGGCCATACGTTATCAAAGCGATTACTAATGGTGGAGCACTTCAGCTTGTGAAATTGAAGGGAGATCCATTTCCAAGAAAGGTAAATGGAAGTCGACTAAAGCCGTACACCAGGTATCTGACCTAATGACTATATGATGGTAGCACAATCTTAGTGCTCCAAGCAGCTGCAAGGAGGTGCGGGACTATAAACTACACTTCTCGATGTGTAGAGCTACGTGACAGGGGCTCTGTGTGAAACAGGAGGGTGTCACAGTACCAGAAGAAGCCTGAAGAGAGCTTTGCTATAGGGGTGGAGACCGCGCAGCGCAACCAAAAAGTGACTATTATCATCATTGTTCATGACTTTACTGCTAGGAGACGATTAAGAGGAGTGGGGGGCGACATTTAAGGCTGAATTTAAGAGTGAAATATTTTGAAATCTGCCGCCAATCTAGCATTTATGGACGGATTTTGGGGGGAACGATCGAATTTGAATTCGAATTCGTCAATAAATCACGCATGGTTGTCCAATGAAAAACAATTTTCATTCTGAGAATTTATGTGTTGTACTGTCTGTTACGCATGAACCGTGAGTTCTTTGAGGATTTTCTCATAAGCCCCATGTTTGATCAATATCCCGAGTCAAACAGAAAGCTTACTAGCAATATCATGTTAGGACTAGGTCCCGCAGAAACTACAAGCACTGGAGGGACTATTTCCTCAGAGGGAGCTGCTCCTGAGCATGTGAGTATGGAGGTTCCAACACCAGTGCCTACAAAGCTGAGGTTGCCTAGGCCGAAGCCTACACCAGTAAAGGAGGTCCCCAAGCCCAGGAAGGACAAGCAAAAGACGCCAATGCCGGTGCACGAGTCACCAAGGAAATATGCAGCACCCAAGCTGAAAGGAAAGAAAAGTTGAGCTCGAAGGAGAAGGGGAAGGTGGTCGACCTGGAGGTTGAGAAGGGCATGGAAGATATTGACAATGAGGGGGTGGACCCTATTTCTAAGCTACCAGATAATATCCCTTCGCATAAGGGAAAGGTTGTGAGGAAGTGTTGCACGGATGAGGTGTTAGCACCAGTGGTTTCGTTAGCAACTCAGTGCGCAGAGGGCGTACAGTTCAACTGGGAGTGTGACCTGTGTAGCGAGTTCCTTGTGAACTACAGAGAGGCACAGAATGATGGTAATACCTTTCACTATTTGTGGTTGTTGCTCTCAATTGTGCTCATTGCATGGGATTTGTCGAAGGACAGCCAGTTTCCTCCTGTGGAGAAGGATTTACCGGAAGCAGCAAAGTTTTCATCTCTCTGGGCAACAAAAGATGTCGCACGGGTCAAAGAGAGAAAAGTCTTTTTGGTGCTTATGGAATTCAGCATTCGCATGGCCATCAACCAAAAGCCATGATTATCACCAACTGTGTTCAAGCAACTTTCAGGGTATGCGGAGTTCAAAGTGGACTTCCACCATGTTTACATCCATGCACAAAACGACCCTGAGCATAAATGGTTCGACTTACCCTACTTGGCTACAGATGACGCTATTGCAGAGGTCATCAAGCATTGGCCAACAGAGTGGCATTCTGCATTTGATGTGGCCGATGGGACTAGTAAGTCTACGGAGAAAAAGAAAAAGGAAGTGGCCAAACAGAAGGTTCAACAGTTGGCTGAGAAGAGGAAGAAAGAGGCCGAGGAGAAGGCCCTCGTAGAAGCGGAGCGTGCCATGAAGGAACAGGCAGAGTAGGAAGAGAGCTACTCCGAATGAATTCCGAAGCCTCCTTAACCCCAAACGGAGGAAGAAGAGTGGTCAGAGTAGGGTGGCAGAGATAAGCAGGAAAGCACTCCCTTCTGAGTAAAGCGGTACAGGGAGCAGGAAAAGGAAGGAAAACGAAAGAAGACGAAAGCCACCAAGTCATCACTAGATCCGATTACCTTAATGGATGGTGACTTGGATGAAATTGGCAATAATGTGAGGGATACTACCACAAAACAACTGCAACAACAAAAGTAGGCACTAACCATCATCCAAACGAGTCTGCGCGAGCTTCAAATCCAGACAACAAGAATCCAGGGAGGTGCAGGACAGAGCAGCACTACCTCAACTAGTTTGGAACTGGGGACCACTCAAGCAGCATAGCTGGTTCAGTCATTGGATCTCTGGGAAATCGCATTGCCTAATGGAGCTTTGAGCATGGAGGCAGCCATTGACAAGGCTATTTTCAGCTCCTTGAAGAATATTGGCCTCAACCTGGCCGCACTCCCCAGCAAGCTTCTTCACACACTGCAAGCAGATGTGATAGCAAAAGTTAAGGCCCGGGAGCAATGCACGTTGAGAATGATCAATGAGTACAAAGTCAACAAGAATAGATGTCCATGGAGAAATCAGCAGCGCTAGAAGCATGGAAGAAAGTTCAGGCACAAAACGAACAAACTGCAGCCGTGGTGGCTGAGGCATGAAAAGTAGTCCCTAAACTTCATATCCCAGAGGATGCGTCATTGGAGGCACAGATTAGGAAGTTGGCTGTAGGTGTGTGCGACGCAAAGACAGAAGTGGCCAAGGTTCAGTTTAAACTAAACCTAAAAATTATAGAGTTATAGTTGATGTCATAGCCTTCAACTCCGCCGGAGGTCATAAAACAACGCGAAGCCATTGTGAATGATGGAGTTGCAGTAGTGGATGCCGCGGTGGTGAATTGCACCATGCTTTTCAAGAAATCCATGGAGGTAGTCATGGCATTGCAGGAAGATCCTAACCTACAGAGGTTAAACATAAAGGCCCATGAATTGCAGTAGCGGTATGATGAAGCGAGATCAATGATGCTCACTGTCGCTATAGCACAACAATTGGCCAAGCTACATGAGGCAAAAAAATTTCTTGAATAGGTGGAAGCATGGCAAAGGAAAGAGGTGGTCCTCAAGGCTAGATTGGGGCATTGGTTGGATGAGGCCTACATTATCTCCGCCAACATTGAGGAGAAATTTGCAAGCCTACAGAGAACGCAACAGAAGATTAAGGAAGACAATGCAGGACTAGCAAAAGAGCAGTTGGTGGAGTAGATCAAACAGGCAGTCACGCAGAGAATGACTGAGGTAGCAGTGGCACAAGTAGAGTTGGGATGTCTCCACAGTAAGATCTCCATGCCAACAGAGTGACTCAAGGGTGAGTCACAATATTTGTGTTGAGGGCTTGTTGGGACAAGGTCCCCTAGGGTAAATTTTGGGGCAAAAGCCCAAGTTTTGTTGTAAAGAATGTAAAGTCTCCGCAAGTTGTGGTTGTGGAGCGCATAGATAGTAAAGTGTCATAAAGGGTTGTACCCTTCTTCTATGTAAGTTTTGTCGGCTATTATAGATCTACCCATGTGGTGAAGTAAAATTATAAGTGCTGACATAAACAAATTCCTCTAGCCTGATAATGGGTCTAGCCACAACAGATACATTCTATGGAAGATTTCCTTATGTTAGAACCAATCAAGAGGGCCTAATTCTTGGTACTCTTATCCCATTTGATGATGTCCTTGCTTTCTCACTCTAGCTATCTCTCGCTTCCTTCTTCAAACACCTGAAACAAGTAAACAACAATAGACAAAAAACATGATAATAGACAAATTGTAGTTCAATCTACTTAACAAGTCAAGAAAAATTAAGCCATGAATACAGCAGATGGAAAATCATGTAGGAAATAAATCGATAGTTGCATATATTAATATCAAAGAGATATTACAACCATTATCTTGACGTTGCAGTCCTCCTTTGACAAGACCAAGTTCCCACACACTTCTGCTAGCATTCCATGATGGCCTCAATCCACAATAGTTTTAAGGCTCTTCCCTTTAGGCTTCACTCCAAACCAAATCATACTTCTCCCTCGCACAACTAGATAGCTACAGCTAGGAATAGCTTTTTGTTTACTCCAAACTAAAATAGCACTAGCACACCAACATTAACACTAGCTTGTGCTTGGGAAGAAGGGAGGTTTATATAGGATGAATGGATGGGAGATGGATCCTCTTCTCATGGGAGAAGGGCTTATCTCTTGAGGTAGTTCAATCATTATAGGGGAAAGGATCCCAAACAAACATCCTCAACCCCATCCAGCCAAAACATTTACCAAACTTCTGTTACGAAGCTTCTAGAGATAGAAGCTTCGGCTCCTTATTTAAAAAACTTTCCATAACATGACCAGTGCAATTGGAACACATCTCAATCACTCTGATCGGTGCTAGGGATAGTGCTAATCTCTACACATTAGTGCGGGGGAGACAAAGGTCATTAGCATTGGTCTTGTAAACTAGGTTAAAAAGAAGTTTCAGGGGAAATGGTGCAAAAGGGAATTGATCTGCTCATGAAGAGGGACATAATGGGAGTTTCTTCATGAAGGCAAAGCATGTGGGGTTCACTGTAGAGGTCCTCCAAGATCAAGGAATGGGGAGTACAGGGACAGTGACAAAATGTTGTGTAACAGATGCCCCCTAAAGCGTGAAGGTCGAGCTAGAGTGAGGGATGAAATGCTTTATGAATTAGTGTGGGGAACCGTAGTCTGCTGTCATAAAACCTACAAACAAGTACATATACATATACATAACTGAGAACTCTGTCAAATGATACATGAATCGTGGCATGGACGCAGCCATCCGTCAAAGAAGATCATAATGAAACCAAGGTATGGTCACAACCATCCAATAATGAGAAGGATCACATATGATAACTCATGGTCTGGTTGCAGCTATCCATCTGAAAGAGACATGCATATCAACATAACCATGTCACATCACTTCGCAACCTGGAATTTTATGATCTGAGTCTAGGGTCTTGTGCTCTAACACGACCTGATCAAAGTACAAATTCTAACATGTGAATAGATGTGTTGACGTCGAACATGCTAGAAAGTCGCTCGATTACCATTCAATGATGTAAATTGTTAACAAGCATGAGAGAAACCACCAATAATTACAATGGTACTCAAGGTACTATTAGCACAATCCACGAAATGTGAATAGAGGAACTGAAGATGAACACCCATGAAATCACTCGATCGAAAGCCAATGATGTGAACTTGTCGTCGAGTGCGAAGAACTTGCCATTAGGGCATGCAAGCTCTAAGGTACCGGAAAGGAGTCTGTCGGTCCACTTCCTGGAGAATGAGTTGAAGTCGACGGAAAGCGACCGTGTCAAAGGAGGGCCATAATGAATCCCACATCATCGAAGTGAGATGAAAGGATACAAAATGATTTTGGATGATACAGAGAATCAGAGGTAAGTGTAACTGCAGAAGGAAAACTCTTGAACATATCGGCGGCACAACTGGAAGTTTGGCAGCTTTTGGATCCATAGGATCAGTGGTCATGATGATGTGGAAGAGAACAAATGGAAGGAAAAAATGAACGGCCCAAACCCAGGAAGGTCAATGATACAAAGGAGGATGTCCCAACTCAACACAAAACAAAGAGTGTCATGTTCAAGAGTGAGTTGCCAACACATCTGATAGATTTCCAAATTTTCCCCCACCATTTCTGGAAGGTACCCCAATTATTTTTTAATCACAAGCTTGAAGAGGATAACATATGCTTGCACTGTAAGTTCATCATTCGAATGAATCCGACCTAGTAAGTTTAACGAGACCTAGGAAGGATAATCTCATCTTCGTTATGGTGACGAATCTGATGTCGTTTAATAGTTTAACGAGTCCGACAAAGGTGTAACTCGGTATCTTGTTCATGTTTATAGAGTTTGAAAAAGACACATAAAAGGAAACTCCACATGGTTCCTTTTTGTACATTTGTGTCTCTCCAGCCCGAAAAGGTAGAAAACAATACTTGAGAGAATTGCTTGACCATTTCAGTCAAGGAGCACCGTTTTCGTAAATAGTGCCTCCCAGCCTAAAAAAGGGGTAAACTTATACTAGGCATATGACATTTCACATCCGTTAACAATTTCAAAATGACAAGGGCTCGACCATCTTTTCACTTTTAAAGGGTTGGAAAAGAGCTTGAAAGCGGACCCCCCATTTTATTTTCTTTTACGAGTCAAAAGGGAAAAACACTTGGAAATCTTTTCATATGAGTTTAACGAGTCAAGAAAAGAGCTGAAACGTGACTTGCCATCATCGTCGAACATCCATCATCTATCACTGCACAAATAAGGTAAAGTGTATTATCGAATTCTTAAGGCAAAATAGGTCAAAATATTTACAAAAACCTGATATTTTCATGAAAAAATGAATAAAAAGGGGAAAAGTAAATATATTTTTACCAGTTACCATTTTACCTTTGTTGTGAAAAATTTTTACTCACTTTTGCCCTAATTGTTTCAGAGAAGTTTGTGCAGATCCCGAAGGTCAATCGACGAGACGTCGGTTCCAGGTAACAGCGAAAGCCCTGAGCTCCATTTTCATGTCCTTTATTTATGTTTTTAACCATTTTTTTAGTTTTTTGAGGGAGTTTTTGAAAAACGTTTTCGCCCTCGATCGACGTGATTTACGGACACAGAATTGCGTTGGCTAGGGGTGATTAACAAAGCCATCCACACTGATCATCGCAGCTATTTTTAAAACAGGCGTGTCGACGCCATGAATAGGGAAAAACCCTATTTTCTCAAAAATTCACCGTTTAAACTTAACTTTTATGGACCAAGGATGATTGTTGACTCAAATTAATGGCTTTGGCAGGAAAGAATCACTGAAAATGGTGGACTCGAAAGAATGAGAACATGAGGATGTCGACACCCAGGCAATGAATGAACCAAATCTCCCGGAAGCTTTGAGAGCTTGTGAGCTCCTCAAATTCTTTCTCATGCTAGGGATGTAGGCCTAGCCCTAGTTGCTTCGATACCTGATTAGTCTTTGGGTCATGAATTGGGATATTTTTGTCATTGGCGACCAGGAGCTGGAGTTGGAAACTTCATATATATATTTCATCACTAGACTGCCCTGCAGAGGGGAACCAGTGAGCTTGTATAGGTCACGACTGATTGGGGCAAGCATATCTTCCTTGCTTTCCGAACACTACCCTGAGCCCCTGAAATCAAAAAGTGGGAAGATAGAGATTTCCAGTGTTCGGGATTTGACACTAAGAGTGCTTCTGTTGACTATCAATAGAGTGGTGGGGTCCCAGGTGGAACATGAGACTAACAAGTCGAAGTTCCTTTATGCTATTAACTGCACATCTCCTACTATCTTCAATTGGGCAGAGGCCATGAAGATGAACATCAAGCGCCAGCTGTCCAAAGCCAAGGTGGGGAATCTGAAGCGAATGAGTACCACTGTTCCAGTATCAGCTGACTGAGGTAGATCCTCCTATGCCACAAGATCCGCAGATGGCTCGCTGGAGTCATTTGATGCCCAAGATCACTGGGGGCCGACACATGTCATACCGACCTACATTCTTGTCATGGCTACGACGACAGAAAATCGTCATGGAGGACTGGCCATACATTAGCTCCAACTTTTGTGGAGATCCAGACATGCCCTTACTAGATGGAGAGGATTTCGACAATGAAGGTATAAAATCAACTTTTTACTTTTGAGATTTTTAATTGTTTTTGGTATACATGTGTTTATAACATTTCTCTTGTTAATGCAGACATTGGACTAGAGCGGCCTACTTGGATGTCCATAATAGCCAGGCACGTCCCCCGCCCTATTGCTGTTGTCGCTCCTTATCAGGAAGGGAGTGACAATGAGGAGGAGATCGCGAGGAACCTTGAGGGGTTGACTCATGGCATCCTGGAGTATGCTCGAGTAGGAGATATTCCTCGTTAGTACCAGAGACACACAGTGGGAGTCTTAGATCGGATTCGCCAATTACTGACTTGTGTTGCACAAGCTGTATCATGCTACCATGATCACCATGCTAATTAGTTCCTAGGTCCAACATTTACATTTTTTGAGGCCTACGTGCCACCAATATATGAGGCCTGTGAGTCGCCAATGTTATTTTGGACACACATATTATTTTTTTGGGGTTCTTATGTATCAAACATTATCACCATATATATATATATATATATATATATGTTGTATTTTCCTATCTACTATGGTACAAATGGTTTGTTTTATCTTTTACATGTTTTGTAAATGTCTATCCAACACATGATTAGCTAATGCATATGTCAATGTATTCATGTGTCCAGGAATATGATGATATGTAATGTAATCAAAATGCCTTTCCAATAGATGGATATGGAGATACATTCTCAATATTTGAGGGTTTCTGACAGAATCTTGCCCGTTGAGTTGAAGGACGACAAGCTGTGAATCCAGATTGACAACCAGTTCTCTGATTCCCAGAGCAATGGCTTCTGACAACAGTTTGATGACCGCACTATATTCAACAATGTTGTTGGTTGTGCGACCTAGACAAATACCTTGAAGTTCAATCAACTCAGCATTAGGGTCATAAATAGCCCATGTTGCGGATGAGAGGTTCCGGATACTACGACAAGAACCATTAGTGAAACCAATGTGGGGTGTCACAAACATCTGCAAAGCAAGAAAAGCATAGTAAACAGGAAAGCAGTTTGAAAACTATCACACAAAACCACACTACACAAAAATGAATGAAACACTAATGTACACAAGTAACCATGCAAGATGACCTAAGCATAGTACTTTTTGAAGGAGTCCATGCTGGGACTTGGGTAATCGATCAACACAGAAGGACATCGGAGTTGTTCCATGACGAGTAAGCATCAACTCATCCAAATAATGGAGTAGAACTCATATAAGGCTTTGCCCCCATTCCCCCTAGGCGAGGGAGGGTTACGAGTCAGATGGCAACCCCATTGAAACCATTACAAGAATGGGCAATTGGTAAAATCTGGGGGAGGTAGAAAAATCTTGGATCCATGAAGGGATAAAGGTGCCCTTAGTTGAAATATTTTGATCATGTGAGGATAAATTGACACATCAATAGACAACGGAGAAGAGCACTCTTCGAAAATGGTAGACATGACCATTGGACGAGGAAGGAATGATGAATGATGATGAGTATCAATCCAAGGTGGTTCATCGAGAGACATGACTTCCATGATACCTTCATTAGCAAGGAAGGTCTCGGCTAAGGGATCAGGCAATTCCAAAGTGCCAAGCCATGGAGATTGAGAGTATGTATCGAAATAGGTCTTCGACATAAAAGGATAAGAGGATACAGAGCTTAAAGCTGAAACAATTTCCACGTAATTATCTTCGGCTTGACCTCGCCCCAAGTATCAACAAGATCTGGTGAAGGTATGATCCAGGGATCAAATTTGACCGAGATCATATTGACAGAAGAAACATGAGGAGGTGGGAGTGGAAAAATTCCCATTAAGGTAGAATCTTTGAAAAGACTTGCCCACACACTCTCATAGGGAGCACCATTGTGCTTGATGTACAGAAGATTTCCATCTGAGGAGGAAGAGGCAAATAAATATAGCTGGTCGACAGTGACGATCTTCCCTTGATGGGGAAAACGAATCACACGAAATAAAGAGGAAACCACGACATGCATGGCATGGGCCCAACTCCGGCTGAGTAGAATATTATAATTGAGATTGGCGTCAACAATTTATACTTCAACTTGCACTGTCTTGCCTTCCAGTGCGATGGCAAGGTTAGGTAAGACACTGAAGGGTCATGAATCACACCCATCGAAAGCTTCCAAAGTGTTCAAAGATTGGTTCAGTGCAGAAGAACCAATAGCCTTCCAACATGTGGTCAACATGATGCAGGTGGAAGCACCTTCATCGATGACAATCCGGTGGATGGTTTTCTCATTGATGATTACATGAATAAGAAAGGAAATCTAATGAGGAAGGCACAGAACATGGTTCTCTAGATCGAAACATATCAAATTAGAATTGGTGGGATCGATGCCCCTGATAGCTGACAGCAAAGATTTCCGCTGCGATGGGTAGCTTTGGAGTACCTCGAGATCTAACATGGTTGAAGGCGCCTGAACCAAATCCTCAACAATATTGTAGTGCTAAGTAGCTCGGGTGTTGGGATCATATGGGATTTCCACAGCACACCTCAAGAGGGTGGCCGCATAGTGGAATCAAGGTTAGGGTGCTCAATATGAAGAGGGCCAAAACTAAGGGTAGAAGAAGAAGGTGTGGCTTCTTTCTCTTTCCCAGCTATTGAAGCATTAGTTTGATAGTATTTCGACCTAGTAGCCACATTAATAGGTGTACTTATCATGAAAACTTGAGATCCAGAGGAAGCAGATTGGGGTTGGTCTACCATTTGGGTCTGCTGAGACAGAAACGGCTCTTTGAGGATAGTGGGGGTCCCTTTGAGCAAGTAACTAATTTCGGATCGTCGAGGACAATCCTTAGTGTAGTGATCTTCCTCGCAAATGAGGCAAGGATACTTAGGTTTCCATTGCGAAGATTCACTAGCAGACGATTTGGGAGGACCCTGTTTCAGGGCATCGACTTTAGATTTGCCTTTGCCTTTCTTATTTGCTTTCGAGGATTTTTTCCATTGCGATACATTGTACATTATGGATCTCTGAGGTTTTACTAAGTCCAAGTGGATTCTAGGATTAACTATCAGGAACAGCATTTGAGACCGACTTCTGTTTGGAAGAAGATTTAGCAGGGGTTTGGGATACTGAACCAATAACTCCATCAACGAGAGTTACAAATGGTGACTTTGATGCTATGAGATTGGATGATGACCGCAGAGAATTGGGTAATAATTCATACAAAGTGCTAGAATGGGAGTAAACTAGATCGAATTGCTGGGCATGAGCAATGGCCTACTCTTCAGTGACGCATCCAGCCATAGCTATATCGCGAGCAATTGGGGCCACAAATTATTTGGTGAACCATTCAGTGAGCAACTGATCAGCAATATCAAATTTGATCAGGCAACTTCTACGTCTCCATTCATGGATGTGATCAGAGATGTGTGTCGCAGTATCTTGCTTAAGCAATGTGAGAAAATAGGTGCCAGTTTCATAGTGAACCGGAAACTAAAAACGTGTGAGGAAAGCCATGGATAAAGAGTTAAAGTCATGGTAAGTACTTCGAGGTAGCTCGATGTACCACTTCACTATAGCACCCATGAGGGTTCGTTGGAAAGGATGGAGATGAATGGAATCGTACACGTATGAGTTCGATGAGCACTAGAGGTGATATGTCATCACATGAGACTGGGGATCTTCTTTAGCTTTCCCATCAAAATTTGGAAAATCGCTTGGTATCTTGGATGGCACTAGAGGCCAGTATGGTGAATGAAGGATCAAATCATTCGTAAGTTGAGATACATTTACCAACTCAAGTGTAGCCAAGAATGGCAATTGGGTGTTAAAAGGCATGGGAGGTCTATAAGCGGGTCCATACGGAGGAGCCCATCCCTATTGGTAAGGATTTTTGCCCCACAGTGGGGGACTTTGGCCATATGGCATCTGAGACTACCCTCATTGCGGATTACCTTGACCATAGGGAGGATTTTGACTGTGAATACCTTGGAATTATCCGGCCATAGGTTGTTGATGAGCAATGTAGGGGTTGAAAGGTTTTGAGCTTGTTGACCTTGGACATATGGATATGGGACCTGTGTCCTTGAACATACGGGTTTTGGACCTGTTGTCCCTGAACAAGAGGGTTTTGGACTTGTTGTCCTTAAGCATAAGGTTGATACACTTGTTGCCCTTCGACATAGGGATTCTGTACCTGCTGCCCTTAACCAAAAGGATTTTGAACCTACTGACCTAAGGCATTAGGGTTTTGTACCTGATGCCCTTGGCCAATAGGATTCTGGACCTGTTGACCTAGGACATGAGGATTTTGAGCCTGCTGCCGCAGGACTTGACCTTGACCCTGCCCCTGTAAGGGTTGACCTTGTTGATATGTATCCAAGGATTGCTATTGCCATGGTTGGTTTTGTTGTTGTAAGCATTGACCTTGCGGTTGCAAAATTTGTCCCTGGGGCTGTAGAGGTTGGCCTTGTGAGGACAAAGTTTGAGAGGTGTGTGGAGCATATTGGATCTGCTGCTGCGCGGTTTGCTGCAATGGTTGCAAGGATTGACCTTGCGGTTCTTGCAGTTGACCTTGCTACTAGATCATTTGCCCTTGTAGTTACACGAAGAGCCCTTGCTACAACAAAGGTTGCTCTTGTGGGAACAAAGGCTACCCATGTTGTTGTAGAGGTTGTCCTTGTTGTTGCAAGGGTACTTGAACAGTGCCCAGGAAATTTCTGAACTGAATCTGGCCATAGCCAGGCTAGATGTACTGCCTAGATTGGAGGGTGTAAGGTTGATTAACCATTCCTTGAGAACCATATGGAATGTAAGGATTTTGGCATTGGACCTGAGCCCCATAGGGTTTCTGATACTGAACATTGCTTGATCCAGACGGACCAACGGGATTTTGAACCTATGGGTACTAGACATTACTTGATCCAGTAGGATCAATAGGGTTATGTATAATACCAGAAGAAGGCTGGTTTATACTAAGCATGTGATCTTGTGAGCTGCTCACATTAGTGGCACCTGACACCATAGAAACATTCAGGTTTTGCCCCCCAGGTGATGGCACAACCCGGCCACTAACTAGAGGGATAGAGGAACTGACAAAGACATTCTTTGAAACTACCGGTTGTGCCTGACGGGTAACTGGGATTGACGATACAAGAGTATTCGGAATGGTGGGTTGCACCAGGACTGAGGTAATAGCCTGTTGGGAAGTCGTGTTCGTAATGAACGTACCTGGAGTAGACATGGTGCTTGACGCCCAAACAGGGTTATGGTAAAGTGATGAGGCACTAGGTGTACCTGAAACCAACTATGCCAAAGACACATAGTTGGGTGCAAAACTGGCATAAATACCCTATGAAAAGGGGAAATCCTCGGGAGGAAAAAGCAACTCTTCCCTCTCAACATTGTGTGGAGTAGAAACTTCAAACTCATTCAAAGATGTGACTGGAGAATCACCTTCAGGTTCCATGTCTGAAAACAAACAACGACAAATGGTCGAACAAGTACAAGGGGATAGTTCCAAAGGAATACCCGGTTGGTCATACGGACTGTAAGGTCACTGCGGTGATATCACAACAGTGTCAAACAGAGGGTTCGGAGGGTAGATAACTAGTACAAGCTGACTGTCAATGGTTGGCGAGTTATCCGGAGTTTGAACGAGATTGTCTGGAGATTTCGGGCCAAAATGAGCAGATAACCTAGTATCAAAAGTAGGCGAAGGACGAGATGACAAAGGTTGAACACTCAGAACAATTCTGATTTCAACACCTTGGTCCTCAAGTGACTCTGGTAACTCAAGAAACGTCTCCTCATACAATCTTTCAGACGGAGGAGAGGAAGAGGAACTAGGTGAACCATATGGTTCAACCATGATGACCTTGTCTTAGCCAACAGAACAATTAAATTCAAGGCTTTAAAATGTTCTTTTAAGGAAAATCATGATTTGGTCTCATAAGAAACTAACAGGGTGTTTTTGGATCATGGGCAATCAATTATTAAGACGCATAAAAGACTGGTACTCTTTCATTTTTTAAGAGTCGAGAAAGAAAAAAAGATGACTCTATCGCTTTCAATTAGAAACGAGCTCAAAAGGACAAGTGCTCGAATGATATTTTAAGTTTAATGAGTCAAAAAGATCAAATGACTGCTCTGGATGATCTAGGTAACAGGGTTAAGAGGCAACTGTGAACTGCCGAATACCTCCTAGTGAACCGAGAAGTATGAGCAGGCAATCTCCCTGAATGTTGTGTTCGGTGTATCACGTTTGCAAGGTGGCTGACTCGGCTTCCTAAGGATAAAAGGATTGCATCCTAGTGGGGTCTCCTGTTATATACTTGACGGTACGGGGAGCACAAATCTGTACTAGCACTATCTAATGTTGAAGCTAATGACAGCTGTAGGTTTAAAGATGTTGGAACACATCTCTAGCCTAGACCTTCTAGATATGATTGTTAATGTCAAATGTGCCTTAGGTTAATTGAATTCATTTTAAAGTTGATCTTGAGTTATGTTTCAGTTTTCAGGTCTTAGCGATGCAACTCGAAAAATCTTAAATGCAACTAAATGAGACAAGACCATTTCAATTCGATGAAATACCTACACTAGATAGGGTAGAAACTACTCAACCAAATGCAAACAATCAAGCAATTGAAAATGAAATGATCTCTCACTACCTTACTTTTCCAAAAAATAAACTAATGAAAATGCATTCCAATTCCTAATTTCCTAACAAGCACTTATCTATTAGTCCTTTCAAAAGCAAAAGAGTTCTCTTCCTTTTTAAAATGTTGATGCAATTCTAGCCTTTTAATGATGCAAGTTATCATAGCACAATGATGCAACAAGCTAGAATTTCATACTTTTTCATGAAAAACGAAACAAACTTTTTGCATATAATCTTTCAGTGAAAAAGTTCTTGAGACAATAAGCTCTTCAAGCAAATGAACACATGAAAAGAGAAACTCATTCAGACTAATGAAACACCGACTTTACCAACCACAAGACAAGCAACGTAATCCATGCCGGAAAAGAAACGTTTAGGCAAGCAAACGAAAACTTTTCAAACTTGTGTAAAAGAGGTCAAAGTCATAAAAGGACCAAAAATGAAATGAAAGAGTAAGTACACCTACAACTCGACTTACTAAGCTTACAAACTGTTGAATGGATGATAAACTAGATGCCCTTGTGTCGTTGACCACTCAATGACTCAATCAATCAAGTAGAAAGATGATAAGTCAACAAGCAAACAAAACCAAATGAAAAGTAGCTTTCTAATTAGGGAGAAAACGGTCCAAAAGGCTTATGGGGTCAAAACCACAAGAGCAAAACACACTGGCCAAGATTTGGGTTATGCCCTAATCTTCACTTACAAGCATCGGTGCGACTGCCTAACTAACAACAAGCACCAGAGGCTGGTTGGTGCAACTGTTTCCCAACAACTTGCGCTGATCAGCGTGACTGTTAGTGAATTAAGCGTGCTGATCGAGGGAGCTAAGGAAAAATTTAAAAATTTGAAACAGGGACCAGATCTGCTACTATGAATTTTAGACTCAAGCTAGTAAGTAGGAGAAAATAAACAAAACCAAAGGGAAAAAGTGGAACTAGAAAAGTTCTCACGAAATCATGAAATCCAATACAAACAAAAGGATTGGGATCCCCAACGGAGTCGCCAATTTGTGGTGAATTAAAATTATAACTGCGGACACAAACAAATTCCTCTAGCCTGATAATGGGTCTAGCCACAATAGATACATTCTATGGAAGATTTCCTTAGGTTAGAACCAATCAAGAGGGCATACCTCTTGGTACGCTTATCCATTTTGATGATGTCCTTGCTTGCTCGCCCCAGCTATCTCTCGCTTCCTTCTTCAAGCACCTGAAACAAGTAAACAACAATAGACAACAAATGTGATAATAGACAAATTGTAATTCAACCTACTTAAGAAGTCAAGAAACATTAAGCCATGAATACGAAAGAAGACAAATCATGTAGGAAATCAATCGATAGTTGCATATATTAATATCAAAGAGAGATTACAACCATTGTCTTGACGTTGCAGTCCTCCTCTGACAAGACCAAGTTTCGACACACTGCTAGCATTCCATGACGGCCTCAATCCACAATACTTTTAAGGCTCTTCCCTTTAGGATTCACTCCAAACCAAATCACACTTCTCCCTCACACAATTAGATAGCTACAACTAAGAATAACTTGTTGTTTACTCCAAACCAAAATAGCACTAGCACACCAACATTAACACTAGCTTGTGCTTGGGAAGAAGGGAGGTTTATATAGGATTAATGGATGGAATATGGATCCTCTTCTCATGGGAGAAGGGCTTATCTATTAAGGTAGTTCCATCATTATAGGGGAAAGGAGCCCAAACTAACATCCTCAACCCCATCCGGCCAAACCATTTAACAGACTTCCGTTACGAAGCTTCTAGAGTTGGAAGCTTCAGCTCCTAATTTTAAAAACTTTGCATAACAGGACCAACAGGACTGGAACACAACTTAGTTGCTCCGGTCAGTGCTAGGGATAGTGCTAATCTCTGAACATCAGCGCGAGGGATACAAAGGTCATTAGCGTCGGTCTTGTAAACTGGGAAAAACATAAGTTTCAAGGGAAATGGTGCAAAAGGGAATTGATCTTCTCATGAAGAGGGACATAATGGGAGTTTCTTCATGAAGGAAAAGCATGTGGGGTTCACTGTAGAGGTCCTCTAGGATCAAGGAACGAGGAGTACATGGATAGTGACAAAATGTTGTGTAACAACCCATGGTCCGCAGACCATGGGATTATATAAGTAAGAGAGTCTTGGAGAGTCTAATGCAAGGAAGAGATGATGAATATGAATGTAATGGGTTAGTAAGAAAAAAAGTGAAGAAGTCTTAGAGTAGAAGAGAGGCTCTGCAGTTCTGTGTGCAGAGGCCTAGAGTAGAGACCACAGATGAGTGGGCAAACCCCTGTAGCTGAGTGCACATGGAAGTCCTGAGTCTATAAGCAGAACTGAAGTATTAATAAAGAGATTATTCCAAAAATTCCCGTGTTTATCTATTTCTTTCTGTTATGAATGAATGTGCTATTATGTTATGATGAATGATGGGTTTATGAATTGATATTGTATTGATGCACAATTTTACATGATTTATATTATTGGCATATGAACGAAAGTAATAATAATTGTTTACACGAAGAATATCTTGTTGCATGTTAAAGTTATCGAACACTTAAACTGATCTAGGTAAATATGGGATTAAGGGTAATCACAGAGGCACATAAGTGGTTGATTCACGTGTTTAGGGTCTGCGAATGATAGTCATGAATGTTTGCGGAGGTATAAAATCTGATTAAGGGAAGTTATATCGATAAGCCCTAAAGTCTTATCGATCTGTGAGAAGGCAGGTTTAGGGCATAAAACAATATTACACTAATCTCTGGGTGCATAAACTTGGTTCCAGCATTCCCCCATATTGCTTTGGGTGAAACTTCAGTCCACGCACCGCGAGTTGATGCTGAAAGGGCTAGTAGTGTAGGGATTTGTTTGGAAAAATGAACTATGAACCTGGGTTAGGACCCACTAAGCCAACATTTGGACATTAAATTCACCAGTCAAACTAACTGTCCTTTAATACTTAATTTTTAGTTTGTTTTATACATGGTTGTTGAAAGGAGATGTTATGGAATGTGCCCCTAAGCCTCTGTTTGCAATATACAGTAGTCGAATGTGCCCTAATGCTTTCATTTTCATATACAACACTTGAATGTGCCCTTGATGACATAATTCTCATTTCTCTAGTGAGTGATTAATTTACAGGTTATCCATACACTGCATACAAGAGATGGCATCCACACCATGAACTTAGGACATAATCAAATGCTACATCCATAGCAATAGATATGTAAGTGATGATGCATTACCTAAACTTCCAATTGCAAATACATTAATTTTTAGCCACTGCTACATTAACAAACTTGTTAGCTATATTAATTAACTACATTTATCTTAAGTTATATAAATAAAATACTTCTTATAGAAGTTTATATATATATATATATATATATATATATATATATATATATATATATAGATATATATATATATATATATATATATATATATATATTTGTTATAATTGAATTACATATCCTAACAATGAATACATATATAAGTTATTTAATGAAAAAATTGGTATGTGTTATATTTTTTGTTCTCAAACATTAAGGAAAATTTCAACAATTGTATTTTACATGGGGATTTTTTTCTAAATGTTATGATTGCCAAATTCGAACAAGTACACAAACTAGGTTACCAAGTATGTCATGTTAGGTTCATATCTTGTTAGGTTACTTTGTAACTAGAATCCCCTTAAATTATCAAAGCTTGAGTTTGGGACTAGAACCTTTCCTTTATGGAAAGAGACAGAAAGATAGGGCCATTAATTTCAGGTATCAAGCTAAAGTGGAAAATATTAGAAACACCTAGGTGTGGAGACTTGCATGCACTTGGTTGAGAACCAACAACAAACCCTCCAATGATTTATTCCATGCCCTAGTCTCATATCACACCTTGGAAAAAATTGTCTCCTTGAAATCAAAGCTATGCCATGCCCATCAATAGTAAGAGATTAAAAAAGAGTCTATCATACATTATAAATACATGTTTCGACCCCAACGAATAGTCAACATAGGATAGTCATGTAGATTTGCATCAACATGGTTCCCTGTATATTAATGAAGACTCACAATAACATGTGCAACCAGCCCATCTCATTGGAAGGGATGTATATTAGGATCAAAGCTAATCAATGATGATAGGTGTAGTATACCTGGGGGGATAATATGGGGTACAGAGGAAGATACCCAAGGGAATAATGTAATAATGGGATGGGTCATAATAATAAATAAGGTGGTTAACCCGTTTCATGTAAGGGACCACAAGTAGTTAGTAATAATGTAATAAGCCCATGGTATTAGATAGATGGTATTGAGGGAACCATGGTAATGATCCATGGTATTATAGGTATGAGGCCTATATAGCGGCTAGAGACCCCCCATTGAGAGATGTCAAGGAATATTGTATGGACAAGCATATGGCTTGTGGAGTGTTCTCCTTCCTTAAGGAGTGAATGTATGGTGTTACCCTACCTTAAGGGTTTTGATTAATAAAGTGAAGCATTTCTATATTTAGATCTTGTTATTTCTTGAGTATATTTTTATTTTCATATATTTGCAGGTCAGATCTATAACAAGTGGTATTGGAGCACTTTCTTGGGCAAAGCGGAAATTTTTATTTTTTATTTTTGTAGGAACTTTTTGGGATGGCGAGTTTGGAGATCAGATCTATACATTTTGGTGAAAATTTTGTAGAATATAATTGCAGATCTGAGTTCCCTCCAAAAAAATACCCAATGTGAAAAAAAATAGGCCAAATCGGAGTCCGGATGAGGGAGATATTGTTGATTTAAAAATCAGCTGTGTTGCAGACATTTTTCGGGGCGACGAGTTTCCGGATCATATTTGTACATTCTAGTGCAAAATTTTCAGAATCTAATTATAGATTGAAAAAAATACCCAATTTGAAAAAAAAAATCGGCCGAATCAGAATCCTGATGAGGGAGATATTGCTGATTTAAAAATCAGTTGTGTTGCAGATTAGATCTATACGTTCTGGTGCAAAATTTTCAGAATCTAATTACAGATCTGGGTCTTTTTAAAAAAAATACCCAATTTAAAAAAAAAACAGTTGAATCAGAGTCCACATGAGGGAGATATCGCTGATTTAAAATCAATTATTTTTTAAGAAATTTTTGTGACGACGGGATAGTTGCAGCGCGAATATGAAATTCCAGTGCCTAGATCAGTGTTTCTATCACATGGGAAGATGCAGAATGGTTGTCCCATTTCCGAAAACAGGTCATAATAGGGATTTTGAGCAATATTGACTAAATTGTGACAATTTCAAATTTTCGCCAAGTAAGTGAATTTTTTTCCCCACGCTCTTCATGGTGGTTCTATATTTTACAAGAAAATATAATGGTCATACTATTGAAGAATTCATAAAAGAAAAAAAGTCATTATGGGAAAAACATTAGAGATTTTGGGTAGTGGCTAATTTTACTGATGAGGCAACCACATGGTGGGAATTACTTAATAAAAAGAAGTGTTCCAACCTGCCTGATGAAGAATTTGAAAAATTCCTTTTAGACAGATGGTCTCATGCTAGAAAACAAGATAATGAGAAACATGTGGGGTTATTTTCTACTAGTATCTGCTTATTATAGGTTCATGGATATATTTCAGAAGGAGAATATCATTGTGTCTATAAATCCTAGTTATAAGAAAAATCTTATAAATGTCAATTTGGCAAAAAAATTGCAAGTTCCACCAAAACAAATGGAGCACACACAGGTTAATAATGAGGAGGTGGGGAATAAGGACAAGATAGGTTGGATCGAAGGGGCGAGAAGCGAAAGCAAAGAGGGAGCATCTAGGGTTTGAGGTTTCTGAGGAATTTTCCCCATGGATGGGCGCAGAGGAGGGAGCTCCACTCCCTCCTACAAGGAAGCGGTGGCCAACAAGTGCAAGAAACAGCCAAAGAGAGGCATAGATAATGCCAAAGAAGGAATGAGAAATGGGGAAGAGGATACAGACGGTTCCATTTCAAAGGAGAATGATAGCGCTAAAAATAAGGAGGACACTAACAAAATACAGGGGACAAAAGACAAAAAAAAGAAGGGACCGTGCAAACCAAAGGCTGAAATTACTCCTAGAGTAGTTTTAAAATCCAGAGCTGCAAGCGCACAGGGAGAACCTGTAGACTTATGCAATCATATGAAAATTCATGGGGCTATGGCCCACTAAAAAAGCATTACAAAACTGGATTAGATACCACTGGAAGCCTAAAGGAAGCATTGATCTTCATCTAGGGTCTAAGGGTTTCTTCACTGTAGTGTTCACCAACATTAAGGATAAAGACAGAGTGTTTGACGGCGGGCCCTACTTCTATGCAGTAGCAAGACTCTATATGAGGCCATGGATGATGAATTTCATTCCAGAGAGGGAAAATTTCAATTCAGTCCCGGTTTGGGTAAGACTCTATTCTCTACCTCTGGATTATTGGCAAAAATAATCGCTAGCTACCATAGGCAATAAATCAGGAAGGTTTGTCAAAGCTGCTGAAGCCACAAGGAGGGGAAAATATACCTCCTTTTCTAGTATCTGTATGGAGATGGATCTATCTGGAGCTCTTTCGGACGAAGTCATCTTGGAGTTTTTTGATGAGGAATGGGTGCAGATAGTAGACTATGAACATATTCCATTCAGATGCCTAAGATGCCATGAACACCGACACTTTCTAAGAGATTTCCCTCTCACTAAAGCAGAAATCAAAGGAAACACTAACACATCGAAAGACACAGATAGTTTTCACAAAGTAGTACATAAAGGAAAAAGTGGCAAAAAAGGGACAAAGCAACACCAAGCGGGAGGACAAAAGGCTAATCAAAATTAGTTTCAAGTTCTTGAAGAGAATGAAGAAATAGCAGTAGAAGATCAAGAAATGAAGGAAGGTTATGAGAAGAAGGATAAGGAAGAAGATAATGATTATACATAGGAAAATGAAAAACAGAAAGGAAACATGTTGAGTGATTCAGAACTGGAAATGGATTAGGAAATGAACTAGAGTGAGATGGAAACGGAAGACAATGAACTACAGGAGATTCTTGATAGAGAAAACCTAGATCTAGAAGGGTTCTTGAATCAGGGAACTACGGGCGGGGTAGAATCACTACCACAAGAAGAGATCAATAGAATACAGCAGTTATTCCTATGGAAAACTCAGGCCAAGGGTTTGAAGGAAGTAAACAACACTAAAAGATAGAGCAATGAAGGGGGGAAAGCAGTAAAAACGACTCCAGGGTTAGCACCGAGAAATCCAGGAAAAAAAAGAGGCAGGAAAAAGCAGAACGAGCTCCTGATGGAATGTGGCAAGCTCATGGTAGACTCAGGTAAGATGAAAGATCTAACCAGTTACTCCTTTACCAATATTTAATTATGAAGTTCACAACTTGGAATATTAAAGGTCTAGGTAGCAAGAGAAAACAGAGAATGCTAAATAATAGAATGCAGCAAGCAGCCCCGGATATAATTTTTGTCCAAGAAACGAAAGACTCTATTCAAAAGTTAAGACAAATCCATAATAAATGGCTTAGCAGATTTGAGTTTCTAGAAGTTAAAGCTGAAAACACAGCAGGAGGTATCCTCACTCTCTGGAATCCCCAAAAGATTGGAATAATAGATGCGGAGGCATCAAGGAACTATCTATCAATGGTCATACAGCCTGTAGGAGACAGGGACACTTATCTAGTCACGAATGTTTATGGACCCAAAGGTTATATGACAAAATCCGGTTTATAAACTCCTTGGTGGATCTCCGGGCCAGGCATGAAGGGTTACCTTGGGTCCTAGGAGGAGACTTCAATATGATCAGATCTCTCTCAGAGAAAAAAGGAGGTACAAGAGCTTTAAATAAAGATTCCTCAACCTTCCAAACCTTTTCAGAAAGCATGAAGCTTGTTGACATTGAAACAAACAATGGTTTCTATACATGGAATAATAAAAGAGGAGGAGACTCCTAGGTAGCCTCCAAGTTAGATAGATTCATGATCTCTAAAGATCTCATGCTTGTAGACAAGGAAATAATGGCAGTAATTGTTCCTTTCGGAGGCTCAGATCACTGGCTGATGCAAATGGAGATCAAAGGCATAGGCAACCCAAGAAACCGACCTTTTAGATTTGAAAATATCTGGCTTTCACACCCACATTTTAGCAAAAACATTGAAAAATGGTGGGTGGAAGATTTGCAGATTCAAGGATCAACAATGTTCCTGCTTCACAAAAGATTAAAGCACATCAAGATGAAACTAAAGGATTGGAACAAGAATGAATTTGGAAATATTTTTGCAGGTAAGAAAGCGGTTGAAAACAAAATACTGGAGCTCAACCAAGCTTTGATCAAGGATGGATTTGATAAGAACAAAAATGATTAGGTAGAGAAACATCATCAAGAATGGGAAGAGTTGTGCAAACAAGAGGAAATTTTTTGGAAACAAAAATCAAGAGTTCAATGGCTAAAGGAAGGAGAATGCAACACCAAATTTTTTCACTGTTCCACCATTGCTAACAGGACTCACAACAGGATATCTTCGATCAAGGACGAGGATGGGCAGATTCACCAATCACATGAGGATATAGAAGCTGTGTTAGTTAGACACTTCAGAGACATTGCACAGGAAAACATCTTAGTAAGGGAACCTTTCATCAAAGACTTCACTAAACATATCCCTAAGTTGGTATCCAGAGAGGACAACTGTAATCTAAACAGACCTGTATCTGAAAAGGAGGTCAGTGAGGTACTCAAGGAAATGCAAAATGGCAAAGCTCCAGGTCCGGATGGATTCAATGTAGATTTCTTCAAAGTTTGTTGGAATATTGTAAAAAAGGATATTGTAAGGGTAGTGGAAGATTCCAGGCTGAACAGAACTATTTTGAAAGCTCTCAACACCTCCTTCATTGCCCTAATTCCAAAACAGGATAATGCACAAATGCCAGAGAGGTACAGACCCATAGCCTTATGCAATGTAGTCTACAAGATAATTTCCAAGGTAGTGGCCAACAGACTCAAACCTTTGCTGCCTACGCTTGTTTCGAGGGAACAATCTGGGTACGTGGAAGGCAGACAAATTCTAGATAACATCATTCAAGCTCACAAAGTGGTTCACTCGCTAACTGGTAAAAGGAAAGCAAATATGATTATGCAATTGGAAATAGCCAAAGCTTATGATAAAGTAAACTGGAAATATATCAAGAAAGTGCTTAGTGTGTTTGGTTTTGATCATAACTGGATCAGATGGGTCATGGCCCTAGTGACTTCCTCTAGCTTTTCAATTTTAGTGAATGGCTCTCCCTCTAAAATTTTTCTTCCTTCTAGAGGACTCAGACAAGGGGATCCACTCTCTCCCTTTCTTTTCATCCTCATGATGGAAGGGCTGGGGCGGTCCATTAAGCATGCCAAGGTAACAGGAAAAATTCAAGGACTCCAATTATCAGAGAATGGTCAAGTTATGACTCATCAACAGTTTGTATATGATACCATGTTACAGGGAATCCCCACAGTCAAGGAAGCACTTGCTTACAAACAAATCTTGAATGACTTTGAAATGGCAACAGGTATGGAGGTCAATCTTTCCAAATCAATTTTTTTTTCTTCAACACCCACATTGCCATTCAGAAAAATGTCTCTAGAATTCTTGGCTTTCAAAGAGAATCCCTCCCCTCTAAGTATTTGGGAGTTCCTCTAACAGCCAAACCTTTGCATAAGAGAATTTGGGAACCTTTAATCATCAAGATGCAAGATAAGGTCAGAAAATGGACAATCAGGTCTTTAAATCTAGCTAGTAGACTGGTCCTTACAAAGGCAGTGCTCCAAGCTATCCTAGTCTTTATGCTATCAGCTCTCCCAGTTCCAAAAGGAGTCTTACAGTAATTTAGAAATATACAAAGAGATTTTCTTTGGGGCAAGGAGGAAAACAGGAATAAATGGGCTTTAGTCTCATGGGAAAAGATCTGTAAACCCAAGAACCAAGGAGGCCTAGGATTGGATGATCTAGAGATTCGCAATAAGGTTCTTGGGGCCAAGCTTTGGTGGCGGTGGGTTAAGGATCCCAAGCCTCAATGGGAAAGCATCTGGAAAGAAAGATATGCCAACTCCTGGCATTTTTCTGAGCTAATAAGAATGTCTGGATATATAACGGGCTCTCCTATATGGAACAAGGCCTGGGAGAATAGAGGGGTGGTACAAAAAAACAGTTTTTGGGAAATTAGAGATGGAGATCATGCACTATTCTGGGAGGATAAATGGAAACAAGAACCAACACTCTTGAAAGAGGAATTTATGGGCCTCAAGCATGAGACAGACAACCAAGGTTTAGTAAAGGTAAAGGACTTTTGGGATCAGACTCACAATACAGGAAAATGGAGAACATGGAAGAAAATAGATGGCAGAGAGGATAGTACCCTCAATAGTAAAGCAGAGACCCTAAAGCAGATGATGGATCAGAGGATGATTCTTGTCACTGAAGGGTAGGATCAACTAATATGGGGTAGCAACAAAGAGGGAAACTTCAATATTAAGGAAGCAAAAGGTATTCTCCTAGGGCTAGAATTCCAAGCTCCAGTCAGAATTTGGCAGAAGCTGTGGAGGAGAAAAAGTTGGATGAAGATCAAACTCTTTATGTGGCTGGTTCACCATAGGAAAATCCTAACCTGGGACAATATTAGAAAGAGGGGTATGCTGGGGCCCTCCAGATGCCAGCTCTGTGAAGCACAAGAGGAAACAATGGAACATCTTCTCAACAACTGCATTTTCACCTCAAGGTTATGGGATTTTTTTGCCACCCTCTTCAAGCAGTCTGACAGAGACAAAGATAGTATCACCAACACCCTAAACAATTGGAGGAATAATGTTTCAGATAATGAAGTTCTTAACTCGGCCTGGGCTCTCTTGCCAAGTTTCATAATATGGAATGTGTGGAAAGAAAGAAACAAAAGAATTTTCAAAGAAGAGAAGAATTCCTCTCTTCGCCTGTTGGAGCAGATCTTGAAACAGTTAAAAGAGACAGTAAGCACAACAGTTAGGGATCTCCCCAAGAATCCTCCCTCAAAAATAGAGTTGGGAATACTCAAGCAGTTAGACATGCAGGGGCTCATTCCACAAACTCTGGATAGGAAAATAAGCATGAAGGAAAAAGGTAAAGATTTTTGGAATCCCCCCCCCAAAAGGATTTTTGAAATATAACATCAACGGAGCATCAAAAAATAACATGGGTATAGCTAGCTTTGGAGGAGTTATGCGAGATGAAAATGGAAGCATCATATCCCTTTTCCATTTTCATTTAGGAAAATCCACCAACAACATGACGGAACTAATGGCATTGGAGCATTGCTTATAACTTCTGAAACAGGAAAATTACCAAAAAGTGATAATAGAAGTGGACTCAGAGTTAGTCATAAACGCAGCCAAGAAAATTAGTCATGGAAGAGGGCCGAAAAAAGCCACAAAACACTGGAGGTTAATAAGGGTGCTCCATAAAATTCAAGATCATCTTCAGGGATTGCGCACACTTAGATTCATCCATGTGCGCAGAAAGGCCAACAAATTGGCGGACATTCTAGCCAACCAAGTGGTCACCTGTAAGGCAACAAAATTTTGAGGGGTTGGCTTGCTATGCCACAAAGTGGCCTAAAAGAACTTTGCGATAACTAGGCGGAAGAGGATAAACGAGTATATCAAGAGAAAACTAAGGAAGCCAATACGCAATGAGAAGATTGTTGCAGGACTTACATTTTTGGTTAGACAGGTCTACAGTGGCTTGCTCGCTAGGGGCAACCTCAGAAAATAGGGGTACCATAATAATGAAAATCCCCGGAATTAGGAGTTTGGTTCTCACAGCCAGGGGAAAGGATGAGAAGAATAATCGTCGGCCCTGTTTGGGTGGCATCACTCCCCATTTTTACCAGCGTTGGGAGATAAAAGGTGGTTTTGAATTCGAGGCAGCGATACCACACAGCTATTGACATGTGGATGAGGGCGGGGTCTGAAAACCACCCTCATCGCACCATAAACTTTGATTATTTCAGGCGAGCAATTATCAGTGTTGCCGTCCGATCCTTGCAAGCCAGATCAACGATCAGGATGAGGTGAGTGGTTTGGTGGGGTCAGGGGTTTAAACATCTGGCTTCTTGTTGGAGCGATACACATCTCCATCGTTGGTTTAAGTAGGATCATGTATGGTAGCTTTGTTGAGGCAGGCTAAGGGTTTGTCGAAGCGGGTATTCGTAGGGAGGGTTCATGAGCCCTATGTCTCCCGTGGCTTATTTCTGAATGTACTCAAATGAGTTTGACAAGCACTTTTTGAGGTTGGAGAGCAAAGATTCTTTAGGACATCTTTCTTCAGTATCTTTCACCACTCAATGGGTGGAAAATTATATATATTGTAAATTATGTTTGTTTTAATGAAATATAAGGCACGACTCTTGCTTAAGTAAAAAAAAATGAGGAGGTGCAAGTTTATAAAGATTTGAAGATTTCTATGGACAAGTATGTATTGCATTCTGATTTTTATGCTTTAGATATGGCTAAGGTGGTGTTGTTTTGGGATACCCTTGGATAGAATCGGTGGGTACTATCAATATTAATGTGCAAAAGAAATTCCTAAAGCTTTGGTATAAAAAGAAGAAACATACATTACAAGATATTTCCATCAATAAACAGGTAGAGTCCAAGGAGGTTGAAGCAGAAGATGTTCCAGGGACTGACACATTAGATGATGAGCCCTTAACAGTCGACAACCAAACACAAACATCAAACCAGGTACCAGAAATACAGGGAGAATCCAAGGAGGCTGAAACAGAAAATATTACAGGTATTGATACATCAGATGAGGACTCAGTGGTCGAAGTAATATTGAGATATAAGAAACAACAACAGACACCACAACATGTACCATCTACCAATCAGGCTCCATTGGGTTGTGAATTAAAGAAAAAGACATCGTTGGTAAAACTTCAACACATCACCACCCACATCACCCCGCAAGAAAGCAATCAACAAGATGGCAACAAATTAGCCACAAGGACAAAAACCCCAGCATGACAGATAGAAAGGGGCGACGATCCATGTACTACACATCAACACAGAAGAGCCGCCATAATCAACTTCCATTTCAAGCGAGTGAAGCACCAGCTAGATCAAGGGTTCACCTTTCTCTGGGATGGCTAGATGCACGCGCATGGTACCAGTGGACTACTCTTTTGAGTAGATCTTATTATTTATGTTCTTGTTATGTTTCGGGAATGAAACATGTTTAAGGGGGGTGGAATGTAGTATACCTAGGGGAGATAATATGGGGTATAGAGGGAGGTACCCAAGGGAATAATGTAATAATGGGATGAGTCATAGTAACAAATAAGGTGGTTAACCCGTATCATGTAAGGGACCACAAGTAGTTAGCAATAATGTAATAAGCCCATGGTATTAGATAGACGGTATTGAGGGAACCATGGTAATGACCCGTGTTATTGTAAGTATGAGGCCTATATAGAGGCTAGAGACCCCACATTGGGAGATGTCAAGGAATATTGTATGGACAAGCATCTGACTTGTGGAGTGTTCTCCTTCCTTAAGGAGTGAATGTATGGTGTTACCCTACCTTAAGGGTTTTGATTAATAAAGTGAAGCATTTCTATATTCAGATCTTGTTATTTCTTGGGTATATTTGTATTTTCATATATTTATAGGTCAAATCTATAACAATATGCCAATCAAATTCCTTGATATAAGGCATCGTTCAAAGCCCTAACACTATTGTTCAAGTATGTACAATCCAACATCATTAGTCTTGGATAATCTAGATTTATCACATACAAATGCTTGACAATATCATCACCATATGGAAGGCATGGAAAGGGAGGGATGCATAGGCCAAGACCTGCACTCATTAAAATTGATTTGAGAAGGCTTGTGATAACATTGAGTGGTTGTTTAATATTGCCATGCTTCATGTTACAAGTATTGGGTTTTGTCCCATTTTTCTTGAACCCGTCAAGACCTTGGTTGCAGACACCTCAATTGTTTTACCTTCACAAAGTCAAATAAGAAGACCTTGGGTTTTACAAATCTATTAAGAAAGGTTGACTACCTATCTGGGCCTTTTACATAATGGAAGATGAAAAACTAGTTTCTCTAACTGCTTGAAAATCTTCACAAAGAAGAATAAGAGGCATCCCCTTGCCTAACTCAAATACAAATCAATTGATTAGCAATGATTTTGTAGAAACTTACTTTATTACACTGAGGAAAAATAATGACTCCAACAACTTGTAGTGCTTATAAATTTTCAACAAAGTGTCAATGTTGAGAACAGTGTTTCAAATATCTATGATTTATCCTCATTATCTCAGGTTGCTAACATTTCCAAAGTTTCAGGGCCAAGTTTATGCTTGCCGATATTTTACCTAATATAATAGATAAGTTTATTTCTAGACCCTCAGTAATATATTGTCCAAAATAATGTCAATTAGGTTTATCTCAAGTGGTTGGTAAAAATTATTGTTATACTCCCCACCCAAGTTCACTTCCGATGAGTGATACGATGAACTTTATTGTAATGGCTTCTAGCCTTCTTGTTGAATTTGATAAATCCCCCAGGGACTGAAATATGTATAATTCCCTTATGGAATATAAAAAAATTGTCCAAAAAAATACTTGTAACATTGGTGGAGAATTCAGTAGGTCAAGATACACTAATATAGCAAGGCCCACAATCATTGCAAATTGACTAGAATTTTGGGAAACCATTACACAAGGTTGTTTGTTCATCTCATCCCTTTAATAATAATGAATGAAGCCTTAGGTCATAACCAATTTTCCACCAAATTTCTACGATGCAAGGATGTAGGAGCAGGAAAACGCATCCAAGGGAAGTATGAAAGTACCCTCCAAATTCTATGGAAGGTCACATGGGAAGTTAGGGTCTTTGACATATGGTATCCCTCCCCGAAATATTAAAAAATTAAAATTAAAATAAATGAAAAATGAAACATAATTCATTGAAATATTATACCTATGTAATGTACCCAATACCCTACGTACTTATTTGAGGATACTAGGTATTTCTTGAAACCACCAAATTCACACTAACATCTTGCCTCTGACACCAAAATCATTTATATGGACTAGTTGTAGAATTCAACAACAAAAATAAAGCCATGACAAGATTTAACCATCAATTTCAAATTTAATACATGCATGCAATATTATAATGATTTCCATCCATGATTATGCCAACTAAAAATCATGAGCATAGAACAACACAAACTAGAAATAATACTACACAAAATAGAAAGCACACTTGCATTTCATATCACAATTGTATTGTAGCAAATGCCTAGTTTGGCCATGTACTAGTATCGAAAACCCCTAGAAGCATTGAAGCGAATACAAAATTCCTTGGAAGTACTGACAGTTGTACCATATGGCATTTCCAAATCTGAAAACACCGCAGGATACAAATGGAAACATTTCCAAGGAGTTTCATCCATTTCCAGTGATGTTTTAGGCACTTTCTTTGAAGTTTGCATGATGACCTAAGTGCTTGAGAGGAGCTTGGGACCCATAGGAAAATATCATCATGTCTATGCCAACAACCCTTTAGAATGAAAGAAAAATATGGGATTGAGCTTTGAAGAGTTTGTGACCTTGGTAATTAATGGCAATATTAAATTCTTAGAGTAAAATGGTAGAAAAAAATAGAAGTATCCTTTATCTTACTTTCAAATTTCTCCATATGAAGTCTGACTAGATTGGAATCACTTTCTCCTTTATCTTACTTTTTCTACCATTTTACTTATTTTTTTAACATTAGCTTTAATTGTTTCAAGTTGTTTGAGAGTGGTTCCAACCTCATCAAACTTCATATGGTGAACATAGAATTTCATATCCCTTATAGAAACCAATAGACTAAACCATTTTCAAGATTTTAGAATTGGTACAATTGAAGTGTTTCCACTAAATTCTATCATATATGAGAGTATGAGATTGGAATTAGTCAAGAATTTCAAGCTATGGGATTTTTCATCATTCATTAGTCAAGACCACCAAACTTTGGATTTTTTTCAACATGCAATCATATGTGAGAATTAATATAGATTTTGGTCTCCTTCTACAATGCCATTTGCCAGTATCATTCTTATTTTCTTGCAAGATAAGGTATTATTCAAAAAAATACTATATATCTATATTTTTGTATTTTTTACATACCATTTTTCCCTCACATGACCATTTTCAGGGTTCACATTTCTAGGAATCCTCGTTTCTGGAATTTGTACACATTTCCACATTTCATGCAACTTACGTGAGAAGCTTGTATTTTTTGAGGTGACATGGTGATTGACTATGACCATATTCCAATGGTTGCAAGACCCAAAATTCCATCACTACTTGTTTTTATGTGCTTGTAAAGGTATTGATGATGTGTCATTATGCTTGTGCTATGAGAAATCCACTCTCTAGGTGGACTCCAATTGAAGGAACAAAACATTGACAATATTGTACAGTGGAGTGTACCTTGGTTCATTTAGATCATTTCCCTTTTCTTCCAAATCGACAAATTTGCTTTCTTTCCCATAAATAATATCTCACTACCGAATTTCAGAGAAGCGCCACTTATTAATGTTAAAATTCCTTCAATCATGCACCACACATCTTTTTTATCATACATCGAATTCGCTAAGGTATTATAGTCTAGCATAAGTGAAGCAAATTAGAATTCTTAGATTTTATAAGAGGAAAATTATAATACTTAGATAATAATGGAAGCTCTCATACAGGAATCATGGAGAAGCTCTCATAGTCAAGGAAGCGTGTAGTCAAGAAATTTGCAAATTGGGTGGATTGAGGAAAAACTAAAGCCTAAAATCTATGTTTTAAGAGAAAATAAAATCTAAGGGGATGGAAGGATAGGAAAATAGAAAATAAAATCACTATAGAAAATAGATCACAATAGAATTTTGTTACTTTAGAGTTTCCCAAAATTGAATTAAAAACAACCAAGAAAGGGGTTACCAAAAATTGTAAGGGTCGATCTATGATCTCTCCAGACCAAGAAATGCATGAATTAAACATAGATAAGGAGGTGTTGGGTCATTAAATACCTCTAAGCAATATCAACCATTAGGTCACAATGGACGAATATGATTAAACAATGCACAACCAACATCCCCATTCCTGTTAATACCAACATGAAATCTCAATATAATGAAGGAATCATGGCCAACACTGGTTGAACTATACCACTGTTATGAAACCAGCTCACAAAAAGATAGAAAAAGAAAGATCAATGCCTTAGAATTTAGCCTCTTCGAGGTGGAAACCTCCTTCACATTACACAAATGAACGATTATTGGATGATACAAATGACAAGACCTCCTTTCTATATATAGGAGTCTAAGGGGTCATAATATAATCAGAGTTGACATAAAAATAATAATGTAAGGGCACAATAATAACAATATGGGGACTACTTTGGCACAAAAATATAATAAGGGGGTTGTACTAATAACAATAAGGGGTTACACTAGTAGTATAGGGACTTAACATGCCCCTCTCCTTCAAAAAATGTTGTCCTCAACGCTTGAGTACTTCTTGATGCTTATGTATAAAATTCTTGTCCTCCCATGTGGAATCTTCAGCGAGTAACTTCTTCCACTTGATGAGATACTCTGAAATTGATCGATTTCGTAGCTGTCAAGTTCTTGTTTCTGTGACTGCTCTAGGCTCCAATATGATTTTTCCTTCCTCGTCAAGATCTAGCAATATTGTTTGAACTGGGATCTTCTGCAACTTTTGAATGAGTGGCCACACTTCTTCGTCCTTCTTCCATTCATCCCATGCTTTGTTTATCCAATCTAGTTGGATAATAGAAATAGCACAAAACAATGCTTCCACATCCTCATCCTTTCTTGAGAGTGCATCTGCAACAACATTTTTCTTCCCTTTTTTGTAGATGATTTCAAAGTCATAACCCAACATATTTGTGACCCATTTTTGTTTGTTCTTCTAAAGATAATATTTGTTCTAAAAAGTATTTAAGACTATCATGATCCATTTTTACCTTGAAGTGTCTTCCCATTAGGTAAGGTGGCCATTTCTTAAGTGTGTGTAGTATTTCCAACATTTCCTTCTCGTAAATAGCTTGCTTGAGATATAGCTGTAAAAATAACCAATCGCCTATGTCAAAACTTCTTTCACTGTGATGTTGATCTTCCCGTTGTTTCATTCGATTCTACACCAAAGTGGCGTTATCCTTTAAAAGTTAGAGAACTTGTTGTTGATGCTCGGTGTGATATTTCACTGCTTGAATCATTTTCTTCTTGATATGTCCTTCTATCTTGAGAGTTTGAGGATTCGTGATTTCTTCCAATGCATTACAAGATATGGTTGGATTCATTTCTTGATGCTCGATGTGATCTTTCACTTCTTGAACATTTTTCTTCTTGACATGTCCTTCTATTTTGATAGTTTGAGGAGTGGTAATTCCAGCCAATGTATTACAAGATACGGTCGAATTCATTTCTTCTTTCTCGATGCGATCTTTCACTTCTTGAACCTTTTTCTTCTTGATATGTACTATCTTATGAGTTTGAGGAGTGGTAATTCTTGCCAATGCTTTACAAGATATGGTCGGATTCATTTCTTCTTTCTCTAGGGTTGGTTCCTGGTGCATATCCTCTTCTTTTGATGTTTCGTGATCCTTTTCTTCCTCCTCTTCATAATCTATGTAAAATAATTTCTTCTCAACACACTTATGACCTTTAGTGTATTTGCTATCACAATTGTAACAAAGTCCCTTTTCTATTTTTTCTTCTAATTGTTGTCATGTAAACCTTGTAGGTTGTGGAAAGCTAGGAGAAAAAACACTTCCATAATTATAGTCATGAGTGGTGGGATTCCTTGTTTCCATAATTTCTCTTTCAATTTTTCTTGCCAACCTAAATGCCTTCTCCAATGAATCAGGTTCCCAAAGGCGAAATTCATGTTGAACATTATCCTTTAAATTCCCTATGAAGACATCAATCCTTTGCTTCTCTGGAATATCATTTACCTTTATATTCAATTTTTGAAAGTCCTAAATGTGCTCTACCATTGAACCCTTTTGTTCAAGATTCATCAATTGGCTAAAGAAGGTGTTACTCTTTGTATCCTCATAATACGCTATCATTTCTTCCATGAAAATTGACCAAGTGACAAGTGCTTTATGAGAAAAAATCCCTTTATACCATAAAAATTTATTTGGTTCTGAATATAAAGATGCAATATGTACCTTTTGTAACAATTGAACCTCATGTAGATCAAAATATTGCTCCATCTGTAGTATCCAATTTATTGGATCCTTGCCATCAAACTTCCTCATGTTGCCTATTCTTGATTTTAGGAGCTTGATCTTGAAACGACTGTAACTCAGTGATTTTAGATCGCCAAGTTCTAAAATTACATCCTACAGTAGCCCTCTGAGCCCTTTTACTAACCTCACAAGTCTGATCATAATTTTATTCTCCATGAAAGAGTTATGCCCAATCTCCTAAAATGACCTGATTATATAATGTTTCAGTAGAGCAAACTTGTATGACATGCCACATGTCACTGCTTCGACCTTTAGATCTGAAAAATATACATAAAACTTCATCATGTCCCCTTTCTGTAACTTCTTACGAAATTTCAATTTGTTGCTTAGAGAGAAGGTTATGATGATTTTCCAAAGGTCACCTGTTTAGAATGTAATTCAATGGTCTGCACAAACCGTAACTTCCTCAGATTATATGTCCAAAAATATAGTGAGACAAGATCTGAGATTCAGACCTGAGATGCATCATGATTTCTTCTCAAATGGGTTTTAATTTCAGAGTCTGAACCTTTGTAGAAAAACTATTGTAGTGAAAATTCCACGATGACCTGTTTGAGATGAAATTCTGGAGCTTGCTAAAACCCTAACTACCTTAGATCATATCTCCAAAACTATAGTGAGACAAGCTCTGAAATTCTGACTCGAGGTTAAGACCAATATTTTCTCAAATGGTTTTTTTTTTAGCTTCTGAAACTTTGTAGAAAAAAAGTTATAGTGAAAATTCCAAGATGACCTGTTTGGAGCAGCGAAACCCTAGAATCCAAAGCTTTGATACCAAATGTTATGAAACCAGCTCACAAAAAGATAGAAAAGAAAGATCAACACCTTAGAATTTAGCATCTTCGAGGGGTAAACCTCCTTTACATTACACAAATGAACAATTATTGGATGCTACAAATGACAAGACCTCCTTTCTATATATAGGAGTCTAAGGGGTCATAATATAATCAGAGCTGACATAACAATAATAATCTAAGGGCACAATAATAACAATATGGGGACTACATGGGCACAACAATATAATAAGCGGGTTGTACTAATAACAATAAGGGGTTACACTAGTAGTATAGGGACTTAACAACCACTCAACCAAATCCTTGACAATGCAACACACAATGATTGCCAAACTTAAATATGAACACATGTTTCCTAGAGTTTAAAACATTGCACCTTGATCATACTCATCACATTGGTGGGGTAAAACAACATTATTATCACAAGGTAATTTAATATGCATATCAATGTGCTACTGATATAGATGAGCTTACTATAACCCTAAAAATAATAAACTTCAACCATCTTGAACCATCCTGAACCTGAATAAGAAATGTCTTCAGATATTAACATAGAAACGATGTTACAAGATAACATATTATAATAGAACAAATATTTAATTTGGTAATTCAAAAGTGACAACCTATCAACACCTCTAATCCCCCATGGACATAGTCAAATGTGAGAGAACTAGGATTGTCTTTCAAATTATTAAGGCTTTTAAACCATCTGGGATAGCTACAAGATGATCATACTTGGTTATGGAACGAATGAAACAAGTACACTATCACAATATCAATAAAATGAGGTTGCCTTAGAAAAGTTCATGACAAAATACAATCCATGGCTTGAAATTTTATCTTTTACCCAAGATAATTGGAATTGGTGTTGCAAAATAAGGATCACCTGAGGCTCCATTAGTTTCCATGAATTTTTTTCCTAGAGCCAGTTTAGAATATATGTATAAAAATAAAAAAAGGTGAGCCAAACATTGAATTTTAGACTTATACCATGGCCATATCTTATGTATATCATGCTTGTGTTAATAAAATTTGCATTCATTAAGCCCATATGCTTAGTGTGCATGAACTCATTGGTGTTATAATCAAATATCTCTCATTTAGTTTTTTATTATGATAGGCTAAAAATGGAGGTGTTGAAGGTAGGAAAGGAATACTATGATCAGTGATGTATCTATGTGATAGTAACCAAATCATAAGAAAAATAACATACAACACAAAAACCAAACAGGTTGATTAATTCAAATCAACATTTCTTCATACAACTCCAAGGTAACTATCAACAATCATGGATAGGTCTTAATGTTGTAATGCATAAAATTTTTTTCCTGACAAAATGGAGAAGATAATTACTTAAGGAACTCTCTGGCCTGTGCAAGAGGATTTATTGAGGAATTCAATGCATTCTTTAATGGCCTCAATATAGTGAAAATCTGGTGAAAAATAGCCCATATAACACTTGATTGTAGAAGGGTGATGATTCTTCTCACAAATATAAGGAGAAAAAGATCCATTATTTGAGCATAAAAGGAAAAGTGTATGCACTAAACATTCAAGCATCCTCAGTGGGACCAACTAAACTTGAGATCCTACACAACGTTTGGATGCACAACCTATTACTCAGTCTCCCATATGCCTTTTCCTTACTTCCTTTTCTTCTTATTGTATTTTTCAGAGCTTTCTCTTTGAGCAACCATATCCAATACATCAGAGTTAAAACTCACACATTAGGATTGTTTTCTTGTCATGGCTAATCATTCTTCTAATCAATATACTTATTTTCTGAGTATATTCTAATCTCTAGGACTTTATGTACGCTTGACTAAATATGCTTCCTGAAATCATTTGAAATTTTAGTCAATACACTTTCTGCAACATTGAGTTTGGACAAAATATACTTTCTGGATTTGATCAATATACTTCCTAAGGTTATCATCAATCTTGTAACATTAAATCTTGATCCATATCTATCTATCTATCTATCTATCTATATATATATATATATATATATATATATATATATATATATATATATAGATAGATAGATAGATAGATAGATAGATAGATAGATAGATAGATATTTGTTTGAACAATGTATAAGTTTTTAACATAACTACAACATGAACTTTGAACATATATATTTACTATCTTTGTTTTCACCAAGTCACCTAGAATGTGAGTTCCTAACGGAGTTATATTTGAAGCCAACTCAAATTACAAAAAATCGTCCTATGGCATGATTTTTTATCATGTATACTTTGTAATTATATATGTTTGGGTGAATCAAATTTGTGAATATATGGCATACAACATAATGTTTCCAATGGGTCTCTTTAGCTTTTTCATCTATGATTGATTATTCTTATATCACCGAAGGAATACTATGTACTAAGCATCTTATTTCCATATTTCCTTTCTCCCAAAGCAACGGTGATGGATTATACTAAAGACTGGTTAATAATTGTCCTTTAAGATGACGTTGGCCAAGAAACAAACTGAGTTATATGCACAAATGTTATGGTTGTAAGGAACAAAAAAGATTGTGTGCAGTCTAGAGAAGCTCATACTTTATACTAGATTTGGTAAAAGGGTTATTAAACACACTCATCCTTCCTATCATGAAATTGGTGTACATTGCACTTTGAAGCAAACATAAGATTGTACTTTAATGCTCCAGTTTCATACTTCAACTAGGCCTTTGATTATAGTTATGAAGGATTATATATCCCTCATAAAGAATACAACAATTTAGGCGTCTTTAATAACCTCAAATGCACTGAATCCCTCTATCAGAAACTAAAGAAACATTCTTGTTGAAGAAAATACAACCAAAATTATTAAATACCCTATTTTTAAGGGCTAGTTACAAGCTTTATAATCCTGGTTTCATACTTTGTACATGTCACTGCTAGCAAAGTCTATTGGTTAAATATGAAAAGTTTGATGTGTAAAACTTAGGGTTGGATTTACACAATTTACTATAACCGAGAGCATAAAAACACATAAGTACACAAAATTTGAAGAGCATTTTACACATTGAAAATAGTTGTAAAAGTTCCTCAAACTTTCCTCTATTTGATCCAAGCAGTGAACAACTCTAAATGATCCTCTATGGCCTGATACATAACTCTATGTGACTGTAACTCTTGATGGAAAATATAGCATGTGAAATTAGTATCGCTATAATATCTTACCCATGTATATTGGATGAGAAAGTAGAGTAGTTTATAAAACTAATCATGTGCAATGATGACTAGGTACCACAAGTTTTGAAACAAGTATAAGAAAACACTTCAAATAGGAACATTGACTCTAGTGTATGTGAAGAGGATTAGGTTATCATTTTCAACCATTTATACAATCTCCATGAGAGATGCTACGTGGTGAGCCATTCAATTTCTATTTCCCTTGAATATCGATCAACCATTCAATCACTTCTTTATTTGGACCATTCATCAACCACTCAGATGATCTTGATTGCATCCCTCTAGTGGTAACACTAGATTACAATTAAGATTTTCTGTTTATGGGAAAAAATGGAATATGAAACAGAGAGTGTAAGTGCACCTTTTTCTTGTTAATGAAACAACTTTCTATCCTTCTTCTATATCTTCTTCGCTTACATATTTTTAAATTCTTGAAAGTCTACAACCTGTGACAAATATGCATACTCGGGTTCATATGATGCATTATTTCTCAATCCTTTTGGAGGACATGTTAATACTACATGCTAGCCAGTCTCAATAGGATCTTGTACATATAATACCTGTTTAGATTGCAATGTTAGAATTAATGGATCATCTTGCTAATGATTTTGATTTAAGCATTTCTTCATATTCACCATTGTAAAACCCAAATCATCAGTTTTGATCCCTCTCTTATTGTATACATCAATCCAATTACATTTGACCAATATGTAATCTACACAAAAATAGTCCAATGTAATTATTTCTTCTACCAATCCATAAAATGTTGTGCTTTGAAGTATAGGGTTTGCATATTTGGAACTTGACCTCATCATTATTATACTAATAAAATAAGATCAAATAGAACCAAAATCAGGTCCTCCCAATCTTATAATGCAAAGCTAAATAGCTTCTCACAAGACCATAAAGAATAAAATATTTAACTAGAACACCCTAGTGATGACATCAAACTATTGTTCACTCTAGCTCTCCTACATAGAATTAATACACAATTCCCCTTTCATCAAATAAGAGAGAGGGGTGAAAATTAAAAACCTAGACTATGTCCACCTACGAGAATGGTTCCACAAATGGAGCGCTCCACCTTTACAAATTCAATTTTAACCCTAACTAGCACATGCCTTACAAGAAATTAATAATTAATAGGTATTTCCAAATTTTTATCACATCATTTTCTATTTTTCTAACAAGATGAATATCACTAAACTACAGTGCTCCAAGAATTTGTTCAATATAATAACAAGTGGTAGTTAAATTTGTGAAATTCATAATGGTTTTTCAATAGAAATATCACTTACCATAAGAATCAGTTCAAATTTTCAACACAAATGATAAACCAAAGTAGCTAGCAAGTGTACCAGGTTCTACAAGTCTTATGCCAACTTCTAAATAGATATGCAATAGTTGATGTAAAAAAATATCACTGTTATGGCACTGAAGTTCCACAACATCCTCTCTTGTATGCTATCTGAGAGCCAACAAGGGTACAAATAGGACCTAGAACATGCAAGAGAATTATTCAAAGTTGAACTGAATCAACTGACAAGCTAAAACAAAAAAATTAATAAGAAAAATAACAAAAGTGAATACACATAACAAGTAAAAGATTAAGAAATCTTGTAGGAAACCAGGAAAATTAGTAAGAGAAATTCACAGGAATGTGTGCTCTTGTTGTAGTGGCTACAACCACCCTCCAAAATTTTTCCTATGCTTCGATTTTGGAGCCTTCCTTCTAAACCAAAACAACTCATCTTGCACTAATCCAGGTACTTGTGCTTCGACTGATCCTTATTCTTTTCATATTGGTTTATTTTTGCTCACTTATTTCATTTTCTAACCCACAAGTTGATCTCTTGACTTGGTCTCTTGACAGTTTCGGGCTTGCCTCAAAGAACTGTGCAATTCTTGAGGGAAACTGGCCTTATTGTTGGGAACTGCGCAATCCTAATTGCCAGTGAGCCTTGAATTTAGGAAATGCAAAATATTGAATGGAAACCAGCCTTGAGTTGGGAAATGTGAAAACAAGAGAGGTAGCCAAGAGCCACTGAAGCCCAGAAATTACGTAGACTTGACTATGCTCAGAAACTGCGCAATGCATGAGCAGGAGAGTTGTCTAGTCCTTCCCAGAACTACACAATATTTCCGAGCAATGCATGGTAGTTTTCCTAAAAAAGAAAAAAGAAAAAAAAAAACATCCTTAAACAATAGGGATCTATTTTTAGTAAACTGAAGGAGGCACTTGAGTTATATTTAGAAACTATGTCCAAGTGTCACTTTTTCGTTGATTTTAAACATGCGAGTCATAAACCCTAACTTGACCAAATCCATTTAATTGATGTTGCTAGATCTAATTTTTACACTTGATATTGGAGCTCTAGCATTCCTAAGGAGATCAAGGAGCCTTCAGTGCGATCGTTGTCACTTTTCTGAGTGAGTTTTTCTTTTCTCATCTTTTTCTTTTTTTGTCGCTTTTTTATGTTTAGCCTGTGAGAGTGTTGTTTCACTTGTTTCTTTGAATGAATTCTAGCATTTTTACTTCTTTTATCTTGTATAAGTGTTGTTTCAAGTTTTAGATTGCCTTTCACATGTTTCATTTTCCTTCAATTTAATCAATTGCTGCACTTGTTTTACATGCATGCATCAACACTTACTCAGATATTCACTCAACTTCACATCATCCTTCAGATTT
This sequence comes from Pinus tabuliformis, assembly GCA_031772625.1. Lineage (NCBI taxonomy): Eukaryota > Viridiplantae > Streptophyta > Pinopsida > Pinales > Pinaceae > Pinus > Pinus tabuliformis. The sequence goes on from CM062819.1 coordinate 1,769,165,779, forward strand.
GCTTATTCTTCATGCTCACCGTGGGGAGATCTGGGTCCCCGTGCATAGATCTCACATTGCACTGCGTGCACTACACAATTTGGGAGCTCAAGGCCTCTGCCTTGGCTTCTATAATTGTGTAAATATTTGCCTCTGTTGGATCCAACAGTGCACTGTGCAGTTCTAGGAGCCAGCTTTCCAGCATGGCCACTGAGATTACGTAATGCACAGTCTCTCCCAGATGTAGCCCATACCAAACTATGCATTTTGCAGTTCTAGGCATCAAGCTTCCTGACTAACTGCTAGGACTGTGCAGTGAATAGTTCCCATAGTCAGCCAGTCCCCTCTGTCAGCAAAAATTGCACAATCCTTTCGATCATGACCGACTTGCTGCTTGATCTTGTCTTGAAGTTGTTTTTCTTTTAGTTGATATTTTCTTTCCATCAGTGTCATATGTGTCCCACAGTACAAAAATTGTTGAGCATCTATCTAGAAGTTACAATTAATATGAATCCAAGAGAGTTTCATCAAAGGAAACTATCAAGAGCATACTAGGCAAGTATTTGAGAAAATATTAGTGGATTTTCCAGTATATGCAGATACTCAATTTTTCATTAAGAAGGGTACAACACTGACATGGTAGCAGATCAAAGACACTTTTACATAAGAATTCAACGCAAACAGAGAGGATTGACGGGTTTATCTTATCATCCAACGATCAAGGTTATACAAGGTTGCATGTAGGTACCCAGCCTTCCCATGTGTGTACATCATCATCTGGATTGTCTCACACATAGATGAATAGACTATGACATTGAATAGTGCCAACGGGTGAGAGATTTCTACCTTTAGGAGAGAGAAATTTCAACAGATGTATCACTTACCCGAGTTGGTGAAGTGCATGGACTCACTCTTCTATGCCACCCATAGCTATGTGAACATGAGAGATATTGTCAAGCGCTGGGTGAAAGAGCCGTCAAAGTTTAGATAGACACCTACCCATGTTTACAAGACAAAGTCCCTCAGGAAGGCTTACCAGTGCTTGATCATCTTTACCTACAAAATATATGGTCAATAGAAAACAAAAACCTTTGCTCAAGGGTGGGCGTCTTACTCGACCAGTTAGTGAATGATGGGAGGCCATTAAACTAGTCATATTTGTTGGCTCATTAGTTGAAGACCCATGTGGCTAAGGTTAGGAGTCCGCCCAAGAATAAGCAAGAAAGGTTTTATATGTCTGGATACTTACTGGATGCAATTTGTGCCCAACAACAGTTCCCTGCCATGCGCTAGACATGGACACCAAAAGGGACTATCATCAACATCTATTACAAGTTGATTTCTAGTTGCAACTATCGAGGAGTGATAGAAAGGATAACTGACCATTTTATAATCCCATTGTACAAGATTATCTCTGAGCAGGATCCGCCTTGCATGTCCCGAGAAGTAATGGAGGTGATAGTAAACATTGCATATTGGTATGCATCACCAACTGGCACCTGCATCAGAGTGTTTGGCAGAGAGAAGCCTCTGCATGTTGTACCAAACTATGTCACTGAAAATTTGATCATGGAAGAAGTTTCATACCAACTCACTACAGGTTATTAGCAGGATTGCATAGGAAGAAGAAAGCACCATGGCCCACTCTTCCTTTGTGGATCGAATTATACAATATTAAGAGCTTGAAAGATGTAGATTCTAAGGCTAAGGACATAGTCAAATTCAATTTCAGCACTTGGGATTTTAATCTTATGATCCCTACGGTATTTGCAAGGACCACTGTGTGCGAGTTTACTTTTCGTGGATACATGGGGCATGTCATTGGCTAGAGGAGGACCCTTGGAGATACTGTTACAATGCCTCCAACGTCCATGAGCCGATCAGTATAGAAAGAACTTGGAAGGCTGCTCTACAGACAACAAGAGCTCTGGAAGCAACAACAACAACAATAGAAGGCAACAATCTAGTACAAGACAAGGGAAAGAGGAAGGTTTCTGAGAACTCAGAGGGATAGAAAAGTTGCAAGATGAAGGAATATCCTATCCTGGAGAAGGCAACTTTGGCAGTGGAAGTAAAGAGGGAGCAACGAATGAAGATAGCAGAGTGAAGGAAGAGACAAAAGTAGAGGCTGCAGGAAGAAAAATTAGGGGTATTTTGAGGTATAAAATGGGCCACCTAAGGAAATTATATAATAATAGTGGAAATAATAAAACAATATTAGATTACATCATCAAATTTTAGAGGGAAAAAAGAAAAAACTATTTTTTCAACTCGTATTTTCAACTTATCTCCATATGGGTTTACTCAAATTTCGAGCGAAAACACTCGTTGGATGAAAATTTTGATTCCTCATCCAATGATTACCTATGTTTCATACTTTTGATGAACCCTGCTACACTAAAAATGAGAAATATATGAAAAATGTTATTGCAATCACATTGTTTCATGTATTTCTCATATTTTGTTTAGCGGGTTCCATCGAAAGTATGCAACATGGGTACTCCTTGGATGAGGAATTAAATTTTTCATCCAACGAGTATTCCCACTCGAAATTTGAGTAAAACATTAGGGAGATAAGTTGAAAATACGAGTTGAAAAAGTAGTTTTATTATTTTTTAATCATTTTACTTTTTTACTCCAAAAATGGTGAATCATCCCCCATGGCTGACATCATCATTTTGAATCCCATTGGTTCTTAAAAAGTTTATTTTAGTTGTAAATTTTTCTTAGGAGGCCCATTTTAGACCTCAAAATTCCCCTAATGACTGAAGTTGTAGGAGATGGAGAAGAAGTTGAAGGAATAACAAGAGTTGAGGAGGAGAGAAAGAGAGGAGAAGAAGAAGCAGGAAGAAGAACAAAGGCAAGGTGCAATGACAAAGGAAACAATGCCAATACAGGTTGATGAGTCAGAACAACTAGCTACTGAGGAAGAGGGTGAACAAATGTAAGATTGGGATCTTTCTCAACAATTTGAGCAATTGATTGAAGTGCCAAACATGGATTTGGAATGGCAGCCACAAAATGAAGAATCTGACCCTATGCCAAGAGAACCAAAGTTCATCTCTCAGTCTCCACCACCTCCAAAATTAGAACCAGTCCCGAGCGAGCAAGGAGATGTTGTTATCCTTGATGATGATCCAACCATTGATGTGTACAATCTATCATTTGGCGCGTTTAATAGGAATATTGTAGAGGCACTGAGGAAGCACTTTCTGGATGATCACGCATCACCTGCATTCATCAAGGAAAGGGTGATAGTTTTGGACACCAGGAAGCATCCAACTATCATTTCCCAAGCTAGCTTGGCCTATGCAGGAGAAACAAGCTCAAATGTTGTATACCTGATGGCCGAGAATGAACAACTAGCAAAGAACTTGCAGGATTCCAGGAAAGAGGCAGAACAACTTTGAGTATCAACGGAGAATGCAGTTTTTGCATTGGGGGAAATGAGGATAACAATACTTGTTGAAGTATCAACACTTGGTGATACCATTCGAAATCTCTATGATGAATTTGTCACCATGCATAAAGTAGTTGTCTGTGTGAATGGCCTCAAGTAGAGGAGTAAAGAGTTTGTTCAAACTCTCAAGAAAATACATGCTACCATCTCCCATGTATAAGAGTGGAAAATGTGGTACAAAAGGGCCCCGCTTCACTTAGCATAGAAGATGAAGCCACGGGTAGGACTGGAAAAAGAAAAGGTCTGAATGTTGATCCAGAATTATGAGCAACTCGCCCCATTCATCGGCATCATACACGCCTCATATGTGAAGTTGTACAATAGCTTGGATGTCATGGTGAGAAAGTACATCATCCCATCAGTTGGTTCCCTTGCCGATGCTAAACCCAAGAACAAAGTCTGGCTAGAGATCAATGAGTATGTGGAGCAGCTAGGATGAGAGGCTGCTAGGGAAGACTTGGAGCTAAATGTACACAACATGCAGAAGTACATCGGTTTTCCTGTCAAGGTCAACACCATGTTTCTCATGCGTCAGAATGAGTTGGATATAGGTTCCAAGACCATATACCTGGATGACACGGAGGCAAGAGTTCGCTTACAAAAAGACATGATCAAATAGTTTGGGGACACCATCACACAGTACCAATCTTGGTACCGATATGTGATCGAGAAGCATCAAGTGGATGTTACTGAGCTGGATTTTCCCCAAAGTTCATAATCATATTGTTTTGTCTTGTTAGGCTATCTCTAGCCTATTTTGTCTTATATGGGAACATTATTATTTGTAAATATGTTGTAAGTTAAATTCCAAGTGTCAATATTGGAATATGAAAGATCATCATGTAATTTATTGTGTCATTTAATGAAGAAGTTAAAGAGTCACGAGGGAATTCAATGAGTCACAAAGGGGAATGTCAAGGGTCACCCCACCCTTTATTGTAAATAAAACCTCATAGCCCATAAACTAGGCTTTTGGGAGCCAAGCTTTTGGCTAGGCTTAGGCTTAGAAAAGGCTTGGGAGTATTCTGACAAGCCTTGGCCTCTCCATAACGTAGAGAAAGTATACTTGTTTGGGTTCTTGACTATAATGTTCCACTATTGGGGCTAGTGGTCATAAATGGTGTATGTATGGATGAAACTTTCACTTATAATAATAATAGTATCAGAGCCAACACGATTTCATGCATGTGTTGTTAATGTAGTCTTATTGCATTAGCAATGTATGTTGTTTAACTAACGCATATGCTTATGAACTAATTTGTATGCATTTGTACGGTTCTTGTTGAATGCATGTTGTTGGATTAACTCATCACTTTAATTTCTAGAATATTCTGCATTTTAGCTTGTGATTGTTGGGTTGTGTTATATTCTTTCCATGACTAGCCCACGTAGTTAACTAGGGGGTTAGAAGGGGGGCGGAAGCCCCCCTTCGTTGCGCCGAATGTGTAGCCGGGGGGGGAGGGGGTCATAAGGGGTTTGAGGGGTGCAAGTAACCCCAATCTATGGGGTCCAGGGCAGCACCCGGAATATTTTGTTGTTGGACCCTATGTTAGGTTGGGCGGACCTATGGTTTTGTGCATGATTTTCACACATGGTTTTGGATGTGATGGTTTTCGGTCCATGGTTTTGGACGTGATGGTTTTCGGTCCATGGTTTTGTACACGATGGTTTTCAGTTCATGGTATTGGATGCTTCGACATGTATAAATATGTATTGTAACATTGAAAGGAACATAATGAAAAATCAAATTGGTAGTCCCGGTTTTGGGATCCAAGGGAAAATCTCTGTGTATATGTGTTTTATGTGTTATGCTCTCACATTGTTTATTTTCTATGTTTTAGAATTCATATGAAGGTAATTTTTGTACGAGGCTAAAACCTACATTTGGTATTAGAGCTGTTTTGGCTTCAAGGGGATGCCTTTGTTGCTGAGGGGTTTCACTCGGGCCTGTGGTAGACCCTGTTCAGTGGGAGATTTGCGGGATCGATTCTAGTGGTGAAAGAAAATGGCGAGCAGTGGAAAGATAGAGATTGAGAAATTTAATGGTCATATTTTTGAGTTATGGAAACTCAAGATGGAGGATCTGTTGGTGTATAAAGATCAGTGGATCATGGTAGATCCAGGTACTAAACCAATGGGAGTGTCCAATGAAGAATGGAAGAAGTTGGATGGGAAGGCTAAGAGCATGATACGATTGTGTGTCTCGGATTCAGTATTGCTAAATGTATGAGGGGAAGCAATGGCGAAGGCTTTCTGGGACAGGTTAGGGACTCTGTACCAATCTAATTCCCTAGTGAATAAATTGTTCCTATGGAAAAAGTTGTATAGCCTGATGATAAAAGATGGAGACTCGGTGAAAAAACATCTGAATGCATTTAATATTATGGTAAGTCAGTGATTATCTGTTGATATTAAAATTTCAGATGAAGATAAGTGCACAGTTTGTTGTGTTCTCTACCAAATTCGTGGGATAGTCTGGTTATTGCAATAGGTAGCAATGCAACTGCCTTGCATTTTGATGAAATAGTCTCATCCTTGCCGACAGAGGAGATGAGACGGAAAAATATGGAGAGCCAGAATGGTGATGCCTTGTTTGTACGAGGACAGTCCCAGAACAAAAACAAAAATAAGTCATCAAGTGGGTGGTATAAATCTACAGGAAGATCTAAATATCCAACAAAACCTGTAAAGGTGGTGTGCTGGAAATGCGGAAAGGAAGGGCAGTACAAAAGGGACTGTAAATCTAAAGCTCCTGATAAAGGAAAGGGATCTGATGATGCTCCTTCTGCAGAGGTGAAAACAACCTCATATGAAGGTGGGGATGTGTACTTGGCTTCTTCAAGTACACATGTAGATCATGAGGCATGGTTGATTGACTCAGGTGCACCTTTCACTTCACTCCCCATAGAGAGTGGTTCTGCGAGTATGAGAAACATGATGGTGGTGATGTCTTCTTGGGGGATGACAGGACGGCTAGAATTGTTGGTCGCAAAAAAGTAAAGTTGAAGTTGCAAGGTGGAAGGGTTATAACACTTCCTGGTGTTCTGCATATTCTTGCATTGGCCAAAAATATGATTTCCGTAAGCAAGTTGGATGATGCAGGTGTAAAAATAGTGTTCGAGAAGGATACCTGCAAAATGGTTCAAGGAGCACTGGTATTGATGCGGGGACTTTGGATTGGAACTATATACAAGCTACAAGGTAGCATTGTTGTTGATGGGTGCAACAACTCTATGGTTCCTGAAAGTGGAGCAGAAAATCTAGTGGCCTCTAGAGAGAAGACCATGTTGTGGCATCAAAGGCTTGGACATATTGGAGAGAAGGGCCTTGAATACTTCATGGTAAAGGTATGGTAGAAGGTATGAGTAATAGCTCTCTAGATTTAGATTTCTGTAAAAATTTTGTATATGGGAAGCAGAATTGGGTGAGTTTCCCCTCTGGTGGTAAGAGGTCGAAACATATATTATAACTTGTGCATAGTGATGTGTTTGGACCTGTGAAGGTTCCATCACTGGGTAAGTTTGTGTACTATGTATCATTTATATATGACTTCTCAAGGAATACATGGATATATTTCCTTAAGAAGAAATTTGAAGTCTTTAACAAGTTTAAAGAATTTAAGGCTCTGGTGGAAAACCAAACAGAGAAGAAGATAAAGGTGTTGAGGATAGATAACAGTGGAGAGTTTTTTAGTAAGGAATTTGAATAATTCTGTAAGAAGTGTGGTATAGCACGACAGAAGACTACTCCATACACACCTGAGCAAAATGGAATTGGAGAAAGAATAAACAAGATGTTGATGGAAAGGGAAAGAAGCATGCTTAGTGGTGTCAGGTTAGGACAGGAATTCTGGGCAGAGGCAGTGGAGATAACATGTTACCTAGTCAACAGATCACCTTCACCAGCGTTGGGGGATAAGACTCCACAAGAGGTATGGATTTGTAAGAAACCCTCTCTTTCACATCTGAGGGTATTTGGATGTGATGCATATGTACGTGCTCCAAAGGAGAAACGAACCAAGTTGGATAGTAAATCTAAAAAGTGCATCTTTATTGGATATAAGGATGGTTTAAAGGGTTATTAGCTTTGGAACCCAGTAACAAGGAAGGTTGTGTACAACCGAGATGTGGTGTTCAGAGAGGTGAAAGATGTTATTAAACATGAATTCCAACCAAAGGAACCTGAGAAGATAGAGTTTGAGCTTAAGGAGGAAGAATCAGACTATACAATAGAGGAGGAATCAAAAGATGAAGAGCCACAAACTCCGGTGTGAGAAGATTAGTTCAAGAAAGAAGGCAGCCAGAAAGGTATAGTCCATACGCTTTCTATTCAAATTTTATTTTATCTATTACTAAAGATGATCCCAGAACTGTGAAGGAAGTAGTAGATTCAAAGGATGGCAAACTCTAGAAAGGGGCCATGGTTGATGAAATGCCATCTTTGCACAAAAATGAAGCTTGGGATCTAGTGGAGTTGCCGGCTAGAAGGAAACCCATTGGAAGCAAATGGATGTTCAAGAAGAAGACAAATGCAGAAGGAAAGGTGGAGAAATACAAAGCTCGGTTGGTAGCAAAAGGTTAGTCCCAGGTGTCGGGAATTGATTTTGGTGATATTTTTTCTCCTGTTGCCAAAGTAACTTCTATTAGATTACTTTTATCTGTTACTTCTGCTTTTGATTTTGAGGTAGAACATATGGATGTGAAGACAATATTTCTTCATGGGGATCTGGAAGAGGAGATCTACATGAAGGAACCTGTAGGCTTTGCGGTGAAGGGTAAGAAAGAACTAGTATGCAAGTTAAAGAAGTCTCTGTATGGGTTAAAACAGTCACCAAGGATGTGGTATCAAAAAGTTGATACATTTATATGGGGACTTGGCTTCACCAGAAGCAAATAAGATCACTGTGTGTATTTTAAATTTATTGGTGACCGTGTTATATATCTGGTCTTGTATGTGGATGATATGTTGCTGGTTGGAAATGACAAAGAAATTATCCAGGATTTGAAGACCCATTTGTCCTCTAAATTCGAGATGAAAGATCTTGGTGCTGTAAACTATATTTTGGGCATGGAAATTAAAAGAGATCAGACAAAGAGGAAGATCTGGTTAAACCAGAGGAAGTATGTCAAGACAATATTGTAGAGGTTTAATATGCAGGATAGTAAACTGGTGAAGGTTCCTATTCCTGTAGGTGTAAAGTTATCTATTGAACAGTGTCCCAAGACACAAGAAGAGGAAGAGGACATGTCCCGTGTTCCATATGCAAGTGCAGTCAATAGCATGATGTATGTGATGGTCTGTACTAGACTAGACATTGCACATGCAGTGGGAGTATTGAGTAGGTTTATGTCAAAACCATGGAAGCAGCACTGGACAACAGTGAAGCTAGTTTTTAGGTATTTGTGTGGCACTAGTGATTATGGTTTGTGCTACCAAGGAAGACCAGGGTTGGACAGAGTGTTGGATATTCGTGGCTTTGTTGATGCAAACTGGGCTGGAGATCTGGATCAAAGAAGATATACAAGTGGGTATGTGTTTAACCTATTTGGAGGTGCAGTCAGTTGGATGAGTAAGAAACAATCTGTATTGGAATTATCAACTACAGAGGCAGAATACATGGCAGCCACTCATGCAAGCAAGGAAGCAGTTTGGTTGCAAAGATTGTGTTCAAGTATGGGGTTAGTACAGGGAGCTATAAGGATAGACTGTGATAACCAAAGTGCAATTTTATTGGCAAAGAACTCTGCATATCATTCAAAGACAAATCACATTGATGTTCAATATCACTTTTTGAGGGGTATGATAGAAGACAAAAAGGTGTTGCTGGTAAAGGTGGACACTTTCAAGAATACTACAGATGCATTGACAAAATCTGTGAGCTTTGAGAAGTTCTCTTGGTGTAGAGAAACAATGGGTGTTGCAGGGCTGGATAAATGACTAAGCTCTCTTGTGGCCCCCTATGGAAAGAAAATGACAAGTGGGAGAATGTTGGGTTGTGTTATATTCTTTCCACGACTAGCCCACGTAATTAACCGGGGGATTAGAAGGGGGGCGGAGCCCCCCCTTCGTTGTGCTAAATGCGTAGGGGGGGGTCACAAGGGGTTTGAGGGATGCAGGTAACCCCACTCTATGGGATCTGGGGTGGACCTACCTATGGTTTTGGACCTTATATTAGGTTAGGCAGACCTACCTATGGTTTTGTGCATGATTTTCGCACATGGTTTTGGACGCGATGGTTTTCGGTCCATCATATTGGATGCTTCGACATGTATAAATATGTATTGTAACATTGAAAGGAACATAATTAAAAATCAAGCTGGTAGTTTCAGTTTTGGGATCTAGGGGAAGATCTATGTGTATATGTGTTTTATGTGTTATGCTCTCGCATTGTTTATTTTATGTGTTTTAGAATTCGTATGAACCATCTAGTTGTCGTATCAGAGTGACCATCTGGTTGAGGCGGAGGGACTTTTCTCGAGCTGCCAGAAATGGTTGGGCCCAGGAAATAACCCTCCAACCTGCCTCGATGTTTATGATATTAGTTCAAAGCAAGAGTTGCCTTCTTCGACATGTGAACAGGTTAATCACATTTCCTTCTAATTTTTTGAATGGTTCTTCTGTCTGGTCGTGAAGCTGGGGTTCTTACAAGAGTATCTTTGTAATTGGTTTTGGTTCTTTTCTCACTTTCTCCTTCGACGCTCGTTAAATACAAGCTCTGCAAACCCTCGGTTATTGACGAAACTCTGCTCAGCTAAACATTGGGGCTTCTCCCTTTGAGAGACGACGCTTGACCTACTTCTAAGTCTAGATTCTGCCATGTCCAGGTTATTACCTTCTACTCCCACGCGCACAAGAATATTGTTCTGAACTTTACACTAGGTGTGATTGGGTTACACACTTATTTAATGAACCTGAATATACACTGGTTCTTTTAAGTTTCCTTAGGCTTAGCCGCCATTCATCTTAATAGGAAATTCACTGAAATTCACCTGTCTAATTATGTTCTGTTATTTTTTATGATTTTGTTGACTGGAGAGCCGTAGTGCCCTGTTTCGTTATCAGTTTCAGTGTGAATATGTCTGGAATACATGGCCTTCAACATTATCGAAAGATGTTTGTTGACTGTCCCATTTATTTTGTTTTTCAAGGCCAATGGTCACTCTTCAACCCTACTGTTACATGGAGAGGCCGACTTTCTACTTCTATGAATGAACTTTTCTATAATTTTTATGATGAATTTGATAATTTTCAAACGCCATTAAGTCTGGGCGAGCACTGTGTATTAAAGGAACAAATGTTTCATGCACAGGCTCCAGATGTTTTGTTTTTGTTTTACAAATGCCTTGTTGGCTTTTCCCTCTCTTTCATTTTCTCAAGGCCTATGGTCACTGTTCGACCCTACTGTTACACAGAGAGACTGACTTTCTACTTCTATGACTCGACTTTTGTATAATTTCCGAATTTCTACTTCTATGACTCGACTTTTGTATAATTTTTATCGTGAATTTGTATATTTTGAAACACCCTTAAGTGTGGTTTACAATTGTGTATTTAAGGCTAAATTATTTCATGCACACAGTGGAGATGTTCTGTTCTTCTTTTGGAAATGGATTTGTTTTAATTTCTTCACTATACAGTTGTAAAAGTCGTAATGCCTGGTAGCAATGTCTTGAGTGTTTGTATTTACTGTCACACTTTCCCCTCCCCAGATTTGGCTCTCGTATCATAGGTGGAGGGACTGTTGTGGGATGCCAGAAACAACTGGGCCCAAGAGCTAACCGTTGAACCTAGAGCCAACCTTCCAACCTGACTGGGTGTTTCCTCCATCAAATGTACAATATTGCACAACTCAAGTTTTCTCTTAAGTATAACAGTATTGAACTACCTTAACTTTAGCTGAGTTCTCCTAAATCTATGGTTTCCAACTTCTAACAACCCCTCTTTTCTTTTCTTCCTAACCACATTTCTTATTTAAAAAATAAAAATACAATAAATGTTCAGTATTTAAAAAAAAATTAATGTTCAATATGCAGTATATAAAAACAATTCTAAGAAAAACCTTTTCTTTTTTCACATTTCATACTGCTAAATATAAGCATAGCAAGGCTCACGCTCACCCTTTCAGGCCAACGAACAAGAAAACCAATTCTCTGCAACTGGAGCGGACCAACAATCTCCGACGCCCCGTCAATCTCTGAACTTGACCCGACCACCAATCTCCCAACTCAACCCGAGCAACAATCCCCAGAAATGCAGACCATAGGAACATGCACAAGGATGCTATTCCAGAATGCCATTTTGTCAATATAATTTCTTGCCATCTCAATCGATTGAGTTTTGACTTCCATTCCTCCAAGTGCACCAATGAAATCAAGTAATCATCAAACAGACCAGAAGCAACGCCTTCTTGAACATCACTTCGTTTTCCCTTTTGGAAAAGAAACAAAAAATTTATTGCCAACGCGTATTGAAATGTTTCAATTCCTTAATCAATTTTTTTTTTCAAATGCTTCAATTTAATATACAAATTTTAAATGATCGGAAATGCTAAATATTAAATGTGAAATTTTAAAGATAAAGTTTGAAATTTGAAAATTTAAATGTTAGGGGTATCTTCATATGCTTAATGTTTATATTTGCTATGTTACATTTTAGATCTTTTAATTTAAATTTTAAATGTTAAGTGGAAATTTAAATTTAACATTTATGTTATATTTGCAATTTTAAATGGTAAATGGAAATTTAAATTTCGCTATAAAAATTCGGATGTTTTATGCTTAATCATATATTTTGTATGTTAAATGTATCTTTTATGCAACATGAAAAGTTTAAATTATAGCATTTTAATTTTGAAACTTAAATTTTAAACTTCCCATGTTCAATTAGGTTAGATGTTAAAATTTAAAATGGTTAACTTTAATGTTAAAAATTCAACTTTAAATATTATAAATTTTAATTTTATTCATTTAAATTCATTTTATTTTATTTTATTTTTCATTTAAATTTAATTTTTCATTTACATTAATTTTTTTCATTTAAATATAATTTAATGTTAAAAATTTAATTTTAAATACTAAAAATTTTAACTTTAATACTCTTCGAAAGTTATCATACAATTTTTAAAATTTAACTTTAAGTATTAAAAATTTCAACTTTAATACTCTTCGAAAGTTAAATTTTAAATTTTAAATTCAATGTTAAAAATTTAAGTTTAAGTATTAACAATTTTAACTTTAATACTCTTCGATAGTTAACATACAATTTCTAAAATTAAAGTTTAAAAGTTAAGGTTCAAAGTTCAATACTTTTAAGCTTAATACTCTTTACATTTAATATTCTGCCCAGCGTCTACATTTTAACGTTTTATATTCTGCCATCTCACACCACCGCCGGCATTGCCGTTCCACTATTGCGGGGTCAAATATTCCTCCCACATAAAGAATTTTCGCAGCAACGCTTCATGCTCCCCACTGTCGCAACCATCTATCTAGAACTCCTGTCCACAAATTAAAAATATTTGCTCATAAAGTTATGTCCAGTTTTAAAGTTGAGCGTTACACTGCACCGCTGGCCAGAGAAGAAGCCACGACCTGGACGACAATAAAGAGTGGTGGATTGTGTGCCACCTTGACAAGAATAGTAGCGGCTTTGTCTATAAATTGGAGCCTATCTGAAAAAGGTTGCATGCAAGAGTCGTCTTATTAGTCCTTGCCTGGGACTAATAGCGATCGATCGATCGTTGATGTACCATTACTTGATATTTTGACCGGGTTTTTTTCGGTGTTTTCACATTTTAATCTAAGTTTGATGCTCCCAATTTTATTCAACAAAATTTTACCCAAAATTTTTGGTTTGACAAACGATTGAGGTCTTATTGCAGCGTTCACGTTGCACGATGCAAAAATATTGAGGCAATCTCATCTTATCCAAAATACGCTTTAGCACTGGTGCTGCCGCATGCTATTCATGCTAAATGTTGGAGACTTCTCTCATCGAAATATTAACGAAAGTTTTCCGCAGTTTTAGGCTTAGAAAAAACGGTCCTCTTATTGCAGGGTTAGCTTATGTAATGAAAATCTAGTGACAATCTATCTTTTATCCAAAGTCCCGTTATATTCACTTGCACAAAGATTTTGTTATATCCAATGTCCTTTTTAGCACTGGTGCTGCCGCATGCTATTCATGCTAAATGTTGGAGACTTCTCCTTCCATGTGTACCTTGATTTTTTGGTATAACGAACATGTGTAAGCTAAAGAAACTCAAATAAAATCTTGTGCTGCAAACAATACGAAAGGTTAACTTTTGAAGAAGGGAAGCTAGCATAATTTATTCCAGTTTGATAGCTTCCCTCGCCTGGTTTCTGTGTTTAAGCAGATCCTTTGCATTTAAGCGGCTCCTTTTCATTCACTGCTGGAAAACTTTTGCAGAAGGGAAGCTAGCATAATTTATTCCAGTTTGATAGCTTTGCTCACCTGGTTTTTGAGTTTAAGCAGATCCTTTGCATTTAAGCAGTTCCTTTTCATTCACTGCTAGAAGCCCAAGGAGGAGAATTTTTTAATAAGTTGAAGCCCATGAAAGAACATTGTTTTTATATGTATTCCCCGTCTAACAACATTTGTGAGATGAAGTCGAGAAGCACAGGAGACCACGCAGCAGTATTGGAAGAACAACAAACGGCTCAGAAACTTCTCATCATTTGCGCTCTATTTGATGCTAGAATTTCAAAGCTCGAATTGCATATCAACCTAAGTAAGCATCATAATTCCTTCTCCATCCATTCGTGGTAGGAACTGTGTAGCAAATTTATGTAGAGATGGAGAAGCTGTTTGGAAAATGAAGCAGGTTCTGGCTTTTATCGTATATTTAGTTCTTTGGGTATGCTTAGAAAGTGCTGAAATGATCCCTTGTTGCTTTAAAATCTGATATTACTTCTCCTTGTTTCTTTATTATGTTTTTTTTTTTTTTTGGCTTGAAATTTTGAATGGTAGAAAAACATTTACAGTGTGAGCTTTTAGTATTTTCCATGAGGGAAACCTGGTAAGCTTCGAAGGTTGTCTTCCTTCAAGATGGCAGCAGTTCTATTTCATATTTTGTGCACTGTAAGTTTTGATTTTGATTTATCTCATGCCTGCGGAACTTGGGATACTTGTCATAAACAGCAAACAGGAATCTGTGCATTTAGCAATCTCTTGATTCTAGAGTTGCTCATGTATGGGATCACAGATCAGACGAGACCGAACTTGATCCTAGATTGAGACATTTGGACTAAATAGTAGAAGTAGTGCTTTCTGGAGACTTTGGCATCTGGGTCTCCAATTGATGATGTTCCAGTTCTGATTTAAAAATCTACTAAAAATGAACACTGTGAATAAAATTCCAGACTCTAATTCTTGACAAACCAGCCTTAGCTCACAATTCTGCGAATTGCATAAAATGGGAAAATGCTGGGAGGTCCAAATTGTCGTATCATTGCAAATATGTTTTTCTTAATTTGTTCCAAATGATCAGAAGATATGCGGATGTTTATGAAATCTACCATCTCAAAAAAATTTCATCAGATTGTTCTACTTCTACTAGATAAATAAGCAACATTCCAATTTTGGGGACCTAAACCTTGGTCATTCTTGCTATCATCCCATATCCCCTGATCAA
Organism: Pinus tabuliformis; assembly: GCA_031772625.1. NCBI lineage: Eukaryota > Viridiplantae > Streptophyta > Pinopsida > Pinales > Pinaceae > Pinus > Pinus tabuliformis. The sequence continues at coordinate 1,769,180,871 of CM062819.1, forward strand.
GGTGAGGGTCTGGAAAACATCCTCGCTATCGGCTCATATCCAGCAAGAATGCATGCACGGTGCCAAGTATTCTATTACTTTATTGGCATGTTATTTCATATTATACGTTTAATTCATTTAAGAAATACTCATAAAAAAATAACGATTCAACACGTGTAACCCAGATATTATAGGAAGCTTGAAAGACAGGTACCTCCTCTGGCGCATTTTATTAATTTATTCATTCAGTTCTGTTTAATCCACTTTCACTTCGTTTTATACCTTCCTGACTTGATTTCCAAGATTGACTGTGAGTAATATATAATATACGTCCTTGCAATTCACCTTGTTTATACTAGACGTTGTTTCAAACTCATACTAAGTTTCCAGATCCTACAATGTTGAAACGCAAATCATACATCAGCCCCTCGATCAATCCAGCATGGCACGGGTCACAACAACGGGGATCACCGGCAAGAGCTACTTCCCTGCATCTGAAGGAAACTTCATTTTTGCTGCTTCTATATAATTTGGATGGCATTGAATTATCTTTCTTTTTTAGGAAGAAAAAGCTCGATATTGTATTATATGAGAGATATAAAGATACATCTGAAGATGACCCATAGCACAGGATCAATAAAGATGAAGCATGGACACATATTCCAGAAAACAGGACTGACAGATCAAAGATGATACTCATCTATACAGAGAAACATGGAACATAGAGGTCGCAGAACATATTCGACCAGCTGCATTGAATTATCTTTCTTATCTATACAGAGAAACATGGAACATAGAGGTTGCAGAACATATTCGACCAGCTGCATTGAATTATCTTTCTTATGTTACTTGGTTATGCGATCTTATAACCTGGGCATGTCGGCAGGGACTACCGCTTACCCAGTTGCTCTTGTTTATTCAAGTTAGCATGTGATAAGTAACAAAACTTCGTGTGGTGTAGTTTTTAAAGATGAACGTGCAACACTTTATGAACCATTATATGATAATGAAAATTTTTCAAGTGAAGGTTGGTTACAAATGTTACGGGAAATGAAACTTATAGATAAACTACTTAATGGAGTGGTAATCTAGGTTGAAAATTAATTAGATAAGTTAGATGAAATTGAGTATAAATATTTGGTAGAGGAAGACAAAAATAAAGTTGGAAAGAACTCAAATTATGATTTAGTATATCTCACTAATGTTTACGAGTGTGCATGTATTCATAGTAGTCAAGGAGAAGAAACATAAAAAGAAGAATATAACTAAGTCGTAATGATTATCTACAATCAAGACTTGGACTTTGTTGAATAATACTTAAAAACTCTTAGTGATGGAAGTGAATGTGTTGAAAAAGGAATTGAAATAAAATGACATCATCCTAGTTGTAACAAGGAGCAATATCCAGTGTTCACGATCTAGAGTAATAATAAGAAGAAAGAAGTTTGGAATAGCAAGTTCAAGAAATGAACTCAGTACAAATATTGTAATGTATAAAATAATGAAGATTTGGCAAAAGAAGACAAAGATGGAAATAACCCAAGTTATGATGATTTTGTAAATCTCACTAATGTTTATGAGTGTGCAGGTATTGGTAACAAACAAGAAGAAGCAACAAAAAACTTCTAAAGAAGTGGAAGCACTTCACCAAGCTCGGCCCGACCCAATGATCCTTAGCTCCACAAGCTCTTTCCATCACACGGTCAAAGACCTGTAAACTTAGCCACTTTATAACAACATCTCCTCACAACTCACCCGAGCTCTTATATTAATAGGTTGTGATTAAGGGGAGGTGTTAGAATAATAATCATGACACTATCCAATAGTGAGTGTAGTACAAGTTATATATTGTTAGTATTTAATAGTCGACTAGAGTCGGTGACTGTCGGTGAACTCACTCACTATAGATGCTACGTCTCGCTTCATGTATAAATTACAACATTTGGAAATGAAATGGTCAAGATATCTCTGTGAATTTTTTAACTTTGAGATTAGAATGAAGTCACTAATTTCTGGATTTTATCTACACATTAAAAATTTCCCATTTGAGATCCAACAATCTCATATAGATCATGAAGTTTTCCACTAAAAATTGCAATCTGAGTCAAAGACATAGAGAGACCCAACAAGAATTTAAAGAGGCACTAGAGGTTGTCTTTTTTCTATTTTGTTTTTCAATTCAATTTTAAATTATATATGCATTTGGAATTATCTAGGATTTATCTGTCGTCGATTAATAGAAAGACTTTTTTCGGTAGAAAGTCTTTTTCTTTATCAAAGGTCCTGGATCTTGATAAAAATAGCTAATTACTCTCCCATGCAGTGCAGTGTATAATAAGAGTGTGAGTCAATTTGAATCAATGTGAGTTAGTTTGAGTTCAGTCTATATTTAGAAAAGTTAAGTTAGTCTTAGAGTTTGCATGATGTTAGTTTGAATGAGCTTCAGTTGATTTTCTAGTTAGAAAAGATAACTACCCCATATTGGATTCATTTGTAATCAATCAAGTTTTTGTGATTAATAAAGAAGAGAAACAATGGTGCAAATCCACCTTTATATTTGTTGAAATTTCCTTCGGTTCGGAGTCAGTTCCCTTTAGGAAAGGTGCTTAGCCAAACCACTGAATTCAAATGTGAATTGTAGCCACAAGAGTCAAAACACAGTACAACATAGCCCTTGGAGCCAAGCACTAGAACCTAGTACCATACATTACACGTGTATGTACCAAGTGCTGCAGTGGGAACCAAAGTTAAACAATGGGAGAATTAAATCAAAGGTTTGACGTGTCCCAGTCCTTTAAAGCCTGACGCATAGCCTGGGTGCTCCTCTTCGTATCTTCAGGTTAAGCAGCGGTTGGTTGGGCTCCGCCCACTCTGTTCTAACCCGGTGTAATACCTTAGTGCACCATATCATGATCTCAGGGTGAACCCAACATCTCGACCGCTACCCTATTGTAATGTGGAACCGTCGGTGCTCTCCCTCCAGTTCTCACTACCATGATGATGTGTTTGGGTCCCTTCCTTTCGGGTCGCGTAGACTTGGGGTTTTAATAGTTCCTGTCAGGTATAATCTTTCGGGATGACATGTCCCAACTCACCACATCCACCCGATGCTTATTTGGCCCAACACTCCTCTTCCTGGTCACTCAGATTTGGGGTTAAAATCAAATTTTCTAGAGTATTATCTCTGAGTTCATTACATAATTCATTAATTGACGATCCTAGCCCCAACAATTGATAAACTTTCCAAAAGAAAAGGAAATCGGCTAAGTGTTGGTCAAGTGACTTAGTCTTGGCTTCGGTGGTTCGTCCCTCTAGTTTCTTGGACCCCTTGGGATTTCTCTCTTGGCTCTGTGTTTCCTCTAAGACACTTCCTTGGGAAACTCCTTTCCCTTCTCCATCTTTTGCAACACTCCAACGTGACCTTGGTGATTGAAGGTCTCAAATTCAACAAATTGAAAAGGAAACACAGGTTCTTAATACAACGAGGAAAATAAATAGGATAATTGCTTAAAGGTAAAGACAAAGCTCTCATAAAATAAATGTTACTTTTGTGCACACCACACGACACACTGCTCTCTTATTTTTCATTAATCAAATATATGAATATTACATCAATTCGGGTCCTCTCCTTGAAAATAGGATCAAAGGAATGATTTATGGAAAATCCACCTAAACTACAACCACTACAACAATTTGTTTAATTTATAGAGTTACATGGAAAATTAAAACAAACTTTGGCCTATCAATTCATTCTTTGAGGAACCAACTCCTCTTAGTAAAACAAATTGACCTCTAGGTCAAAAACAAATTATTGATGCCCCTACATCATCCTCCCAAGGAACAAATTTTTCATGGGCCTTTGTCCATGAGCTCTTCAATGAATTTGCCACTTTTTTGTATGATTGTGGTAGTCATCCAAGTTGCATTTGAAATTGGTGGGTTCTTCAATTTAACTAAGTATTCAAAATACGTCCTTGGTTTTCTTGATCAACCTCTTATCCAAGATCTTCTTTAGCTGCAAGGGTTCAGTTACTGGAAATTTCTTTTCCCATGAGACTGGTTGTTTTTTTAATCATTGGTTGGTTTTCTATCTCATGTTCATATTTGTACAGGTCTTCTACATTAAAAATAGGTGAAATTCCAACCCCATGTGGAAGTTCAAGTTCATAGGTGTTGGCAGAGAATTTCTTCAGAATTCTGCAGGGTCCTATCTTTTTTAACTTTAGTTTGTTGTACTCGCCTTTGGGAAATCTTTCCTTCCTCAAGTGTGCATGTAATAGGTCTCCAAATTCAAAGTTATGCTCCCTTCTCTTAAATTTTGTTATGCTTTTATACTTTAAAGTGTTTTCCAACAACTTTTGTTTGACCTCGTTATGAATTTCTTGTATGGTTGTGGCAAAATCTTCTCCAGCTACACTCCTCTGTTTTGTTCTTTCCAAATTTCTAAGCTCATGTAGCCCTCTTGGGTTATTTCCATAGAAAATTTGGAAAGATCTTTGTCTTGTACTTATGTTTGGAGTGTCATTGTAAGCATACTCGGTCTGTGATAGAATCTAGTCCCATTGCTTAGGGTTATCTCCAGTCAAACTGCGGAGAATGTTTCCGAGGTTTTTATTTCTCAACTTCAGTATGACCATCGATTTGTGGGTGATATGTTGAGTTGTACTGCAATTATGTGCCAAAGTTCTTCCATAATGTCCTCTAGAAATGTCCCAAGAATTTAGTATCTCGGTCTGAAACAATTCTCTTGGGAATTCCATCTAGTCTTACTACCTCTTTAAAGAACAAATTAGCAATATGACTAGCATCACTATTCTTAGCACAAGGAATAAAATGAATTTTTTTTGAAAATCTATCTACAACCACAAAGACAAAATCATTACCTTTCTAATTTTTAGGCAATCCCAGAAAAAAAATACATACTTAATCCCAAGGGCTCTCTAGAATTGGCAATGGGGTATATAATCCAGTGTTCTGACTTCTTCCTTTGGCATACTGATAGGTTCTACATATCTTGACAAACTTCTGCACATATGACCTCATCTTCGGCCAATAATAGTGTATTTTCAACAATTCATAAGTATTTTCCTATCCAAAATTTCCTCCAAGGCCTCCACTATGTTTTTCCTTAATCAGGTTCTCCCTCATGGAACAATTCAGAATGCACAGCTGGTTATTTTTAAAAAGTAGTCCATCTTGAATCATGTAATCAATCCATGGATCCCTATCTTGGGAAGATAGACTCTTACAAGATTCAAAGGCCTCCTTGAAATCTGTATCCTTTTCATACAACTCCTTTATGAACTCAAATTCCAATATATGGATCAGTCTTTCCAGCAAAAAAAGTTGTCTCTTGCTCAATACATCAACAATTTTGTTAGATTGACCACTGTTGTGCTTTAAACAAATGTAAAAATCTGCAAATACTCAACCCATTTAATATGTTTCTGGTTCAGTTTTGGCTGCTACATAATACACTGAAGAGCATGATTGTCAACATACAAAATAAATTCTTTAGATAACAAATAATGCGTCCATTTCTTTAGTGATTGAACCACTGCATAAAATTATTTATCATAGGCTATGTATTTCCTCCTGGACTCATTTAAGTTTTCACTAAAATAGGCAATAGGTTCGCCCCCTGGCTTAGCACTGCTCCGATTGTATCATTACTGTCATCAATTTTCACTTGAAAGGGTTTATTAAAATCTGGAAGAGAAAGCACTGACTTCTTTGTGATCTTTTTATTCAATATCTGAAATCCTTTTTCATCTTCATGAGTCCACTTAGATGGTTGTTGATTCTTCTTTACTGTCTCTACAATTGGAGAACTCATCTTACTAAAATTTCGAATAGATTTTTCATAAAATCTAGCCAAACCATGAAAACACCTAACTTCAAAAAAAATTCTAGGAGAGGACCATTCAATAATAGCTTTCACTTTAGATGGATCGATCTTCAATCCTTCTCTAGAAATTACAAATCCCAGATATACCAACTCTGACTTTAAAAAGGAACATTTCTTCAAATTCACAAGCAACTTTTCTTGTTGCAAGCTTTCCAATACATACCTCAAATGTCTTAGATGACCCCCCTTAAACTGACTATAGATTAAAATATGATCCAAGTATACAATTAAAATTTTTCCTATGAACTCCTTCAGTACCTCATTCATCAACCTCATAAAGGTACTGGGTGCATTGGATAGGCCAAATGGCATGACCATCCACTCATACAAACCTTCATTAGTCTTGAATGTAGTCTTCCACTCATCTCCCTCTCGAATTCTTATCTGATGGTATCCACTCTTTAAATCAATTTTGGAAAACCACCATGCACCACTCAAACAGTCCAACAAATCATCAATACGTGGCAGGGGAAAATGATACATGATGGTAATCTTATTCAAGGCTCTGAAATTTATGCTCATACACCATCCACTATCTTTTTTAGGAGTCAACACCATAGGTATTGCACATGGAATGAGACTCTATTTGATCGGTCCCTTATCCAACAACTCTTGCACTTGTTTTTTGATCTCTTCATTTTCTCTAGGTGTCATACGGTAGGTAGACTTATTGGGAAAACTAGATCTTGGTATCAAGTCAATGTGGTAAATGATACTTCTCATTGGTGGTAACTCACTTGGTAGGTCTTCCACTACAATATCAATATATTATTCTAACATTTCTTGAATCTCTACAGAAAAATCATAAATAGTACTAGCAGTAAGAATTAATGTAGGCTTGCAAAAAATAGAAAAGTTTACCTCTTCTGGTTCCAACTACTATAGAAATTCCTTGGAACTCATCAGTGGTGTCCTCAAATCAATGCTCTCAAAAATTCCTTCCTCCTATAGTGGAAACAAGGTATGATTAATGTCATCCTTCTGGAATTTATAAGTATTCCTCTTGCCATCATGCACTACACTCTTGTCAAACTGCCACAGTCTTCCAAGAAAAATGTGACACACATCCATGGGCATCACATCACACAAAATCTTGTCTCTGTAGCTGCCAATTTGTAGATCAACCTCACACTATTCATTCACCAAAATTTGATGCACCCTATGCAGCCAAGACAACTTGTAGGGTGTTGGGTGCTTTTGCTTCTTCAAATTCAACTTCTCTACAACCTCTATAGATACCATATTATCTGTGCTACCACTATCAATCACAACTTTTCATCATTTACCTTGGATCTTGCAAACATTCCGGAAAAAATATTTCCTTTGAGCTAGATCTACAACTTCCTTGTCTTGTTTGATTAATACCTTCTTCATCATTAGAGCCTCTCTTATCTCTGACACATCTATTTCTTCCTCCACCTCTGTCTCTGCTTCTTCTGCTGGAGCTGTAACAACATTCCTTTGGCCAACTTATCTATTCTCTATACATTCATATTCCATATGTTCAAGCTTGCCACATCTGTAGCATCGAACCTCTCTCCCGCCTCTTCCTCATCCTATGGAAGAAGATCTTCAGGCTCTGGAATCACCTTCCTTCTGTCATTGTGGGTTGTGTTGGGCCTAGAATTCCCCCACAACATGTTTTGGGGCTCAAAGCCCAAGTTTTGGTCAAATAATTTTGTAAGACTTCGCGAATTGTGGGCGCGGAGCGCGAAATGTACATTGAGTCATAGGGTTGTCCGTCTAAGTTCTATAATGTAACGTAATGTCATGTCGGCCTACCCATGGTTTGCGGACCATGGGATTGTATAAATGAGAGCGAGGCTCTAAGTTGTAGGAGGAATAGATGGATTGATGAATGTAATGGATGCAAGGGTCTAGTAGCGGATAGAGAAGAAGTCTAAGTGTCTTGGGTCATAGTAGTAGGAAGAGGTTTTGCAGCTGAGTGTGCAGACCCCTGCAGCTGAGTGCGCAGGGTCGAGTTGAGTCTGTAACCCAAGAAGAAGAATAATAAAGAGAAGTTTGATTCCAAATATTGTGTATCTGCTTTTGTATTACTTTCTATGCATTTATATTGTTTTGTTTATCGCACACACTTATATGAATACTGAACACTGTTAAGTATAATTGGGCTCATACAGATAAGTTAAGTAATCGGATAATATCGGGTTAATAGTAAGGAACTTAGGTAATAACATGGATCGCACCTCGAGCAGGGCTTTGCGAAGGCAGCATTGCAGGCTGTGAGTTACTGATAGGTGTGTATAGCGACGTGTGCGCAGTGTCAAACCGCATACCTCCGAAAAACCATCAGACATCTCTAGGGTGCAGAAACCTGGTTCTAGCACCCTCCCATACTACTTCGGGTGAGACCTCAGTCCGCGCTCTGCGGACTGTTGCCGAAAGGGCCAGTAGTACTAGGATTTGTTTGGCTAAATCATCTCTAAACCTGGGTCAGGCCCCTATAAGCCAACAAATGGTTCCGTTGCCGGGACCGGGATCTGCATAAGGGATGTCTGATGTTGTGTCACTGGAACCCAACAAAGGAATAAATTGAAGGGTGGTTGGACAAGAATATTCACGAGTTCTTGGCGCAGGAAAACAGGAATTCGCGAGTAACTAAGGAACAGTGGTTGGAGCGCTACTTATATATAGAAATCCACGAAATTTCTTTGCATCCTTTCCTTCTAAGCTGTATGAGTGGATTGCAAAGCTAGCAGACAGCCAGGGAAGGTGTAGGCTCGACAAACCAATCGTGTGGACTCTGGAATTAGTGTGCAGACTAGAAGTGTCAAGAGATAAGATCGCGCGAGCTGTGGAACATTGGATCAATCGAATTATAGGGGGATTTATCACTGAGTTCGCGGTAGATACGACCGAAAGCTACAATGAGGTGGAACGACGCTTCCTCAAAGGACCACGAGGTATGTATATTAAATCTTTGAACACTTGGATTAAGATGCTATTGTGCGAAAAGCGGGTTATGTGAGGACTACGTGAAGTGGGAAGATCTACAAAAGCAGAGGTGGTGAAGAATTAGAAACTAGTCCCTTAATTTCACCCTCGCGGGAAAGCGAGGAAGAGCTCGCAAAAGTTTCTCCGAGAAGCGCAGTCAATTTGATAAGGTAGAGAATTCCGCGCTTACCACCTCCACCTACACCGCCACTTGTCTCACCCTCCTCACCTCCATCCCCACCCACCCCACCTCCGCCCCCACCATAGTTCAGTATGGTGAGTGCGATTAAACTACCGGTATTCAGAGGAGTAGGAAATGAAGAGCCAGACCAATTCTGGTTCATGGTAAGGGCGGTATGGGAAGCCAAAGTAGTCGTGGATGACAATATGAAGAAGGCTACGCTGGTAAGCGCGTTGCAGGATCACGCATTAACATGGTACATTAAGCATTCGAATGACCATCCAAATGCAGGAATCACAAAAATCCAGACCGCGCTGAACAAGGAATTTAGCAGGCCAAAGTCAGAGACACAATCAATTATCGGGTTTAAGGAGATCGCGATGCTCCCGTGCAAGACTCCCTAGGATCTGGACCAAAGATTGAAGAGTATGATTCATGAAGCCAATATGACTTTGACGAATGGACAGAATCGCACATGGTTTGTAGCGTCACTAACACCACATTTAAGGACAAGGCTATCACAAAAAAATATTTCCACCCAAGTCGAAGCTTTGGAGATGGCAATGAGATTGCATGAGACCCCTATGCAAGACCCTGGTCTGGGAGTCCAACAAATCCACGCGCTACTGCAAAATCTGTGTCTGGAGATGAAGAGTTTGAAATAGGATAGGGCACCTCGCCCAGAGGTGTTCGAGGAGGTATGGTGCATAAAATGCAAAGGCCAGGGGCATGATAAGGACCACTGTCCAGTGTTAGCGAATTACTTGGCGGGAGGAGGGTCGATGTCATTAAGACCTAAGGCACAAGTAGGACCAAGCACGACTCCTGCACTATGGTGCACGATCTATCAGATATCAGGGAAACATACTATGGATAATTGGCATCTATTGCAGAAGTATATGCAGATGTCCCAACAATTGTTTTGCAATTTCTGCAGGTTGGTAGTCCATGATGAACGCACCTGCAGAAGCTATGAACTAATGATGGATCAAACTCTTGCCTACATGGTGTAGACCAAAACGTGAGCCCTCGACCCAAATACAGGAATGGCGTGCGCTGGATTTCAGGGGCGCGGACGAGGTCGAGGTGGAATGGGACCAGGAAGGGGTCACAAACAACTAATTTGTTACAATTGCGGAGGGCCAGGGCACTATGCCCGCGATTGTACAAACCCGACAAGGACATCATGTTTGTACTGTACTCAATTTGATCATGAGGCAGAAGACTGCCCTACATTGATAGCGAGGCTGCGTGAAAAAGGGGTACTCCAGCCTCCTTTGACTCAGAATTTGCAGATGATGAGGTTTGAGCCGCACAAATAAGACCCAAATTTGATTTAGAACGCACGAAGGAGACATTCATGGAAGCTAAGAAGAGCTTCACAGAGGCCTCCACTTCAAGTAGTAAGGATCAACTAGAACCAGGGATGGATCCTTCAATTCTCACTACCTTTATGGAGACATGCACGAAACTGTTATGCGACAACAAGATAGTAAAAGGACTACAGGAACTTATCACTAGGTGCGCGGTGTCAGGAGAACCACGCGTGGTCTGGAAACTGGGAAAGCATGCATTGCGCATAGGAAGAGAAATGAGATTGACTGCGCAAATCGGCGAGTATGAAATGGATCAGGTAATCCTGGATCTTGGATTAGACGTGAATGTACTACCGAAACAAACTTGGGAAGGCATGGGGATACCCGCACTACAATGGTCTCCTATTTAGTTGTGAATGGCGAACCAACAGAAGATCTTGCCCATGGGATGATTGCAAGTGGTAATGGTGGATATTGAAGGTGCGTAAAGATTGTCGATGACAACAATCCCTATCCCGTGCTACTAGGAATAGATTGGGCCACTGATATGAGTGGAATCATAAATTTGAAGAAGCACAAAATGATTTTTGAGAAAAAGTCACTACGCTAAGTAGTACTGCTAGATCCAGCCGAAGGAGAGCAATACACTGAATCGGTGTGCGACGATGATAATGATGATGATCTTGATTGCATCTACAAGATAACTGCGTGAGAACAAGATTGGGTGAATCTGACTATAGATGGAAGGATTTCGTGGGAGCGCAAAAGCTCCTGCACTTCAGATTCAGATGAAGAAATAGAACAATGGCAGAATCGGCTCCAGAAAGTAACAATGCTTAATTGCAACATGATGGTTAGATCACTACGCTGTGTGAAAGCAGAGGCAAGGGATCTGCCTATGTATGACGGGTTGACAGCGGTGGATGAATTCCTAAACAAATTTGAAAGCGCAGTACCAGAATAGCAACAGTTCGATGCTCTGAAATGGGCACTGCGTGTGACGCCTGCAAGATGGTGGGGTACGCATCAGGGAAATTTTGAGGACTGGCACGGATGCAGAAGGATGATGTGCCTACGATTTGGGAAACCACAGATACGGCTAGTAGACAAATATGACAAATGGGATGATCCACGCACACTCCCCGCGAAATGGACCAAGGTCTACGGGGAAGAGCCACAACCTGAATGGGTACATTTATTCTATCATAATCTAGATGTCATACCCATGAATTGGTATACTGAGATGGAGCTTCGCCATGGTACGAGCGAATGGGATGTATTACACGAGGGATTTTTGTTAACTTTCACATTTGAAGATCGTTGGTGGGATACTGTTGATGATGTGCTACAGGCAGTAAAAGCAGCTATCTTTAAAATACCCCAGGAGCCATTGGAAGTACTTCAGCCAGAATGGGAGACACAACTGAGCTGTGCGCTAGAGTGTTACAACGTAAATGTTGAGGAGGATGATGAGGACCCACGAAATATTAACATTCCAGAAATAGAAGGCTATCGCGAGATTTGAGGACCATCAATTGAGGATCCCGACATCACCGCGCTGCTAAAAATAAAGCAGATAAACACTAGAATGGAGGCGGAGCCGAAGTATGCAATACTTGGGGATTATTGGGACGATGCTATGGTGGATAAGGTCGCTAAGTTACTCTGCGAATACCAAGACTTGTTCTCGACCAAAATTACGAACTTAAAAGGGATCGTTGGCGACTTAGGGATGATGAAGATCACCCTAAAACCCGATGTGAAGCCAGTTAAGCAACGACCTTACTGCTTGAATCCAAAATATAAAGAAAGGGTCCGCGAAGAATTAGACAAAATGCTCGCAGCCAAAATTATTGAGCCAGCAGAAGAATTCAACTGGGTGAGTCCTATGGTAGTACAGGAGAAAAAGAAGAAGGGGGGAATAAGAATATGCATGGGCCTTAGGAAGTTGAACTATGCCTGTGTACATGATCCATTCCCGACACCGTTCATAGATGAAGTACTAGAGAATGTTGGTGGTCAAGAAGCATACTCATTCACGGATGGGTTCTCAGGGTACCATTAGATCAAGATCGCACCGGAAGACAGGAGAAAAATGACCTTTACAATAGAATGGGGCTGCTTTCAATATACCGTTATGCCTTTTGGACTGAAGAACATGCCAGCCATCTTTTCACGCATCATTGTGGCTGCGTTCAAAGAATACATCCACAAGTTCTTGGAGGTCTATTTGGATGATTGGATTGTTTTTGGATTAGTTAAGCACCATAGCAAGCTTATGCTTGATGCTGGATACTTGCCACCGACACCAGATTGTGTTGAACCTTAAGAAGTTCACATTCCTCGTTCCCTTTGGGAACCTGCTAGGACAAGTGGTCTGCAAACAAGGACTGATGGTGGACCTCTCGAAGATTGTCGTTATTCTAAATTTGGAAGCACCACGAAGTGTTAAACAATTGTGTGCTACTTTGGGACACACCGGATACTATAGGAAGTTCATCAAAAGCTATGACCAAATAACAACGCCGATGGAAAATCTATTGAAAAAGGATGTTACATATTGTTGGAACGATGATTGCATGAAGAGTTTGGATGTACTAAAGGGGAAACTGGCCTCCGCTCTAATCCTAGTCTTTCCCAAAATGGGATGTGGAATTTCATGTACATGTTGATGCATCGTGTATTGTGCTGGGAGCAGTACTCACACAGGAGGACGCGGAGGGCATGGATCACCTGATCATGTTTGCAAGTCGGAGATTGTCCAAAGTAGAAAATAACTATTCCACCACCAAGCGCGAGGGGTTAGCGATGGTGTACGCGCTCCAAAAATACCGACGCTATTTACTTGGAGGACATTTCAAGATGTATACTAACCATTCTGCATTGAAATACCTAGTGAATAAGCCTGTGTTGGGGGGGCACATATGTAGATGGCTCTTACTATTCCAAGAATATGATTTTGAGGTCATAGTCAAGCCGGGACGCCTGAACACAGGACCAGATCATTTGTCACGAATTGAGACGAGCAAGGAACCAACGAATTTAGATGAGGGGCTACGTGATGCACAACTCTTTGTAGTGCGCGTCGCGGACGGAAACTTCGAAGATATAATCCATTTTCTAACAATAGGGACTACACCGAAGGAATACTCAGTCCAACAAAAAAAGGAATTGGTGGTGCACGCGACAGACTTTTCTGTCATTGCGGGGAACCTATACAAAATGGGCAATGACGAGATATTGCGAAGATACGTACCTAAATTTTAAACGAGGCCAGATCCTCACGGAAGCACATGGGGGCACTGCAGGAGGACACTATCCAGGATGCACAACTGCACAAAAGATTCTTCTGTAGGTTTTAACCCCATATAGAAATTACCTGCATACGAATTCTAAAACACAGAAAATAAACAATGCGAGAGCATAACACATAAAACACATATACACAAAGATTTTCCCCTGGATCCCTCACAACATGATACTGAACATTAATGTGCTTTGTCTTTAAATGATATGTAGGTATTTTTTCCAAGAAAATTGCACTTTGGCTGTCACAGTCTATCCTTATAGCTTCCTGTATTAACCCCATACTTGAACACAATCTCTGCAACCAAATTTATTCCTTGCTTGCATGAGTGGCTGCCATGTATTCTGCCTCTGTAGTTGATAGCGCCACTACAGTTTGTTTCTTACTCATCCAACTGACTGCTCCTCCAAATAGGTTAAACACATACCCACTTGTAAATCTTCTTTGATTCAGATCTCCAGCCCAGTCTGCATCAACAAAGCCATGAATATCTAACACTCTGTCCAATCCTGGTCTTACTTGGTAGCACAAACCATAATCACTAGTGCCACGCAAATACCTAAAAACCCGCTTCACTACTGTCCAATGCTCCTTTCCTGGTTTTGACATAAACCTGCTCAATACTCCCACTGCATGTGTAATGTCTGATCTAGTACAGACCATTGCATACATCAGGCTACCGAATGCACTTGCATATGGAACACGAGACATGTCCTCTTCCTCTTCTTGTGTCTTGGGACACTGTTCAGTAGATAACCTCACACCTACAGAAATAGGAACCTTCGGCGGTTTACTATATTGCATATTAAACCTTTGTAATATTGTCTCGACATACTTCCTTTGGTTTAACCAGAGCTTCCTCTTTGCCCGATTTCTTTTAATTTCCATTCCCAAAATATAGTTTGCAGCACCAAGATCTTTCATGTCGAATTTGGAGGACAATTGGGTCTTCAAATCCTGGATAATTTCTTTGTCATTTCCAACCAGCAACATATCATCCACATACAAGACCAGATAAATAACACGGTCACCAATTAATTTAAAATACACACAGTGATCTGCTTTGCTTTTCGTGAAGCCAAGTCCTCGTATAAATGTATCAAATTTTTGATACCACATCCTTGATGACTGTTTTAACCCATACAGAGACTTCTTTAACTTGCATACCAGTTCTTTCTTACCCTTCACCGCAAAGCCTTCTGGTTGCTTCATGTAGATTTCCTCTTCCAGATCCTTGTGAAGAAATGTTGTCTTCACATCCATCTGTTCTACCTCAAAATCAAAAGCAGCAGCAACAGATAAAAGTAATCTAATAGAAGTTACCTTGGCAACAGGAGAAAAAATATCACCAAAATCAGTTCCCAGCACCTGGGAATAACCTTTTGCTACCAACCGAGCTTTGTATTTCTCCACTTTTCCTTCTGCATCTGTCTTCTTTTTGAACACCCATTTGCTACCAATGGGTTTCCTTCCAGCTGGCAGCTCCACCAGATCCCAAGCCTCATTTTTGTGCAAAGATGCCATTTCATCAACCATGGCCTCTTTCCAGAGTTTTCCATCCTCTGAATCCACTGATTCCTTCACAGTTCTAGGATCATCATCAGTAATAGACAAAGCAAAATTTGAACTAAAAGAAAATGGACTATACCTTTCTGGCTACCTTCTTTCTCGAACTGATCTTCTCACAACGGGAGTTTTTGGCTCTTCATCTTCTGATTCCTTCGCTGTTGTAGAGTCTGATTCTTCCTCCTTTAGCTCAAACTCTATCTTCTCAGGTTCCTTTGGTTGGACTTCATGTTTAATAACATCTTTCACCTCTCTAAACACCACATCTCAGCTCTACACAACCTTCCTTGTTACTGGGTTCCAAAGCTTATAACCCTTTAAACCATCCTTATACCCAATAAAGATGCACTTTTAAGATTTACTATCCAACTTGGTTCATTTCTCCTTTGGAACATGTACATATGCATCACATCCAAATACCCTCGGATGTGAAAGAGAGGGTTTCTTACCAGTCCATACCTCTTGAGTAGTCTTATCCTCCAACGCTGATGAAGGTGACCTGTTGACCAGGTAACATGCAGTATCCACCACCTCTGCCCAGAATTCCTGTCCTAACCTGGCACCACTAAGCATGCTTCTTGCCCTTTCCATCAATGTCTTATTCATTCTTTCTGCAACTCCATTTTGCTGAGGTGTATATGGAGTAGTCTTCTGCCGTGCGATACCACACTTTTAAAGAATTCTTCAAATTCCTTACTACAAAACACTCCACCATTATCTGTCATCAACACCTTTATCTTCTTCTCTGTCTAGTTTTCCACCAGAGCCTTGAATTCTTTAAACCTGTCAAAGACTTCAGATTTCTTTTTAAGGAAATATATCCATGTATTCCTTGAGAAGTCATATATAAATGATACATAGTACACAGACTTACCCAGTGATGGAACCTTCACAGGTCCAAACACATCACTGTGCACAAGTTCTAATATCTGTTTTGCCCTCTTACTACCAGAGGGGAAACACACTCAATTCTGCTTTCCATATACACAATTTTCACAGAAATCAAAATTCAGAGAGCTATTACTCATACCTTCTACCATACCTTTACCATGAAGTATCTGAAGGCCCTTTTCTCCAATATGTCCAAGCCTTTGATGCCATAGCATGGTCTTCTCTCCAGAGACCACTAGATTTTCTACTCCACTTTCAGGAACCACAGAACTATTGCACTCGTTAATAACAATGCTACCTTGCAGCTTGTACAGAGTTCCAATCCGAACTCCCCGCATCAATACCAGTGCTCCCCGAACCATCTTGTAGGTATCCTTCTCGAACACTGTTTTTACACCTGCATCATCCAGCTTGCTAACAGAAATTAGATTTATGGCTAATGCAGGAATATGTAGAACACCTGGAAGCATTCTAACCCTTCCACCTTGCAACTTCAACTTTACTTTTCCGCGACCAACGATTCTAGCCTTCCTGTCATCCCCCAAGAAGACATCACCACCATCATATTTCTCATACTTGCAGAACCACTCTCTATGGGGAGTGAAGTGAAAGGATGCACCTGAGTCAATCAACCATGCCTCATGATCTACATGTGTACTTGAAGAAGCCAAGTACACATCCCCACCTTCATCTGAGGTGGTTTTCGCCTCTGCAAAAGGAGCCTCATCAGATCCTTTTCTTTTGTCAGGAGCTTTAGATTTACAGTCCCTTTTGTAGTGTCCTTCCTTTCCACATTTCCACCACACCACCTTTACAGGTTTTCCTGGAGATTTAGATCTCCCACTCGATGACTTATTTTTGTTTCTGTTCTGGGTCTGCCCTCGTACAGACAAGGCATCACCATTTTGGCTCTCCATATGTTTCTGTCTCATCTCCTCTGTCAGCAAGGATGAGACTATTTCATCAAAATGCAAGGTAGTTGCATTGCTACCTATTGCAATAACCATACTATCCCACAAATCTGGTAGAGAACACAACAAACTGATGCACTTATCTTCATCTGAAATTTTAATATCAACAGATGCTAACTGACTTACCACAGTATTAAATGCATTCAGATGTTTTTTCACCGAGTCTCCATCTTTCATCCTCAGGTTATACAGCTTTTTCCACAGGAACAGTTTATTCACCAGAGATTTAGATTGGTACAAAGTCCCTAACTTGTCCCACAAAGCCTTCACCAGAGCTTCCCCTGATACATTCAACAATACTGAATCTGATACACACAATCGTATTGTGCTCTTTGCCTCCGATCCAACTTCTTCCATTCTTCATCGGACACTCCCAGTTGGTTTAGTACCTGGATCTACCGCGATCTACTAGTCTTTATCCACCAACAGATCCTCCATCTTGAGTTTCCACAACTCAAAACTCTGACCATTAAATTTCTCGATCTCTATCTTTCCACTGCTCGCCATCTTCTTTCACCACCAGAATCGATCTCGCAGATCTCCCATTGAACAGGGTCTACCACAGGCCTGAGCGAAACCCCTCAGCAACAAAGGCATCCCCTTGAAGCCAAAACTGCTCTGATACCAAATGTAGGTTTTAACCCCGTATAGAAATTACCTGCATACGAATTCTAAAACATAGAAAATGAACAATGAGAGAACGTAACACAGAAAACACATATACACAGAGATTTTCCCCTGGATCCCAAAATCGGGACTACCAGTTTGATTTTTCATTATGTTCCTTTCAATGTTACAATACATATTTATACATGCCGAAGCATCCAATACCATGGACCGAAAACCATTGCGTCCAATACCATGGACCAAAAACCATCGCATCCAATACCATGGACTGAAAACCATCGCGTCCAAAGAACATGTGCGAAAATCATGTACAAAACCATAGGTGGGTCCACCCAACCTAATATAGGGTCCAAAACCAAAATTTTCTGGGGCGCTGCCCCAGACCCCATAAAGTGGGGTTACGGGTGCCCTTCAAACCCCCTATTAACTACGTGGAAAGAATATAACACAACACAACATCTTTTTGCAGGGTTATGGTGGCCAACCTTGCACTAGGATTCAAAAGCGCACTACAAGGCCTGCAATATATGTCAAAGGACTAGAAAACCATCACAGAGGGATGAGATGCCATTAAATCCACAAATGACACTGCAATCGTTTTAAAAATGGGCAATCGACTTTGTGGGATTAATCAAACCTCAGGGAAAGACGGGCGCACGCTACATCATCACTGCAATAGAGTACCTGACATGATGGGCGGAAGCGCAGCCGACCAAAGACTGCACGACCGCTATGGCTGTGAAATTTTTTTTAGAAAATGTGTTGACACGGTTTGGCTGTTCGAAAATCTTAATGAGTGATCGCGGAACACATTTCCTGAATGAAACCATTAGCATACTCATAGAAGAGTTCCAGGTGTATCATCAAAAAAGTACACCGTACCACCCACAAGCTAATGGGACAGTAGAGGCATTCAACAAAATACTCAAGACTGCACTGACCAAAGTGTGCAATGCACAGCAAAACGATTGGGACCTGCACGTACCTACCATACTATGGGCTTACAGGCCAACGTGCAAGAAATTGACGGGACAGACACCTTTTCGGTTAGTCTATGGCACGGAAGCTGTCATGCCAATGGAATACATCATACCTAGTCTGCGAATAACAACGCTCACAGGCATGACGGACCGCGAAGCTTTGGAAGAAAGACTCGCGTAATTAGAAGAACTCGAGAAAGAATGGTTTCTGGCTAGATTTCATCAGCAGGTACAAAAGTAGCATGAAAAGGCTTGGCACGACCGCCATATCAAGTTTCACACCTTCAAGGTAAACGACTTAGTGCTGCTGTATGAAAGTAAGTTTGAAAAATTTCCAGGAAAATTTAGAATGCACTGGCTAGGACCATACGTGGTTAAGGAGGTCATAGATAGAGGCACGATCCAGCTAGTCAAACTAAATGGGGAACCCTTCCCAGGCAAAGTAAACAACAATCGCTTGAAGCCCTATACGAGTGGGCCAGCTATCTGACTAACCAGAAAAAGCACCGTCTTTGCAACCTGAGGAGCCGGACAAGGGCGTGGGACTATAAACATACGTATCAGATGCCAGTACAGACGTAAGGACACAATTTAGACACAGAGGGTTGAGAAGCAAGAATGCAACAGGCTTAGCAGGAAGTAGTGCAGTGTGTTGCAAACATTGAGGCCATTCATGACTAGTTGGAGGGACTCCACGCCAAGATCTCCGCGCTGACAAAGTGACTCGAGGGCGAGTTACGATGTTTGTGTTGGGGGCCTGCTGGGCTTGGAATCCCCCCACTGCATGTTTTGGGGCTCAAAGCCCAAGTTTTGGTCAAATAATGTTGTAATACTTCGCGAATTGCGGGCGCGGCGCACAAAATGTACATTGAGTCATAGGGTTGTCTGCCCGAAGTTTTGTAATGTAATGTAATGTCATGTCGGCCTACCCATGGTTTGCGGACCATGGGATTGTATAAATAAGAGCGAGGATCTTAGTTGTAGGAGGAATCGATGGATTGATGAATGTAATGGATGCAAGGGTCTAGTAGCGGATAGAGAAGAAGTCTAAGTGTCTTGGTTCGTAGTAGTAGGAAGAGGCTCTGCAGCTGAGTGCATAGAGGCCTACAAGCTCTGCAGCTGAGTGCGCGAACCCCTGCAGCTGAGTGCGCAGGGTGGAGTTGTGTCTGTAACCCAAGAAGAAGAATAATAAAGAGAAGTTTGATTCCAAATACTGTGTATCTGCTTTTGTATTACTTTCTATGCATTTATACTGTTTTGTTTATCGCGCACACTTATATGAATATTGAACACTGTTAAGTATAATTGGGCTCATACAGATAAGTTAAGTAATTGGATAATATCGGGTTAATAGTAAGGAACTTGGGTAATAACACAGATCTCCCCTCGAGCAAGGCTACGCGAAGGTAGCATTGCACATTACGAACTACTGATAGGTGCGCGTAGTGACGTACGCGTAGGGTCAAACCGCAGACCTCCGAAAAACCACCAGACATCTCTAGGGTGCGGAAACCTAGTTCTAGCACCCTCCCATACTACTTCGGGTGAGACCTCAGTCCATGCTCTGCGGACTGTTTCTGGAAGGGCCAGTAGTACCGGGATTTTTTTGGCTAAATCATCTCTGAACCTGGGTCAGGCCCCTGTAAGCCAACAAATTGGAACTACTAGCCCCATCCTTAGATGTAGTAGATGTCCCTTTACCTTGCTGTTGTCCTCTACCTCTAGCAACACTATTACCTCTTCCAACTTTTTTTCTTGCAAGTTTCTCCTTTGCTCTCAAAGCTATTTGTTGATCTTCTTCTACGTTCCTTGCGTATAATACACTTATTTCATCTTGAATATCCAATCTAAGCCTAATGATATACCTTGCAGTCTTCTTTGCAGACTCTTCCACATATCTAGCTCTATTGTTTACTTTGTAAAACTCCTCCGTATATTCTTTAACTATCATGCCTCTCTATTTGAGGTTTTGCATGCTTCTAAAAATGGTTAGGTGATATTCCTTTGGCAAAAACTTCCCTTTCAACTTTTCCACCATCATGTCCCAATTCTTGATCTTTTGTTTGTTCTTTCTTCTTATTTTTGTTTGTAGTCCATCCCAACAAAGAGTTGCATGTCATTTCGGTTTTGTCACTGCAAACTTATCCTTTCTTTCCTCCTCCATTTCTTCATATGCAAAGAAATTATCCATATCTATAATCCAATCAATCAACTCCTATAGATTCATGCTTCTTGTGTAGTAGGATATGTTTGTTTTTGGTTTCATTATAGAACCCAACACTGCTTTCAGGATCTTATCTTCTACTACTTCTTTTGGTACCTCTTCTTCCAAAGTCTCTTGTTCTTCCAAACTCACATCACCGAGTTCTAGCTCTCTATGTTGATCGGTCTCCATTACTTCCATTCTTTCTTCCAATCGTTGCATTTCTCTGAACAAATTTCTATTAGAAACATGTATTTTCCCTCTTCCTTATCTTGCACCTCTTCTAGCGCCTCTGATATCTCTATGCGGCATGATCACTTCTCTTTTCCTAGAGTAGATGTAAATTTTCCTTTAAATTCGCTGACTATGATACCACCTAATGCAAATTCACCTTTAAATTTGTTGAAATTTCCTTCAGTTCAGAGTCGGTTCCCTTTAGGAAAGGTGCTTAGCCAAACCACTGAATTCAAATTTGAATTATAGCCCCCGGAGTCAAAACTCATTATAGCATAGCCCTTTGAGCCAAGCACTAGAACATAGTATCATACACTAGATGTGTATGTACCAAGCTCTGCAGCAGGAATCAAATTTAAATAGTGGGAGAATTAATTCAAAGGTCCAATGTGTTCTTATCTGTTAAAACTCGATGCATAGCCTCGGCACTCCTCTGTTGAAAAGTGTGCAACAAGAAATGCTTGTTGAGAATGCAACAAGATGATGGAGCTTAGTGAAAAGAGTCGCCTTCACTAAGTGGGCCCGCAGGCAAATTATGGCGCAAGTTCTATTTTTGATCACAGTGTGGATGATCACAGTGTGGATGATCACAGTGTGGGTGATCATAGTATGAGTGATCACAGTGTGGGTGACCACAGTGTGAGTGATCACAGTGCGAGTGATCAAAGTCTATTTTTAGACTGGCTGTCAAAAATAGAAAAGTCAAATATTATTGTCTCATAATAATATTTGGACTATAAACTTGATCTTATTCTCTTGGAGCACTTCAAGATGAGCTACGGATGTGGTACATGTAGATCCCAGAAGGAAATACGCGGTTACCTATGGGATGACTAATATTTGCATGCAGGACTTCAGTTAGAACTCAAGTGAGTTGAGTTTAGTGGACTGGAGGTGCAGTTGATGGAGTTGTGTTCAGTTTAGCTTTGTTAAACTGGTTGTATTTAGTCTAACTGGCAAATAGACTAGAGATGAGTTGGGTGAATTAGTTATTAATTAATTCACAAGTTATTAACTCATAATGCAACTATAGAATACATCAGTTAACTCAGTTGCATGTCAGTGCATGTTCAGTTCAGCAGGGGCAGGTGTTAGAGGATCAGATTGCTATCAGTTGTGACTATAGCTTGCATGATTATTTGCACAATCAGAGGGATTGAGTATACCAATGAATTGGCCAATATCAAGATTTGTAGCTTGTGCTCACGTCCAACAGAGTGTGAGTGATTATTTGCAGGTCAAATACGAGTTTGGTAAGCCATTCTCATCAGTTCTTGAGCAGGTATTGAGCTAGAGAGGCAGGCAAGCAGTGGAATAGATTTGGAGATCAGATATGAGCTATATTGTGTGTAACAGGTGGAGCTAGTACTGGATTGCTTGTGATAAGCATTTTACTTTGTAATGTTACATGATTCAATCACTATAATATACAAATAGTGTGGGGTTTTTAGCGAGATGCTTTCCCCGGGATACATACTGTGTTAATGAGTTTGATTGATGCTTCTATGTGTGCCTGTGAATGTTTCTGCTTCTGCAAATTGATGATCAACGTAGAGGAGATTATGTATTATACATGTTCTGATTATAATTGTATGATCAGGATAATCTCTGTGAATATGTGTTAAATTATTCAAAATTTCTACATGGTATCAGAGCAGCTTGATTTGTAGAAGAGATTTTTATAGGATATCAAGCGAGGATTGATCATCGGATCTATTATTCAGAAAGTGTTTACATTTTATTTCTTCAGGCAGAGTCTGTAATCGGGCCAGGTAGCCTCTGGATTCATCCTTCTTTTGGAAGGTGAGATATCCGGTGAATGCCCATACAGTCGATCTCTGTACAAGAAATACTTTGTTCTCACGAATTATAGATCAGAAGCGGTTGAGTTTTGAGCTGGTGGAATTCGAATTTAATTCCAAAGCAAGGGCGAAACTTAGAAACATTAAGTGTGAGAATGGAGATAGTATGCCCCAGTATCTCACGAAGTTCACCCAATGCCGGGATGAGCTGGGAAGTGTGGGGGTGACTGTCGGATGAGGATGGTGAGTCTAGCACTCCTTGACCTTCCTAAGAGTTGGCATAGCTACCAGGACTCGGTGAATGGAAGGGAGAAACTGCCAGGATGGGAGAGACTTTGGTCGGATCTTGTGCAGGAGGAGATTAGACGGAGCACCAGAGACGGTTCTTCATCCATGCAGGATGACGAGAACTGTGCCTTAGCGAGTAAGGTGAAGAAGGGCAAGGAGAAGGGTTCTCTTTCTGAATCCAGTTCTTCCAGTGGTGGGAAGAAGGTTGACAAATCGAAAGTGCGATGCTTTCGTTGTCATGAGGAGGGTTCACGGGTCAAGAACCTGTATGCTCTTGAGGTTCAAGATGCATGCGAAGCCTTGAGCAGCGAGGCAACTGACGGAGACTTGGTGGTTGAGAGGGAGCGTATATTACCTTTCAACATGCAGAGCCAGATGAAGTCTTAGACAATTGTGGAGGAGCCACGATTGGTGCAGCAACTTCAGGAGGTTGTGGAGGATCCACAACAAGGGAAGTTGAGAGGAGATCGAGTAGAGACATCTACTCATCCAGAGACCTCCAGTAGGGGGAAACTTCGAGCCAGGTGGGCTGAGGGATCGCATGCAGCCATACCTCCAGGTAGGAGGTGGGGTGATGTGGATTGATCGTCCCAAGGAGAAGGGGCAGGATCCTTGAAGTACCCAACCTCTTAGATGAGACCTTGCTACGGGAGCCCAGATGTGTAGTAGCAGGAACTGACTGATTGGGTAGAGACAGATGCGAATGGAGCGACAGTGCAGGGAATCCCAGGACAGCGCATAGCTAGCAGGCTGCAGCAATGCGAGAGGCACAAGTGTTTTGCACAGTGCTAGGTGTCACAGAGAGGTGTGAAATTGTGCGAGATGCATGGAGATGTTGCAGTAGCGCAGATGTCAGAGAGGGAGAACTTGTTAGCAGCAGGTAGAGCTTCAGCATCAGAGGGTGTTTCTAGCCCAACAGGGAGGTCAGTTGGGAGGTGCAGTGCGGATGCAATGCTGGGAGATAGAACCAGCAACAGCACGGATGCAGTCAGAGATCAAAGTGACAGAGGCTAGAGCAGTCAGATACTGAAGAGCACAGAGATGCAGAGTTTCAGTCGACAGAGGCAATAGCAGTCAGAGACTTTGATGACAGAGCAAGTGGACCGGCCAGATGTGTTGCATGGAGAACATTCCAGAGTTACAGGATCGGGTTTATGAGGAAGCCTTTCTTGTTGAGAGGGAGTGTTGAAAAGTGTGCAACAAGAAATTCTTGTTGAGAATGCAACAAGATGATGGAGCTTAGTGAAAAGAGTCGCCTTCACTAAGTGGGCCCGCAGGCAAATTATGGCGCAAGTTCTATTTTTGATCACAGTGTGGATGATCACAGTGTGGATGATCACAGTGTGGGTGATCACAGTATGAGTGATCACAATGTGGGTGACCACAGTGTGAGTGATCACAGTGTGAGTGATCAAAGTCTATTTTTAGACTGGCTGTCAAAATAGAAAAGTCAAATATTATTGTCTCATAATAATATTTGGACTATAAACTTGATCTTATTCTCTTGGAGCACTTCAGGATGAGCTACGGATGTGGTACATGCAGATCCCAGAAGGAAATACGTGGTTACCTATGGGATGACTAATATTTGCATGCAGGACTTCAGTTAGAACTTAAGTGAGTTGAGTTTAGTGGACTGGAGGTGCAGTTGATGGAGTTGTGTTCAGTTTAGCTTTGTTAAACTGGTTGTATTTAGTCTAACTGGCAAATAGACTAGAGATGAGTTGGGTGAATTAGTTATTAATTAATTCACAAATTATTAACTCATAATGCAACTATAGAATACATCAGTTAACTCAGTTGCATGTCAGTGCATGTTCAGTTCAGCAGGGACAGGTGTTAGAGGATCAGATTGCTATCAGTTGTGACTATAGCTGTGCATGATGATTTGCACAATCAGAGGGATTGAGTATGCCAATGAATTGGCCAATATCAAGATTTGTAGCTTGTGCTCACGTCCAACAGAGTGTGAGTGATTATTTGTAGGTCAAATACGAGTTTGGTAAGCCATTCTCATCAGTTCTTGAGCAGGTATTGAGCTGGAGAGGCAGGCAAGCAGTGGAATAGATTTGGAGATCAGATCTGAGTTGTATTGTGTGTAACAGGTGGAGCTAGTACTGGATTGCTTGTGATAAGCATTGTACTTTGTAATGTTACATGATTCAATCACTATAATATACAGATAGTGTGGGGTTTTTACCGAGATGCTTTCCCCGGGATACATACTGTGTTAATGAGTTTGATTGATGCTTCTATGTGTGCCTGTGAATGTTTTTGCTTCTGTAAATTGATGATCAACGTAGAGGAGATTATGTATTATACATGTTCCGCTTATAATTGTATGATCAGGATAATCTCTGTGAATATGTGTTAAATTATTCAAAATTTCTACATC
This sequence comes from Pinus tabuliformis, assembly GCA_031772625.1. NCBI lineage: Eukaryota > Viridiplantae > Streptophyta > Pinopsida > Pinales > Pinaceae > Pinus > Pinus tabuliformis. The sequence continues at coordinate 1,769,206,474 of CM062819.1, forward strand.
CTCTTCGTATTGTCGAGTTAAGAAGTAATTGGGTGGGCTCCACTCGCTCCATTCCAACCCGATGTAATACCTTAGTGCACCATATTGTGACCTATGGGTGAACCCAACCTCTGGGCTGCCAACATATTGTAACGAGGAATTGTCGGTGCTCTCCCTCCAATTCTCACTATCGGGATGACGTGTCCCAGTCCCTTCCTTCCTAGTTGCATGAAATTGGGGATTTAATCGTTCCCACGAGTTATAATCTTTTGGGATGACATGTCCCCACTCACCACATGCGCCCGACACTTAGTCGACCCGACACTCCTCTTCTTAGCCACTTAGATCCGGGGATCAAATAAATTTTTCGGGGTATTATCTCCAGGTTATATCTCCATTATGGAATTATTTTGACGATCGTAGCCCCAACAACTGATAGAATTTCCAAAAGAAAATGAAATTGACTACGTGTTGGTCCAGTGGAAATAGTCTTGGCTTCAGTGGCTCGTCCCTCTGGTTTCTTGGAGCCCTTGTGATTTTCCCCTCAGATATGCGATGTTTCTAAGGTGCTTCCTTGGGAAACTCCTATCCCTTCTCCACCTTCTGCAACACTCTGACATGACCTTGGTGAATGAAGGTCTCAAATTCAACAAATTGAAAAGGAAACACATGTTCTTAATACGAAAAGGAAAATAAATAAGAGAATTGTAGAAAGGTAAAGACAAAGCTCTCGTAACCATAAGGTTGCTTTTGTGCACACCACACCACACACTGCTCTCTTCTTTTTCATTAATCAAATATATGAATATTACATCAATTCTGTTACTCTCCCTGAAAATAGGACTAGAGGATTGATTTAGGGAAAATACACCTCAGCTACAACGGCCACAATAATTTGTTTAATTTAAAGAGTTACATAAAAAAAAAAAAAAAAAAAAAAAATCTTGCCTAAATCCACTCTTTGAGGAGCTAACTCCTCTTAGTAAAATATTTTCATCTCTTGGCCAAAAATAAATTATTGATGCCCTTGCATCAAGCAACTTGTGCGTTTTGTGTGTGAAATTTATGTTTTCCTCCTCTCCCTTACCAACAGATTGGTATCAGAGCCAAGGAAGAATTACAAGATCCAAAGAGCGAAATAAGAATTACAAGATTTGAGGAGCTAGAAAAGAAGAGCATGCAAAGCTATCAAGAAAAGAGCTAAGAAAAAAAACTTGAGATGTTTTAAAATAATCATGAAGGCATGATTGCTGTAGGGTTAAAATTAAAGGCTTTTGCTGCAAGTCTTACCTTAGATCGAAAAGTGTGTCGATTGTTATTTAAAAAAAGGATGCACACGAGACATAACCACATAGGCAAGTTCAAGGTTGTATCCATTTACAGGGGCAGAGTTTTGAAGATATTTCATATGAATAAGTTAACGTCACATGCCCAATGTTTTAAAACCTCTTTGAAATTTTGAGACCCTTTTTGAATATATTGAAAAGTGGTTTAGTTATAAAGTTTTTTTGAGGTTATATAAGCTCTGTAAAAAGTGATTTAAAAATGGTAAGGTTTGATTTAAAAATGGGAAGGTTTATGAAGTTTTATAAAGGGATTTATAAAGTTTTATAAAAGGATTTTGTTAAAATCTTTAAAATGGTTTATAAAGGTTTTTAGAAAACTAGGTTTTATTATTATTTTCAAAGGAAATTTTAAATATGGTTTCAACAAGTTTCTAACCAAAACTTCAACCTTTCACATGGAATACTATGATATGTGGGCCATTAATATGGAGACGATGTTAAGGGCTCAAGATGTTTGGGATTACATAAGGATTGGATTTCTAGAACTTCAATATGATGCAGAAGAACAAGCCCTCACAAATGCACATAGGGAGCAATTGAGGATAATAAGGAAGAAGAATGTACATGCATTTTAATTTATCCAACAAATAGTGGAAAAAGTGGTATTCAAGAAAATTATGGCTACATCTTTGGAAAAAACAATGTGGGATATTTTGGCGACGAGATATCAAGGTATGCCCAAAGTGAATATTGTTAAGTTGAAAAATACTAGAAGAGAATTTAAACGTATGCAAATGAAAGAAACAAAGAATATATATTCGTTCATGAATTGGGTTACGACCATTGTTAATCATTTCAAATTTTATGGTGATGAAATTAAAGATCAAACAATGGTTGAAAAGGTCCTTAGATCTTTATCTACTAAATTTGATGTGGTCATAGCACTTATTGAAGAAGCCAAGGATTTGGCATTGCTGAAAATTGAGGAATTAATGGGATCACTTCTATCCCATGAGGTAAGGATAGACAAAAATAAGGATTCCTCCATAGAAACTGCTTTTAAAATCCATATTTTTATCTCAAGAGACAGAGATTGAGGTAGAGGTAGAAAGAGAGGCGTTGAGCCAGAAGAAATGGTGGTCAAAGAGATGGTAGCGAATAGCAAGAACAAGAGATTGAAAGCAACAACAAAAGCTTCAAAAAAAAACAAAGAGTTGATAAATCAAAGGTGAGATTTTATTATTGCAATAAATTTGGTCTCTATGCACGTGATTGCAGGAAGAGAATAGTTGGTCAAGGAAAGCAGAGAGCTAATGTAACTACAAAAAATAACGAATCCATGTTCCTAGCTTGTAATACCATGCATGAACCTTATGATAATGTTTGGTTATTAGAAAGTGATTGCAACTTAACCATGTGACTGGAAACAAAAAATTAGTTGCAAATCTATATGAATTGTTCAATACAGTGGTAAAATTGGGAACTGAAAAGACTATGGATGTAGATGGCAAACGAGTGGTCAAAATTTTGACCAAGTGGGGAGAATTGAAGACAATTTCAATGGTACACTATGTTCTTGGTCTAAAACATAATCTGATAAGTGTTGGTCAATTAATGCAGAAAGGATACAAAGTTATTTTTCAAGGACAAGATTGTCTCATATATGACAAGCCTCCAAGCAAGTGCTGATAGTGATGGTGCAGATGAAGAGGAATAGATTGTTCCCTATGATCATGAATTATAGAAATCAAGTTAGTTATTTTAAGATTGCATTTGTTGATGATTATTTTTATGGCACTTTTGGTTTGAACATTTACATTTCTTTGTTTTGAGATTATTGTAGCAGAAAGGGATGGTTAGAGAATTACCTCTGATAAAAGAATCTTCTAGTACCTGTGAGTGCTATATCTTGGGAAAAAAACATTGTGAAAGTTTTCTGGGAGGAGTTGCATATAGAGAAAATCAACAACTATAGCTAGTTGGTACAGATCTATGTGGATCCATGCAGGCACAATTGATTGGTGGAAGTTGTTACTTCCTCAAATTTATTGATGATTTTAGTAGAAAGACATGGATCTATTTTTTGAAGCAAAAGTCTAAAACTTTTGAAAAGTTTGAAGAATTAAAAGCCCTAGTACAGAAATAGAGTGATCATCAAATCGAAGTATTGATATCAGATCATGGTGGAGAATATGATTTGAAGTAATTTAATGCCTAGTGCAAAAAATATGGAATCAAAAGGAAATTTAAAACCAGATACATGCCATAATAGAATGGTGTAGCAGTGAGAAAGAAGAAAACACTTATGAACATGGAAAGGAACATGTTGAAAGGAACACACTTGTCAAATGAGTACTAGGCAGAGGAAGTTGCATGTGTGTTGGGATAGGGTCCCTAGGGTCAGTTTTTGGGTTAGTTAACCCATTTTTGTAAAAGTTCTGTAAAAGATGTAAAGTTTCTATGAAATGTGGATGCGAAGCATGCAACTAGATAGGAGTGAAAGGGGTTTTATCCCCTTGTTTGGATAAGTAAATAGGTCAATTTTGAGACTCGCCCATGGTCCGCAACCATGGTATTGTCTTGAAGAAAGCTATATATAGTTGAGTCATAGCAAGTCTAAGAGGTAGAATAAGGATAAGTAAGTCAAGATAGAGATTATTTTGGGCAAGTGCTAAGGCAGGAAGCTCTATTTCCTGTACTTAGGCGAAAGGGGAAGGCTCATGAAGCTGAGTGCGTAGGAGGCCTTGGCAAGTCCATAGCTGAGTGCGTGGACCCCTGTAGCTGAGTGCGAAGGGTAGACAAGTCTGTAACCTGAACGTTGAAGCTTAATAAAGATTGATTTTGAAGAAATATCTTGCATTTGAGTATTATTGTTAATTCTGTTTATGCTATGATCTTTCTCTCAATAATATGTCTTCTGTGGAATAATGAATAAATGTTGCAAAAACTACTAAATCTACCATATTTATGCATGACTTAAGTAATTAACTATTTTCGTGAAGATAAGGGTAATTCTGTTATGATTTTTGATGAATTGGATAGATCTGCGCGAAGGAAGATCTAGGTTTATTAAGTAGTGCGTGAAAGTAGATAGACTGCTTCCTTAGGCTCTATAAAGACTGAGCATAGACCTTGTGAAGGTCTAGAAGCCGTTTTACTTGAGTTACAATATTAGGTCGTAGAAGAATACCAATTTGCGCGAAGGCAGATCTAAACTATAAGAGCTTAAGACCGCTTATCACACTGTCTCTGGGTGCAGAAACCCGGTTCTAGCATCCCTCAATATTGCTTCGGGTGAGACTACAACCTACGCTATGTAGGTTGTTACCAAAAGGGAAAGTAGTTAGTGTTTTGTTGGTTGGCGCGAACAACTTTGAACTTGAGTCAGGCCCCCTTAAGCCAACAAATGGCTCTGTTGTCGGGACCATGTTCTATCTAAGAGATGTGCGATAAATGGTTCCCTACAAAGAAAGAGATCGATAAGTGGATTGATCAAAACATGCACATGTTCACAACTCAAGAGAATAGGAGCCCTAAATTTTCCAAGGAACATTGGTTATAGATATTCTTGTACATAGATGAGAGCGACGCGTTCTTTTGTTTCTTCCCTGAAGAACTACACAAGTGGTTGCCTAAATTGGTTGATAGTTAAGGGACGTGGAGGCTTGACGGTCCTATAATGTGGACTCCTGAGCTGGTGTGATGTCTGGAAGCATTAGAAAGAAATATCACGCAGGTTGTGGATCACTGAATTGATTGTACATTGGGAAGCTTTGTGACTTATTTCGCGATCAATGAGAATATCAACTATAGCGAAGCGGAACGAAGGCTCTTTAACAGACCATGAGGTAAGTATTTGAAATCACTAAAGACTGTGATTAGAATGTTGTTATGTGAAAAAATGGTTATGTAGTTACCTTGATGTTTGGGGATACGCGAAGCAAGAGATTTGTTAGAAGAAACAAAGGATCTAGCCCAGAATATGGTTTGCTATTTGAACCCCCTTCAAGCGATGGCGAAGGGACGGTGCTGACTACGCTGCGAAGTGCAATTCAGTTAGTTACGCAGGGTATTTCGAGGATAACTCATCCATCCACTCCACCTCCAACTCCAGCTCCACCTCCGCCCCATACACCTATGCTTTCAACCCCTCCACCTCCATTCCCACCATTCAACATGGCGAATGGAATGAAGATGCCGATTTTTAAAGGAATAGGGAGTGAAGATCCCTAAAACTTTTGGTTTGTAACGGGAGCTGTTTGGACAACACAACAGATTACGGATGATAATATTAAGAAAGAATAACTGCTTATAGCCTTACAGGATTGCGGATTAACATGGTATATCAAGTATTGCACTGATAACCCCAACGCAACGTTGGCAGATACCCAGCTAGCTCTGAATCGGTGTTCAGTAAGCCTAAGTCAGAGGAACAGTCGGTAATCGAATTTAAGGAGATTAGATGGAAGATAGATGAGACACCTTGGGACTTTGATAAGAGATTGAAGTGCCTGATTAGGCAGGCCAATATGGTAGTCACAGATTCCCAGCATCGTGATTGTTTATAACATCGCTCTTGCCACATCTAAGAGTACCTATGTACAACAGAAGATAGTAATGCAAGTGGAAGCCTTGGAGATCACGATGAGGTTGGATGCCTCGCCTATACAGGATATGAACCTTGGAGCACAACAAATTCACTCACAGCTGAAAAGTCTACACTTGGAGTTGTAGAGCTGGAAGAAAGGAAAGGAAGCTCAGCCGAAGGTGCACGCTGAGGTTTAGTGTTTGAAGTGTAAAATCCATGGACATGATAAGGATCATTCCCTAGTCTATAAGAACTATATTATGGGGGGGCATGTTCCCTTGAAGCCAAAGAATAATTTTGGGACGAGCGGGGGAGTTGCGCTATGGTTACAGGACATCATGCTACTGATAACTTCCATTTATTACAAAAGTTTGTACAGACCCCTCAGTAGTTGCTATGGGGTAAAATGCATGGTGTATGGAGAATGAAAACTACCTTCAAAGGCCTTCCCGGGACCTTTGACAGACTGTAAGATTATCTGCAGAAGCTACCAAGTTATACACATGTTCATCTATCGAATATAAGTTGACAAAGTATGGAAATAGGATTACCTCAAGTCTCCTTCTAGATTTGTTTGGAGATCGCTATGCAGCCAAGAAGAACTCCTTCAAAGCCAGCTCCAAGACAATTCCTACACAAAGGAAAGGCAAACACAATCGCAACATACAATATTGAAAACTAATATAAGAATGCACAATGAATAGATACTTGTATACAACTTAAACTACTCAACTCGACAAGTATCGAAATGAACAATTCAATGAACAATGTTACTGACACTATGGAGTAGGGAACACGACTGCAGTTCTATATTTATAATGGAAGAGTGATTACAACCATTCGTTGTATCAACCTTCCCTTGCCCCTTCTTCTTCTTCTCTCTCTCTCTCTCTCTTTCAGCTCACTTCTTCAAGTGTATGACAGTTCACAACAGCTTAGTGGGCTATCCTTTCAAATGCTCTGACCCCTTTCACAATGGCCCTCTCGCTGCTTATGTAACAATCGAATTAGGGCTGCCAAGCTCCTCCTAGAGTTCATTAGGGAAAAAGCCATGAACCTACCCTGTTTTCAATCTTTTTCCCATTTGCCTTCATTCTCATATTGGAATTTCCCCAAATAGTTCAATTTTTGGGACTTTCCTTGCTTTTCTTGAGCAAATGTAGGGATAAATATCTAGATATTTGTGAGCAGATTCGTTGGCTTGACCCATTGATTATCTCTTAGTTTCACTAACGCTCCCCCTGGTCTAACAACTTGAGTTAGCAGGGTGACTAACACTCCTCTATGCTTGGTAACAAGCTTTATAAAGTAGGTTAGCAGTGAAAAACCAACGTTAGTGTGGATTCAAGGCCTGCAATTGTGGTCTTTGCTTCAGTCATGCTGTCTTTCACCTCTGAGTTGATGAGGAGGTCATTTTTTCCTATAACAGATGCCCCTTAAAGTGTGAGATCAGAGGCAGAGACGATGGCCGAAATACTTTACTAAAACTGTAATTTTTCCTATCAAAATTTTGTAGAGAGAGAAGCTTCGGGCGGCAAGGAAAACCTGATACAACAAATATATATAAAACTGCTAAAATCATGTCCTGAGTCGGGCATTCCCATGCTCAATAGCTATGTCAGAGTAATTTTCTCTTCTGAGATATAACAATGCTGGCCGCTGATAAGAACATAGCGGATCCAGTGTCATAATAGATCATCCTGAAATAGTTGTCTTCAAAGAACAATATCCACAGCTTGGGAGAGGAAAAAAGGCTGAATGATGCAAGCCTCTACCCAAGGTCTTGATTTCCGCTTCACCGAACAGCATAGATCGGTACATGTGATAAGATGTGTTGACGTCGAACATGCACAAAAATCATTTGATTACCAGTGAATAATGGAGACCATTAACAGATGCAAGGAAAGCCACTGATAATGGTGATGGTCTCCAAGATGCACAGTGCAAACTAGCGAGTGAGAAAGATTTCTTTGTCATCGAACACTTGTAGAATCGCTTAACCAGGAGCCAATAATGAAAACCCCTGATCAAACACAAGGTAACCTGCCACTAATGTCTGCAAGTACCAAGGCGCTTAATGTGTTTCTGGGTTATCTTCCTAGATAGATTATTGAAGTCGATAGGAAGAAACTTGTCGAAAGGTAGGCAATGATGTGTCCTACATCAATCGACATGAAACGGGACAAGAATGATTTTGTTTTTTGAGGAATATTTTGAGCATTTGGGTCTAAACAATGGAGGGCATGATGAAAGGATATGTTTGATCGGTTGATGGAGGAAACAAATGGGTAACCCTTGAACAATAGAAGGCACGACAACGGTTTTAACCAGACAGCACTAGACTCATGAACACTATAGAGTGTTAGGATACAGAGACACAATTACATCAGGGTATATAGGCTAAAACTCATAGAATGGTAGGGTTCATATTGAGAGGCCATCAAAATGAAGGTTTATCTAAGGGAGTGCCATGTTCAAGGGAATGATTGTTGCCAAACCATGCTTTCAAATACGGAATACAGTGGTGTTGACTACTTTCCCCGTCTGATTATTTAATGAGTCCAGACGGGTAAACTCATCGATCTTTTCATGTTTAAAGAGTCTGAAAAGGATCACAAAAAAGAATGACTCTTTGCCCTATCTGATTAGTTTAATGAGTCCAGACAGGTAAACTCGTCGATTTTTTCATGTTTTAAGAGTCTGAAAAGTATCGTAAAAATAACGACTCTATATCTTGTCTGTGTAATTTAAAGAGTCCAGACTAGACAACTCAGTGGTCTTTTCATATTTAGAGAATCTGAAAAGATCATAAAGAGAGACTCTATGGTGGTCCCTTTGTCATAGTTGTTAATTGGGTGCGACAAAAGGTTAATAGTATACCCAGATCAGTTAATTTTCTGTAAGTTAATCTATTGAACCCGGATAAAGAGAAACCTATTTTCAATAGATGTCGACCTCATTTTGTTACGAGTACGAGGCGATGGACTAAACTCGTTTTTCGTCGTGAATTTTTAATGAGTCATGCGATGACAAACTCAATACCTTCATCAAAAATTTTAATGAGTCAAATGAAGAAAACTCAGGGTATCTTTTTCAGTTTAGTGAGCGAGAAAAAGAGGGAAAAGAATGGCTCATCCCTTCTTCATAGTTTTACAAGCTCGAAGGAGGGGAAAAACTTGGGGATTTTTTGATTTAAGAGCGAGAAACGGTCCCAAAAAAGAAAGTGCTCTTGCTGCTACCGTATATTTTTAACGAGCCTGGTAACAAAAACTCAGGATTTTTCGGTTTAACAAGCGAGAAAAGTACCTAAAAGAATGCTCGGGTCATCTTCATCAAGTTTAATGAGCAGAAAGACTAAGCTTAGGATTTTTTCAGTTTAAAGAGCGAGAAAAAAGTGCCTAAAAAGAATGCTCCTTTGGTCTTTTTCAGTTTATGAGCTGGAAAAATATCAAAAAAGAGTTGCTAAGAGCATCGTTGTATGAATTTAACGAGTGCAATGATGAAAACTTGGAGATGTTTCTATTTTTTAAAGAGCAATAAAATATCACAAAAAGTGCTCTAACTATCGTTGCATAGATTTAATGAGCTCAATGATAAAAACTTGGAGATGTTTATATTTTTTAAAGAGCAATAAAATATCTCAAAAAGTGCTCTATTCTATTCTTCATTGTAGTAGTTTAACGAGCCCAAAGAAGGAGACTCGAGGTTTTTCGGATTAATGAGCAAGAAAAATACCATAAAAAGAATGCTCAACCTTATTCATGGTAGTTTAGCGAGCCTGACGAAGGAGACTCGAGGATTTTTTGGATTAACGAGCAAGAAAAATACCATAAAAAGAACGCTCGACCTTCCTTGATCTCATGCTTGACAATAGAAGGGTCTATGCCATGCATTTCCTCATAAGACCAAGGAAAATATCACGGAAGTCCCTAAATGGGTAGGTGAAGTTCACAATTTCCTTAGAATTGTGATTGGCTCCACTCTGTATGTTTTCCACGATACCTGTCACGATAGAAATATCGGGGAGCAATGTTTGTGAAATATTGCCCCTATTTCCTTCCGAGTCCAAAAGTTGGATAGTTGTATACGGTGAGGAAACGATTTCATGTGTGTTAGGTGATAGGATTTGAAGAGGCATCATGTCCGAATCAGATATTGAAACATGATGGTGAATCCTCCCAAGGTCGCTCTTCTAACCTCGTGATCTCTCTAAGAGCTTCGTCCATTGTGTTAGCTACCTATACCAATAGGTTTCATATTTCATGATTGGCAATGAAAAGGTCCAAATATGCTCTGCTTTGATGATGCAAAGATCACATATTTCCATAAGAATACAATCTGTGCTTATAGCTTGATGGGGACTCAAATTTTGATGGATGATCCAACAGTCTAAACTGGATCATGTCATGCTTTAAATTTTCAGTTGTAGAATAGAGAAAGGAGTCTGTCCAAACTGTTTAATCTTGGCAGACAAGTAGTTCAGGTAGAGAAGAAAAGGCTCCCAACAGCTTAATCTGGGACCTTGGAAGAAATAAGGGTAGAAGTAGATAGAAAAACAAAAGAAAAAGCCAAAGAAAAGAAAAGGCAAGTAAGGGTCTGCAAGCCTAAATGCACCCTTCAAGAAGAAACAAAAAATGCTAGGCAAAATAGCTGGGTAAGTAGATGGGGTTGCAGAAGTGGTATTCATTTCAGATTTAACCTTGATGGTCAAGATGAGAAAAGAAAAACAAAGAAACATGTCTAACTTCCCAATTATCCCTTTTCCCACTCATTACTAACATCCCCTCATCAATTGAATTGCTTAGAAGACTTGAGGTTTGATGGTGGTTTTATTCATTGAAAAGCCACATTTCTTGTCTAAAAATTCTTTTCATTTTGATCTACTCCCTAAACTAAGTAAGTTTCAAGTAAACTTAGTGATTTTCCCCCTCATTCACATATTCCCCCATATTAACTCTAACTCTAGTATGTAATTCCCCTATGTTACCCTTTCCCTAGTATTATTAACACCATGGTGTATAAATCCCCAAACATTCTATAAATATCCTCCTTTTAGCATTATAGCTAAATATGTCTGTCTAAAGGGAGACTTTAGTCCACCTGGGACTATGGTCAACCCTGTCCTGGGGCTGCTCTAACCTCTGGTTATGAGCAACAACCTTTCCCCTAAGCCCTCACCTTCCCTCTGCTCAGAAAAACCCAAAAAATCCCCAAAAACCTTGCTAAAAAACCCCTTTTGTCCCTTTAACTCGCTTCATTGGCAAAAATACTCTAAAAACCCACTTTTCTCCTTTATCCAAAGTCTAAGCACCAGGCGCATTTTGACAAAACTATTCATAAAAAACCCATTTTTATGATTCCAATGGTTCGGGCGCTATATTGGTTTTATTGAAAATATATTAAAAAACCATCGAAATTCTTCATACCCCAATGATCTTCCGCTAAGCGCGCATCCCAAAAAATACATTTTTTAAATCCCGCCCCCTTCCGTATCGCTCGATCACTTCATCAACCCGTCAGCCGTCCGATCGAGCGCCTCTGATCGGACGACCCTTATGCATATCGGGTTGGTCCCCACGCCCGACAGTTAGCGCCCGAGAAACTGACGAAGGGTTACGTCAGTCCTCGGCCACGCGTCACCTTCTCAGTCTCTCGGAGCGGCCTCTGACAAAACCGGGGCCGTATGGTAAGCGGTCCGAGAAAACCGTTACCACTGTTTCACTTACCGCCCGGTTTTGCTGGTCCCATGTCATGCCCACGTCAGAGCCACGTCGCCGCCACCCCGCCGTCGCATCACCTCATTCGTCCGTCCCTTCGCTGACATGTCCGCCACTTCAGCATATCCATGGACCAACCAGGACCTGCCACATCACCGGTGACATCATGCTGACGTCATCCGACTCCGACCCCACCCGATGACGTCATGCTGACGTCATCCCAAAAAGGCGCCAATATGACAAAAATCTATTTTTAGGCCAAAATTTCATGTTTTTTCTACTTTTTCCGAAAGAGACTGTTGTTGTTCCTGCATGTATTTAACGACCAGACCAACGCCAACCTGCACTGTTCGACTCCAAACCACGGGCGCCTCCGTCGTACCTGCATTTGCAACTGTTAGTGGAAATCCGCAAGGTATTTCTCGAAATTATTCTCTGCACCTGGTTTTTATCCAATTTTCTACAAACAAACTATTAAGGGAGTGTTAAAACACTGAATTCACCGTCTATTGTTTGAAGTTGCAGATTGGATCTGGTTGTTGTTGCAGAGTTCTGGGTTCTGCTCTTTGTTTTGGTGACTGTGTTTTGATGACAGGGTTTCAGTGATTCATTTGTTGGGTGATTCAGAGTTGATGGTTGTATTGCAGTGGTGATTGTTTTGTATTTATGGATCCAGCATGAAAATTTATGAAATGTGGTCCCTAGAGGAAGTGAGAAGGTCATAGCCTTCAGTAGGCTGGTGCCTACGTACTGGTAAACATATCAGCCAGTGCAAGAGCCAGGGGGTTGGAGCTCCCTTCCAGTAGTAGCTGGAAAATGAGTGAAGGTTGGAGCTTTCAGTAGGCCAGCGCCTACGTACTAGTAAACAGATTGGCTAGTACAAGAGCTAAGGGGTTATAAATCCCTTCTAGTGGTAGCGGGAGAACAAGAGAAGGCTGTAGTCTTCTACAGGTGGGTACCTGCATACTGGTATGAGTCTCCGCCAGTACAAGATTGTAAACAAGTTTTTCTTATCCTAAGGAAAAAAAAAGTAGGTGGTTTTTTGTCTCGCATTAGGTTTCCACCTTATATCATGGCGTTCATATGTGCTTCTTATGTGTGATGATCTGTTCTATTTTATTGCACCTGTTTACTATTTATATGATTAATGAAGTTCTGATGCACTGATTAAAGATCAGCATATAATGGATTAATTGAATCATAAGTTTACTGGATATACGCTAGTTGCATTAAACACAACTGCATGTACACCCGGGTTCCCTTAATTGAAGTAGCGTATATAAATCTAAGTATGGAAATGAAAAAGTTAGTGATTTGCTAATACTGATTCACCCCCCCTCTTAGTATTATTTCCAACACCATTATGGATCGGGTTATATGAGATACAGAACCTCAAGAATGTAGATGTCGAAACAGAGGAGATCAAGAAATATCCTTTCAACCTCCGAAGCTTCAATTCGTATGACCTGCTTTGTATTGTGAAAGATCACTGCACCTGAGTACAATTTCAGTGGATCCAATGGGCATGTCATTGGGTGGAGGAAGATCTGTGGAGATATTGATATATCTTCTCCAGGCCCAATGAACTGGTTGGCATCACTGTGGAATGGTTAGCGAAGCAGCGTGAAGCAACATCTAGCAGAGCACCACCACTAGCAGTGGAGGTAAACATATCGGTGTGCGACAAAGGTAAGTGGAATATTGTTGATGGTGCAGAGGCAGAACAAAGCTGCAAGTTCAGAGCAGACCCACTTTTGTAGAAACCAACTTTGGAAATAGAGGCAAAGAGGCAACATTGCGACAGGAAGAACGTGCAAAGGCAGAGAGAAAAACAGAGGATAGAGGAAATAATGAAGGATTTGCATGAGTTTAAGGAGAAACTCCAGAAGGAACAGGAGCTATGTAGACAAGAGAAGGAAGCACAAAAAGAACAAGTATAGTAGGGGTAGCAACATGTACACACAGATGAAACTATTCCCGTATAGGTTGTAGACTCTTCCAAACAACTGGCACCAAGCAGACACGATGAGCAGTTGCAGGGGAAAGACTTCATTCAAGAGATTGAACAAGCACTTGAGTAGATGGATACGGATATGGAGCAAGACATCAACCTCATGCCTTACCACCAAGAGGTCAACCCACTAGCTTCACTGGAACTAGAAGCAAAGCAAGTCCCAAGCGACCAAGGAGATACTGATATCCTTGGAGACAATCTGGAAGGAGAAATGCACAACATATCATTCAAAGAGTCGCGACATAGAGTTTTGCAATCACGTAGAGTGTCTAATCTGGAAGACAACAAATATACTACACAATTTGAAGAATGAGTGATCATGTCTGACGTTCACAAGCATCCAACAGCAATGGTCAATGCTACTAGCTCAAGTGTTTGCTTCTTGATAGCAGAGAACCAGCAAATGACTAAGGATTCATAGATGGCCAAGTAGGGAAAAGAAGTGGTTACATCATCTACCCGAGCAGAGTTCAAGAAGGTGATACTCGATAAAGTATCATCCCTTGAGACAGTCATGTAGGCATTGTATTCCAAGTTTGGTACCATGCATAAGGTAGTTGTCCATCTCAAAGGTTGGGAGCAATGATGTGCTAGGAGAGCACATCTCTTGTCAAACGGGCATACTACTATTGACTACATGAAAACATCGACAATTAGATATAAAGGAGCCCCATTACACTTGTCCAAGATGATGAAGCCCAAAGCGGTCGAGCTAAAGGCACATATCCAGAGTCAAATCCAGAACTATGAAGATCTCCCATAGCTCATCACTAATTTGCAGGCTTCCCATGCACAGGTATTCAGGAGTATGGATGTTGTTGTGCATGCACATGTGATCCCATCTATTGGGACACTCATCGAGGCAAAGACAAAGACACAAGTACATCTAGAGCTTGACTCGTACTTTAACGAGTTGATGTGCATAGCCACCAGTGCAGACTTGGTGATCAGTGTAGACACCATGCATTAGTATGTCGCTGGTCTGGCCACACTCAAGACAATGATGTGCATGTTATTAGATGAGTTGGATAGAGGAGCTATAACAGTGTACCCGGATGCAATAGAGGCAAGAGTTTGTTTCCAGAAAGATATCACAACAGAGTACATGGACACCATCGCAGACTACCAAGTGTGGCATTAGCTCTTCACCATCGAAGAGCTGGTCTTCCCATAGTTGTCTGAATCATAGTGATGTCTTGCATGGCTTGCTCAAGCCTATTTTGTCTCACATGGGTACATGTGGAGATTGTATGTAATGTCTTCTCAAGTGGAAGTTCAAGTGTCGATAGTTGGATGTAACTGTCATTAAGTAGATGAAGATTCATGAGGGTAGATGACTGGAACTTTGAATTCTTAATATAACAAAGCTAGCATGTTTCATGCATATGTCGTATTGTATTTCAGCTATCTTGTTTACTCTAAATGATATATGTATCTGTTTTCTTACGCATGCATGTATAGCTTTCCTATATAAGTATGTACGAATCTTCCTTAAATGTGTTGTTTGTTTAACCATCACTTTGGATTGCTAGCTTACTTGCTTTCCAGTTTTTGATGCATCTTTGCTCGTGTGTTCCCTTCTTAACTCTGTGCTTTCACAGGTTTCGAAGGGGCGCACTTACTTCACCCTCCGTGTGTTAGAACCGTTCATGCACCTTCCTTGACTTGCTGCATATGTCACACCCTTGCTACCAACAGGGACATCTTACTTGCCTCTACACACAATTGCAGTCAAGGCGATATCATACGAACCAATGTTGGGACTCCTACACCAAACAGTCTGAGGTCTAGTTGGGACTTCTTACAGGGGAGATCCCTGACATGTTTGTGGGTCTAACAACATCAACATTTCTGGCAATTAAAGGAGGGCCAGATGACAAGTTGTGTCCACTTATCTAGTTATGAACATTTTCAAATATATCATGGATTCCATCACACTCATCCCTCCACGATGTATTTGACATGCCGAACCTCTCAAAATCACGAGGGTTTTTTTTGATCTCTTGTCTGAATT